>PIJE02000382.1:224565-317065 GCA_002895965.2 Coryphaenoides rupestris | reverse complement strand
GAGGAGCGATTCTCATAGTCTATTCCTCCTTCCGTGATCCCACTGCCTATCTCTCTCTGCCATTCTATTATCTCCTCTGGACCAGAGACCAGAGGTCCCACCCCCCTAGGCAAGAAAAATCCTCTTCTCTTCTCCCCATGCTCTCTTCATTTCAATTCAGTCCACTGAGCAGAGGTGGTGCTGGCAAACACCCCCCCCCGACACACACACACACACACCCACACACACACACACAGACACACACAGTGTGAGGGCCCAGTGTGAGTCGTGGTCCAAGTCGGAGGGAAAGCTTGAGGAGGAGGAGGAGGAGGAGGAGGAGGAGGAGGCGTGAGGAGCCATGGAGGGCCGGGGGTGCTCCTGCGGTGGGCCGCGCTGCCTGCTTTACATTTAGCCCAGTGACTCACCGCCTGGTCCCCGTTGCCAGCGCTATTAAACCTTTATGTGCTGGGAGGCTCCCCAGGCGTCCTCCAGGACAATGAGGAAATGCTTGTGGTGGTGGTGGCCCTCAAATTTTTTTTCTCTCCCTCACGGTTTTTCAATGCATACTTTTGGACGGGAGGAAGCTGCTGTTTATCATGCAATCGTGCGTGCATGTGTGTGTGTATCTGTGTGTGTGTGTGTGTGTGTGTGTGTTGTTGTTGTTGTTGTTGTTGTTGCCTCTTACAATGTGGATCTAAATCCATCCATCCTTTTGGATATGTCTATCTCCTTGTCGCTGAGTCCTCTCCTCGTCTGCTCATCTGTCTCTCTGTATGTCTGTCTGTCTCTCTCTCTGTGTCAATTTGTCTGTCTGTCTGTCAGCCTGTTTGTTTGCCTGTCTGTGTCAATCTGTTTGTCCGTCCGTTTTCTCTGTCTGTCTGTCTGTATGTATGTCTGTCTGTATGTCATTCCGTCTGTCTGTCTATCTGTCTGTCTGTCAGCCTGTCTGTCTGCCTCATTGGGCTATAGGCCGCATGGTAGGCATGCAGAGCACAGGTTACAGAATAAACAGATTAAAACCAGCGATGGGATATTTTTTCTCCGTCGAAGAGATCTTTTTGCTCTCCCCTCCTCCGCTCTCCCCCTCTGTCCCCCTCTCTCACCCCTGCTCCCCCCCCCCCCCCCCCCACTCCCCTCCTCCTCTCTCTCTCTCCTACCGCTCTCTCTCCTCTCCTCCATGACAACCTCGTTCACAATCCCATTTTCCGAGCCAGAGGGTTCAGGGGCCTGGGCATGGGGCCAAAGTTCTGTTTAAAAGACAGTGTCTTTCTGTCTCCCCCCCCCCCCCCCCTGCCCCCCACACTCTTCTCTCTCTCTTTCCTTTTCTCTCTCTGTCTCTTTCACTCTCTCTCTCACTCTCTCTCTCACTCTGTCTCTCTGCCTCTCCGTCTCTGTCACCCTCCCTTCCTCTTCTCTTGAGCACACTTTGTGTTAAATAGTTTGTGTGTGTGTGTGTGTGTGTGTGTATGTGTTTAGTCCTCGTCGATATTATTAAACGCCTCCCCTTTGTTCAGTCAGTCTATTAGCCAGTCTGTCTCCTTTTTGCTTTTCCCACATCACTTCTCTGAAAGGAGGACTCACGTTGGTAGAGGCTTCTAGAAACCAAACAGAACCCCACCGGGTCCACTTTGAGCCGTGGGCTGCTCCTCTGGGCTGTGAGGAACCAGTGGTTTAATGAAACACATTGTGATAGCGTGACGGGGATGCCGCAGCCGTTCTCATCCCAGCCGGTAGACGCGGACCACAGGAGCCCCGGCAAGTGGGCTCAGCCCCGGTTGAAGCGCCGGTAGACCCTGCTGTCCCGTCTCAGCTCCACCGCCGCCACGATGGAGGCGGCCGAGTAGCGACGGGTCTTGCTTCGGATGGTTTCAGGTTGAGTGTTCTTCCAGGTTTGCCGCAAATAAATCAAGTCTTCGGCGTTCTCGGGGGCACACTGACCTCGCCGTAGATCAGGTAGGCGGCGGCGGTCGGGAGCCGTGAATATGTCGTACTGTTCCTGGGCGTCGGGCTCCGGAGCAACAATGCGAGGTTCTGTCAGCACACAGAGACCCCCGACACGAGTCGAAGCACATTCTGTCGTGTACAAATGAGGCTTTTACCTTTCAGTGTGTAGTTTAAGTGCATGTTCTTCTGGTCAGACTGACCGGCCAGGCCAGACAGACACACAGACACACACACACACACACACCCGCACGCACGCAGGCAGGCAGGCAGGCAGGCAGACAGACACACAGAAAGACACACAGACAGACAGAAAGAAAGAAAGAAAGACACACAGACAGACACACACACACACACACACGCACGCAGGCAGGCAGGCAGGCAGGCAGACAGACACACAGAAAGACACACAGACAGACAGACAGACAGACAGAAAGACACACAGACAGACACACATACAGACAGACAGACAGACAGACAGACAGACAGAAACACACATACAGACAGACAGACACACACACACAGACATAAGTAAATCACATTCATATTCTATCGTCAGTACATTTCTGTTGGTGCCTTTAAAGAGGGCTTACCAGTGGGCAGGCTGGCCCTGGTCCCCTGATAGAGCAGGGGTCCCCCAGCATCCCCAGCACTGCAACGACGGATGTGGCCACTGCCAGCACAGGGACAACCTTGCTGCCTGGATGTGTCTCTGTCCTCTCCATGTGTGTGTTGTGCTGAGCAGCAGCAGACTGCCCCATCTAATATCTCTGGTCTCTTCCCACACACTCAGGGAACGCTGTAATCACGGAGGGAATACCCGCCCCGCCTTTCCTCGCCTGCCCTTCTCGGGACCCAGGCCTCGCCTCTTCTCGGGAACATAATGTGTCATAAAAAGGTGGAAATTCTGTCTCACCTCCTGCAGATCTGACTCAGTGGTCTCAGTGTCTGTCTCAACCGTCTGGGCTGTTTTCCGGTAAATGACAAATTGCGCTCTGCACACACAATGGATGGCATGCATGGATTGGTATAGGTTTTGGTATTGGTATGGGTATGGGTATGGGTATTGGTATTGGTATGGGAATGAGTATGGTATAGGTATGAGTATGGGTATCGGTATGGCCTGGACAGAACGAGAGAATACATGCATTTGAATCCCCCCCCCTCACACTCAACCGAAGATGACGGCACAGTTTAGAAAGAACCACATAGAAACCACCACATTGGGAAACCATTGGTTTGTATGTATTGTTATATACTTACATTGTGTTTGTTCTGTTATTCTGTGAAGTGTTCACAGCGCTGACTGTACTGCATTGAGTTCACTCTCGCATACATCTGTGCACTGGGGTCTAGGGGAGGGATTTCTTGCACATCTCAATTGATTTCTTCCTGCACGACGTGTGTGTGTGTGTCTGTGTGTGCGCGAGTTTGTTGGCGTGTGATCTGCACATGTGTGTGCACGTTGTACCCGTGCACGCAGGCTCCAGCACATGCACATTTATGCGTGCGTGTGTGTGTGTGTGTGTGTGTGTGTGTGTGTGTGTGTGTGTGTGTGTGTGCGTTTGGCGCTGTGCTCTACGTACCTCAGCTCTCCCACAGCTTCCTGTGAGTTTTTGCGAGGATGAAAGCGAGCGCAACCCCAGACTAGTGGGGCTCCACAGCCAATTAGGGGTGTTTATTTAGCCAGCCACGGCTGCCCAGCGGTGAGGCAGCACACAACCACCCCGGCCCTGCAGCCAAATCGCTAACCCTCCTCCCCTCGCTCCTCTCTGTTCTGCTCTCTCCTCTGCTCGTCTCTCTGCGTACCTCCTGGTTCCCTCTCTTGTCTCCTCTTCCCTTGTCTTCTGGTCTCGTCTCGTCCCTCCTTTCCTTTCCTTTCCTCTCTTCGCCTTTCCTCCACTTCCTCCTCTCTCCTCTCTCCCTCCCCTCTCCTCTCCTCTCCTCTCCTTCTCCTCTCCTCTCCTCTCCTCTCCTCTCCTCTCCTCTCCTCTCCTCCCTTCTCCTCTCCTCTCCTCTCCTCTCCTCTCCTCTCCTCTCCTCTTCCCCTTCTCCTCTCCTCTCCTTCTCCCCTCCTCTCCTCTCCTCTCCTCTCCTCTCATCTCATCTCCTCTCCTCTCTTACCCTCTTATCTCCCATTCTCTCCTCTCCTCTCTTCTCTCCTCCCCTCCCCTCTCCTCTCCTTCCCTCTCTTCTCCTCTCCTCTCCTTTCCTCCTCTCCTCTCCTCTCCTCTCCTCTCCTCTCCTCTCCTCTCCTCCCTCCTCCCCTCTCATCTCCCATTCTCTCCTCTCCACCACTGATTTCCAATGTTAAAACATATTTATGACGCCAACACGTTTCCCTCCCTTCGTCAGATGATTCTATTGGCAGAAAGTCAGGTCAAAACGTGGCCAGTTTTATAATTGATATCATTAATTTTACGTTTTCGTTTTTTAAGTTTGTTTTTTCCCGGTTTGTGTGCCTTAGTCTGTTTTCTTGTTTGCTTGGCGTGTCGATCTCTGCTGCTGGCTCTGAATTTCGTAACAACAGGTTCTGATGTTCAAGTCCACATGGTCTGATATCCAAAGTCTCTCAACAACCATCTGCCTGTCCCAATATTCCAGTGTAGCACCTTCATACCAAACTATACGTAGCTACCTACCTACAACAGACCTACCACACAAACACACACACACACACACACACACACACACACACACACACACACACACACACTTCCACTTACATGAATATAATTCAAGTTTCCTTCCATCTCTCTCTCTCTCTCTCTCTCTCTTTCTCTATCTCTGTCTCTTTCCCGCTCTCTCTGGAAAGCGATAGCTTAGCCGCGGCCAGGCCTGTCACACCTAGTTGTGTATCAAACCCGGAGCAGCCGCCGCACTCATCAACTCCCCCATTGTTGGACGCTAACCGACGACAGCGCCGTGGTTTCTGCTCGTCTGTGTTGTGCTGATTTCTGACCGACATAAATCTGTCTCGCTCTGACTATCCTGCTGTATCCACGCTGCCGACGGCCACAGGAGATCCCCCCCCCCGCCCCTACACTTTAACCCCAGAAAACATGCTCACACACAGTAATGAGCACACACACATACACACACACACACACCAAATTAAAAAACCCACATAGCCTGCTGGCCCTGGCGCAATCTCACCGCACCTGAAGGTAACTTTATCGAGGTAAACCCGAGGAGAATGATTACAGGTTGTCTGTCTCAGTGTATCTTTTACAAGTTGAAGTATTGATGTAGCTTGGATTGGAACCATTCTGGGGTTTAGTTTACCAGTACTGTTACCAATACTGTACCGCACACACACACACACACACAAACATATGCATAAGAACACACACGCACACACACACACACACACGTGCACGCACACATGCTCACACACTCATGCGCGCGAGCACACACACACACACACACGTGTAAGCATTTATTTTATATACCTACACAGACCAGTCCACAAATGGAGAGACCCCCACAACACACACACTCTTACACACACACACACACACACACACACACACACACACACACACACACACACACACATTGTGTTTCCTCTCTGAACGGAAGAAACAGTGAGCAGCACGGGGGGGAGGGGGGGGGGGGGTGCGTGACCATCATCCCAGGCCCTCTTCAATCCCTCCTTCATCTCTTTCATCGAGTGACTCTGTTCTTCTTTCTCCTCCTCCTCCTCCTCCTCCTCCACCGTAGCCCACATCTTCTCTCCATCAGGGCCTGGTGAGTGATGCCTGATGGGGCGGGAGCGGCGGTGGAGGCGCCGGGGTCGGAGGGAGAGCGAGGCTGCGGGGAGAGCCAGGCACAGACTCGTGTGTGAGTGGCGTTATCGTATGCAGAGCAGCGCAGCCTTCAGCGCTTGTAGCCTTCATATGGGACTCTAAATGGAGCACGGAAATTACGTTTCATGCTATCTCAGGATGCACATGCCCGCACACACACACACACACACACACACACACACATGTACACACACAGACACACACATACACAGACACATTTATATCTGAACATGCGCGCGTGCACACAACACACACACACACACACACAGTGTTGAAGGATGGGGGGCTCTGGTATTAATCATGGGGTAAGACTTGGGGGAGCGTCCCCAAAGACCAAGGAAATTCACCAGAGGATCTTCCCTAACACACACACACACACACACACACACACACACACACACACACACACACACACACACACACACGCATACAGTATATAAAGTATATAGGCCTGGAGGCTGATGCTTCCAGGGAAGCAGAGCCAGAGAGCATAGATGGTTCTTTGTTGACATCTTTACATGTCTGCAGTATAAGTACCTGTTTACCACAAGACACGCTGTGTAACCCGATCACTGCGTCTAACAGGTAGGCCCCGCAGTCGCCGCTGAACCTCCACCAGGAAGCACGCCAACACCGCGCGGTTCAGCCAGAGGTCACAGACATGACCAAACAGCACTGAGTTCATACTATAAGTTCATAACAAATTAAATATAGGATTTGGTGGTTGTGATGCTAATGCTTGTAATCCAATGACCCTGTTGATAGACGGAACACACCGACTTGTTAACTCAGAGAATGCAATGGAAATGGTGATGAGTGTGTGGGTGTGTGCGTATGTGTGTGTGCGTACAATCTCCAATATGAGTTGTGTGATGTGCTGTTAAATGTGGAACGAAACACAAAACATATTCTTGTGTTTGACATATGATTTTACACATTCGCGTTTTTCTCAATTGTTTAAACACGTTTGCTGAAATTATAGCTCAATTTCTCTAAACTATAATCTAACTCTGCTCTCGTTAACCTTTTGCCAAAACTACACAAATCTCTTGAAAAATGCATTCATAACTGTGTTTGCCCTCAGATGAATTGGTCTTGTTGAGCGTTGATTTCACGCTGGTGTGAAATATTCAAAATGTTGTTTCATTTAGTTTTCTTTTTGAGGGGTTCCATGATAAGCTGCTATTTGACATTATTGTAAATATAAATACTGTTGCCATGACACAATACAGTAAATATATGTAGATAGTCTTTATTGTCCCATAGGGAAATTCATTTTCACAGCATGTACATAGAAACATAGATGACAATGACATACAGATATACTCAGATAAACAACATGACATCCATTCCTCATTAATCACCCAGTACACACATATATACACCGTAGGAGGCCACCTCGAGACTGGACCAGTGGACCGTCCTGGTCTCCACTGTCCTCCAGCCCGAGCCAGTCTGCCTGGCCTTTGTTCTCTGAAGCTTATATCTCGTTCTTAATTGGTTAATTTGTTCTTAATTGGGCCTTAATTGGCAGAGGTAATGAGAGGCCCTGTTTTGGGGTGGAGTTTCCTTGATACTACAGGCCCTGCAGTACCACTCCATGCCTCTGCAGCCATGTGGGGCATGGATCAGGGACCAGGCCCTCACAATACATATACACATATTACGCACATTACACCCAAGGTCTGGACAAAGCACGCTTTCCTCCACTTCAGAGACACTTCAGAAATAAATCGTCATATAAATAGTGCATTCAGTTCCCTCTTCCTCCTCCTCCTCCTCCTCCTCCTCCACCTGTCTGTTCTGAGTGTTGCTCCATTTGTTTGTCACGAGTTTCGACCATTATGTTCATAGTTCCACTTTACATTTCAGTAATTCCAATAAACCATTGATTGAAAAAAAAACAACGGTTACTGTTGAAACTAAATATGGCAGCGCTGGCGTAGTTCCTTAATTTCCCCCCAGAGGGCAGCATTCAGTTGTCTTGAATGTGATAATTAGGCTGATTAGTTTATTAGCTATTTATAGCCGCTCTTTTACCCTTTGTTTAAGTTCATCAACTGATCTTGTTCATCACTAGACCTTCTGTTTCCTTTCTATTATGTTGGCGTGTTCAGACGAAATAATTTCTCGACAGCGACTTTCCAATACTGTCAGTGGTTTTGGGAGTGGGAGTTGCATCCGTAGCCCTGGCAGTGTTGATTCCATGCTCTACCAGCTAGACCGGATCGTTAAAACATCACATAAAAGGACAGGAGCTACATGGCATGTTTGTTCAGTTCATTTTAGTTCATCATGAGCGATTGTGCTACATGGACTAACCTACTGTCATCAAAATACAACATGATGTCAACTGCAGATCAGGTTAATGTTTATTGGCTGCAGTCTACCAAATACATAAGTCATAAATAACAAATCCATAGTTTTGATTCCAAATACAAAGATCTGAGTAAATCCAACTCGTCGTGTTCCAGAAAGCAGGCCAGAACAATCCTAAACTTGGAGGTCTGATTTGAGTCAGTGCAATCCATCATGGTAATTTCCAGAAAGGCTGATTTCAATTTCTGAGATTAAGTTCGTTCGAGCACTGATTTGTTCAGTCTGAGTCTCTCTGTTCCGCAAACCGCATCGTCAATCACCCGCCCTGAGAACATGATCAATTATGGCCGGATGCCACCAACGTGTAGGACTCGCACTCAACCACGCAATCGAGTGAATTAAATCTCACATGAAATCAACCTCTCTGGGGACCGAGCATTTTGAAAATGGTGCCGTATCCCTGCTAACTGAAATCAGACTTGAGACTTCAAGTTGTAGGCTTTTCTTAACCCTCTTTCTGGAAGCGGCCTCTGGACTATCACTGGGCAGGAGACTGCAAGAGCTTTTGTGTTCATTTCCCTTCTATAATCCACAGCCAGGAGAGAGAGAGGGAGAGAGAGAGAGAGAGAGAGTGTGAGAGAGGAGGGGGGGGAGAGAGGGGGGGAGAGCGAGAGAGAGTGAGAGAGGGAAGAAGGAGAGGGGAGAGAGAGAGAGAGAGAGACAGAGGGGTTAAGCAAGAAGGAGAGCGTGAGGGAGAGTGGGCGAGAGAGAGAAAGAGAAGAAGAGGGAGGGCGAGAGAGGGAGAAAGAGAAGGAGAGAGAGGGAGAGAAAAGAGGAAGAGAGGAAGAGAGCAGGCATGAGAGAAAGAAAGAGGAGAGAGGGAGACGGGGAAGGAGAGAGAGGGAGAGAAGGAGAGAGAGAGAGGTGAAGAGACAGTGAAGAGGTGGGCAGGGTAACCATCTTGGGAGAATCTGGACTTCAAGACAGTGTGTGGATCACAACAGCTGCTGTCCACAGGGTAAACTTGGCAGGCTACATCAAAAGCACAGTCCACCTCTACCATCTGACACACAATATACACACACACACACACACACACAACATACACACACACACTGACACATGCGCACACACATACTGTACACACAAACTTACACGCACACACATGCATACACCCACACACATACACACAACCCAGTTTACAAGACACACACACACACACACACACACACACAAACTTACACACACATGCATACACCCACACACACACACACACACACATACACAGCCCAGTTTGCAAGACACACACACACACACACACACACACACATATGCGTGTGCTCACCCACACCACACAGAACCCAGTCTACATGGATGTGTGCAGACACACACACGCACACACACACACACACACACACACACACACACACACACACACACACATATATATAAGCAGACAAAGAATGCAATGTATTGCAAACAATACCCTATAAAATCTTAACTCACAGATTAAAGGATGTTTTTTTTATTGCACTAGCTGTGAGCTGCTGGCAGTAAGGTGTGTGAGAGAGAGAGTGTGTGTGTGTTGTGTGTGTGTGTGTGTGTGTGCATGTGTATAATGTGTGTGTGTGTGTGTGTGTGTGTGTTTATGGCATCGTGTGTCCGGGCGTGTGTGTGCATGCGTATATATATGTGTTGTGGTCTGTGTGTGTAATGTGTCTGTGTGTGTGTGTGTGTGTGTGTGTGTGTGTGTGCGTGTGCGCAAATGAATTAAAGTTCCATTTGACTGGCGCCCCGTGTATATGCCAACAATTCTTTTAGAGTGAGAGGCGCGCTGGCCTGGCGTCAACACATCTCTCTCACAGACTCTTGTTGTTAATCGGCAGCAGTCCTTAGACTACCTCTGCTTGAACGAGAGAGAGAGACTACGAGAGAGAGAGAGAGAGAGAGAGAGAGACAAGCTATCAAGAATGAATATTAATACCGTTTTACCAGACTCTCCGGCAATCCCGAGGGATGGGATTACAGTCTATTCCCGGGTTGTTGTTGTTGTTGTTGTTGTTGTTGTCGTTGTTGTGTTTTTTTTTTTTCTTCCCAGGGAACGCCGGAACGCAACGCGCTACTCTGCTGCCCCCTTGCGGCCAGCAGCACCAACTACGCCGATGGCACCTTTCTTGTTGTTGATGTAGTTTCCATAGCAACCACCTTCCTACCTACCTGTTGCAGGCTGCCGACTGAGAGGGTGCCAGGAAGAGAACACCATACATAGAAACAAACATGAACAGCCTCTTCTCCAGGTAAACTTTATTGTTCATTTCACTAATATGCTGTCAAGATAGGGCGTACATTCAAACTATGAACCATAAGGAGAGACAAAACAAAGGGATCCAGGGGAATGGAAGCTTTAAAGGTGGAGATTAATGAAATTAATGGGACATTTTACATGGACAATGGTTGCTAGATCTATCAAAGTGATATTTATTTGTACACAAACAAAGCAATGAGTCCAGGGGGCGGGGGGGTATATTGTGTGCTAGTGGACAGCGTGTTCGACTCACATCTTTATGAACCGGATACCCTTAACACCCCGATACCTGCTCCATGCTAAACGTACATAAATTCACTGTCAGTCGCTTTGGAAGCAGAGCAAACAAACAAAATAGTAGTCGATGGTATTGGTAACGCGTGAAGCCTGCCCGCTGTGTGTGTCGTGGGGGCAGAGACGTCCAGGTCAAAGGCATGGAGCAGACGGTGAGCCACGCGGAGACACACCTGGGCCACTTCTGCTCCCTGCTGGCCTCCTACACCCGCAAGACGGCCAAGCTGAGGGACAAGACGGACCTGCTGGTCACGCAACTCTTCGACTTCTGCAACACCGAGGACCCCGAGTTCCAGACGGGCTTCAAGAACCTGGCGGAGGACCTGGCCATGGTGCAGGACTACCGACAGGCCCAGGTGCCGTAGGGGGGAAAGGCTGACGAGGGGGAGGAGGAGGCAGACATGTTTGTAGTTTCTTTATTGATTTGACTAATTGCTGATGTGATTGTCTGTATTCACAAGGTGTGTTTTGGAACACCGACAGGTGGAGAGGCTGGAGACCAGAGTGGTGGCTCCTCTGAAGGGCTACGGAGACATCATCAAAACCAAGAGGGTGAGTGTGCAGGTTTAGGGCAGAACAGGAGTGTTGAAGTGCTTCAGTGGGATTCATGAACACGGATACAGTCGGATTGAGATAAATTACGGTACGGTAGAGAGAATACAGAGATAATTAATTAGAGAGGATGTATGAGACACAGAGTTTGTCTTTTACTTCTGATTTGACACATGCCATGCCCACACATACACACAAATAGATATTGTAAACACACACACGCACACATATAGATGGATAATGACAGACAGACACACACACACACACACCCATTTATATGGATAATGACATACAGACAAGACAGACGCAGACACACATTCCATAGCTCCTCAGAGATGGACCAGAGATAATCCTAGCTGTGTGTGTGTAACTCGCAACTTGTAACTCTCTTCGCTGCCCTTTAGGCCGACCTGAAGAAGTTCAGAGCGGATCGCAACAGAGAGCTGAAGGAGATTCAGAAACTGGAGAAGATACGACTGAAGAACCCAGCAGACAGACAGAGCATTGTATCCTTTCCTCACCGTCACTCCCTATGTGATGTTAATGAAGCAGGATGCCATCACCAGCTCATAGAATGACACGTGATTAACTATCGGACGTTAATTCAATGTAATGCACGTAATACGTCACACGGTGTTACATTTATAGCGCCAGTCTGGTTGTAATTACAGTGTTTCCCTCGACATGCATCCATCCAGCAGTGGCATGGCGGATGGCGCCCCTGCTGGATTAGTAGCGTCACTGCAATCAGCCATGCAAGAATTAGGTTTTGGGCGCCCCAAAAGCTGTTGTTTGTTATATTTAAAAACGTACATATCATAGCTCACTGGATATTTTCTCTTTTTCGGACCATTCTCTGTAAACCCTAGAGATGGTTGTGCGTGAAAATCCCAGTAGATCAGCAGTTGCTGAAATACTCAGACCAGCCCGTCTGGCACCAACAACCATGCCATGTTCAAAGTCACTTAAATCACATTTCTTCCCCATTCTGATGCTCGGTTTGAACCTCAGCAGATCGTCTTGACCGTGTCTACATGCCGAAATGCATTGAGTTGCTGCCATGTGATTGGCTGATTAGATATTTGCGTTAATGAGCAGTCGAACACGTGTACCTAATAAAGTGGCCGGTGAGTGTATATACACATACATTAAAATCAATTTATATTGATATACTGTTTTCCCTTGACGAGAGCACCTCAGTCCCAGGTAATCTCCCCGGCCGTCAGCTGGCCCCCCTTCGGTAGCCTCGGTCGCACGGTGAATTGGAGTCTGTGAGAGAGAATGTGGCGACGGTGTGTTGTGATGTGTTGTGCGTGACAGGCGGAGGTGAGTGCACAGAAGGCCGCCAACAACGCCCAGCGCATGACCAGGCAGATGGAGGACAACATGGTGGACTTCCAGAGGCAGAAACTGGAGGACCTCAAGGCAAGTCTGGGACAGGACACAGGACACAGGACAGGACAGGACAGGAGCTGGCTCTCGCTCTCGGTCAGGACGGATACGAGATGATCACTGCAGGGTTACTGATAAATCACACGGTGGGAAACCAAAAAAAATAAAACTTCCAGTCCAGCGCACACAAGGATATTTAACATTGTTTTATTGGGTGCTGATTAGCAGAGAAACAGGTTCACGTTCCCTGACGCAAATATTGTCAAACTACAACTGCAGCGCCCACTTCCACAATACAACTTCAGATATCAATATAACATCAATATAACATTACCATATACATAGAATAATGAGACACAATAAATATAAGAGTACAAAATTACAGAGGATAAGTAGATAGAATGCATACATTTCATAAGATACGTATCAAAAAACGAGTAGTTAAAAGTAGAAAAATGTATATAAGAAGAGAGAGGTTACGATACAAAATACATTATCAAAACAAAAGATAGGAGGTAAATTAGTCTTTATACTTAATACACCACGTCTTAATAAGGGATCGCATGGTGGGTTGGTCTGTTTTGACAGAGGCTGTTCAGCGACTTCATCACAGTGGAGATGCTGTTCCATTCCAAGGCCCTGGAGGTCTACACGCACACACTGCAGAACCTGGAGACCATCGACATACAGCAGGATCTGGAGGTAGCGCCACACGCACCGTCTGACTTCACAACGTCTCATAGCGTTGTTAACTGTGTCCGTCCCGTGGAAAAGCTTCTCTCCGCAGTCCACGCTCATTTTCTGTGATTCAATAAGAAACATGTTGAACCTCAGAAGACACATGTTGTCACAATGTCACGCCCCTCATCTAACATCCCGCTCCCCCTGACCCTCGCCCTCGCCCTCAGCTGTTCAACGCAAGGATCCGGGTGTCCGATGCGCTGTCCGGGCCTCTGGACCCCGTGCTGCTGACCAGCCGCTCCGCGTCCTCCATGAGCGCCGCCTCCAGCCCCACCCGCCAGGCGCGGCCGGCGGCGGGCGGGGCCACCGCCGCGGCGGCCCAGAGCCTCAGCCCTAGCCTGGCGTCCGCCGGCAACTACAGCCTCTTCGCTTCCGGCCGGGGCCCGAGCCTGAGCTCGCCGGCCACGCGCCAGGCCTCCCGGAGCGGCCGCGGCCACCGGCAGCCACGGCAGGACCAGAGCCCGACGCCGGCGCGGCGGGTGAGACCGCGTTCTCATTCATCACCCCCAAGAGTGTGTCATAATAGCAGGCTTCAGATTCCCTGACTCACGATGATCATTACATCATCGTGCAAAAATGGCTTTGTGGTTTGGAAAAACCTGTTGTGGATGTTATCGACGTTGTTCCCCATCTAAACCCTCGATGAACCCTGTCTCACCCACAGCTCTTCCCTGGCAAACTCCAGCGTCAGAAAGAAATAGAAGAGGAGGAAGAGGAGGATGATGAGGAGGAGGAGGAGGAGGAGGAGGCAGAGGAGGAGGAAGATGATGAAGATATGTATGAGTCAGAGATAGAAGAGGCCCAGCAGACCCATAGGCAATCGTACGCAACTCAGTTCGTCCAGAGTCGTAGACAGTACAGATAACAGGACACGCAACGCGAAGGAAAAATGGACAAATGGACAAATGGACACACTCACACAGTGTATGCTGCATTATGTTTCATGGTTAAGCTTTGCTGGCAGCCTATGGAGATGAGCCATTCATTGTGCCACGCTGTAAAATAGAATAAAGAGACATATGTATACGAATCATCCCGATGGAACTCTATGATGTGAAAAAAAATGCACCGGCTGCTTCTCATGAATAAAATATGCATATTTTGTCGCGAGACGGGCTGCCAATGTTAAAAAAAATAGAATGAACGCATCATGATGGTGTTTGCAATAAATCTGAGTACAACCTCATCCTCATCGCGGACGCCGCTGCCATTTAAATGAATGAATCCTGCTGGTTGTTCTGCGTGCATTCACTAGCTGTGAGCTCACCCCCGCTACACTGTGTGCTATTAGATGTTTGTTATTCGCGCTGATGCATTATTCATGGTTCTGCTGCCCTCCACCAGCCACAGTTTGCATTCCTTCTAAACTATAATAGCATGTCAGGACTAGATCCTTCAAACACACAAGGCAGGCACGCACACACACACACACACGCACACGCACACACACACACACACACACACACGAACGTTATGATGAATGTCCCCACCGTGAGAGACAGTTCGTGCCGTATCATAGACTTAGCCCATCAAACGTGTGAGTCCTTCAACACTTTTTTTCCCCCCCAAAAAGCTCAGTAATACCGTCTGATTGGCTATCATGGTGCCTGGCGTGTCACAATGACCTTAGATTCCTGTGCGTGTCGTTTCGAGGCGCACAGTGTGTACACTACAGTACGTTGGAATGCTGTGCGGGGTGTTGTCTGCAAAGCGTGTTGTCGGCTCTGTGCTTGATAGCAAAGCAGACAACTTTGATGTGGTCTGTGGCGTCTCTGCTAATTGCTGCCCGTGTGTGTGTGTGTGTGTGTGTGTGTGTGTGTGTGTGTGTGTGTGTGTGTGTCTGTGGCGTTTGAGATTGTAGCTTTGCTGTGTGTGTCCTCCTGACCTCCTGACGAGGCTGTGATGCTGGAGAAACGCGGTGGACACATCAGAGACTCACCAGTTCTTTCTCTGTTCTTTCTCCTCCTCACTCATTTAAATGCCTTAATCACCTCCTTAGAGATCCAGTCATTATATATACTGTACATAAGCGCCTTCATCTTTCAGAATGTTCAGTCACTAAATATGTATACAGACGTTAAAAACGTAGTATTGTTGTCTCTCCGTTGTCTGTTGGCAAGTGAGGCAATGGTACTTTCCCCTCACACATCCATCAGAATGAGGAAGCAGTACGGAGTTAGTGTTGATCTTGGACACCTTCCAACGTGATGACTTCAAATGTAACTATGGACAGCCGTTGGATAGTTTCATAATTATAAATAGAATTGAAAAAAAAAGGGTGAAAAGGAACATTATTAGCGATCGTTCACTCCTGTTGTCTCCTCCAGACGCAGGAGGCTTTGTGTGAATCGTCTGGATGCTCACACACGGCGCACCTGTGGCTACGACACCTGTTGCAAAACGTTTTGAACATATGGTGCTTATATCATTCAACTACTCTTAAACAAGGTATAGCTATACATATATATATATATATATATATATATATATCATGATGCTGTCCCAACTCACTGCCCCATCTGGGTTATTTTCACCTGTACACGTCGCATATATCCTATATGTCAGTGTCAGACTACCTGGTTTATTCAACACGGTGCGATTGAATTTCATTTCATGGTTTTGGAAGTGATTGTTTATGAAGCAGAGCCATATATTGTTCTCGAGACGCCATCATTTCATACCCACACACATCCTCAAATGGTGGGGTTCGATGCAGAGGTCAATTCAATACCATCTCTCTCTCTCTCTCTCTCTCTCTTTCTCTCTCTCTCTCTCTCTCTCTCTCTCTCTCTCTCTGAGTAAAACAGTACACAGATGACTATATTCAGAGCACACCCTAGAGGGTCTTATCTGAGCAGACCGCATAAATAAATGTTTCCACACATGCGCACACACACACACACACACACACACACACACACACACAGTGTGTGGTGGGTGGGCGTGTGTGTGCGCGTGTGTGTGTGTGTGTGTGCGTGTGTGCGTGCGTGCGTTACATAACAGCAGGGTTGCCGTGGTGCCTGAGGTCTGTGTAACCAGTGTAGCTCAGTCAGATCACTGTGGTTCCGACTGTGACCGCTGCAGCTTCCATCTGGGGCCTCTGGTCCAATAGCTTCCACTGAATGATGCACGTGTTTCTCTAAACTGTGCTGTGGCAATAGTTTTAGGAACAGAAAGTGTGTTCTCGAAACTTCTTTCAAGCACAGACATTATGAGCGCTTTTAACATCGCAATCATGAGTGCTTGATACTTGTTCTATTCAAATCTTACTGTACTATCCTGCCTCTGCTCATTTGCTTTACTTCCTGATTCCTTATCATTATAGCACAGTTGACACATATGCTATCTGACAGTGTTTTTTTCACCAATGCTTCACCAGTCTTTTGGATGATCACACAAACCATTTAAAACATACAGGGACCTACTGGCTCTTCAATGAGCCCCATGCTACGTTGCAAGTGGTGAACCAAGGGTTACTCGCAACGCATTCAACCCAGGCGTTGAATTTGAATTTCACACACAAGCTCCTTGCAGCATCTAGGAACTCGGCAGCGCTATACCGCCACAGTGCTACCCGTGCTCATTAAAAGCTGGACAGGAAACTGCCTCTGGTGGTCTGATCAAGGCTGCCCTCCTTAGAGAGAGAGAGAGGCGAGATCACTGAACACTTCCTCCTTAAGTACTCATGAGCAGTGAGTGTGTTTAAATATGGCCTGCTTAATTTCGCCCAATGGCATGATTTTGTAACTCCTCCTTTCTCCGTGTACTCTATCCATCCATCCATTAATCCGGGGCCGGGTCGCGGTGGCAGCCGGCTAAGCAGGGTCCCCCAGGCTTCCTTCTCCCCAGCCACACTCTCTAGTTCCTCCTGGGGGGTCCCGAGGCGTTCCCAGGCCAGACGAGATATATAATCCCTCTAGCGGGTTCTGGGTCTGCCCCGGGGTCTCCTCCCAGTTGGACGTGCCCGGAAAACCTCCAAAGGGAGGCGCCGGGGGGCATCCTAATCAGATGCCCGAACCATCTCAGCTGACTCCTTTCGATGCGGAGGAGCAGCGGCTCTACTCCGAGCTCCCTCCGGATGTCTGAGCTCCTCACCCTATCTCTAAGGCTGAGTCTAAGGCTGAGCCCAGCCACCCTGCGGAGGAAACTCATTTCGGCCGCTTGTATCCGCGATCTCATTCTTTCGGTCACTACCCAAAGCTCGTGACCATAGGTGAGGGTTGGAACGTAGATGGACCTGTAAACCCTCTTCACCACAACGGACCGGTACAGCACCCGCATTACTGCAGACGCTGCACCAATCCGTCTGTCCATCTCCCGCTCCATTTTGCCCTCACTCGTGAACAAGACCCCGAGATACTTGAACTCCTTCGCTTGAGGCAGCAACTCATTCCCAACCCGGAGGGAACACTCCACCATTTTCCGGCAGAGCCGACTGCTTCACACTCGGCTGCAAACCGCCCCAGTGCATGCTGGAGGTCACGGTCTGATGTAGCCAACAGAACCACATCATCTGCAAAGAGCAGAGATGCAATTCTGAGGTCCCCAAACCGGACACTCTCCCCAACTCGGCTGCGCCTTGAGATTCTGTCCGTGAAGATCACGAACAGAATCGGTGACAAGGGGCAACCTTGGCGGAGTCCAACACCCACTGAGAACGTGCTTGACTTTGTGCCGAGAATACGGACGCAGCTCGCACTTTGTTCATACAAGGACCGAATGGCACGTACCAACGGCCCCGGTACCCCATACTCCCGTAGTACCCCCCACAGGGTTTACAGGTCCATCTATGACACGGTCATAGGCCTTCTCCAAGTCCAAAAAGCACATGTAGACTGGATGGGCAAACTCCCATGCCCCCCCAACAACCCTGCGAGGATTACAAATGGGTCTGTGTACTCTAAAAGGGATAATGTTCTAGTTTAGTGAATTTGATTTTAGGAACTTGATGGTAAAGCCTGTACAAAGTAACCACCAGGCAGCCAGGACCATTACCAAAACTGAGAATAGACTTTGTGAGCCAGTTTCAAAGATTAAAGTCTGTTGTGGATCTCATAAGGGAACTGTATTTTGCTCAGTGTTTTCCTGTTGACACGAATGACTCAGCTGATTGTGATTCTAGTTACTATTTAATCATTTAACGCACACTTTTATCCATCAAGTCATCATACAGATACATAAGAAGCGGGTGGTGATG
Source organism: Coryphaenoides rupestris (assembly GCA_002895965.2). Taxonomy (NCBI): domain Eukaryota; kingdom Metazoa; phylum Chordata; class Actinopteri; order Gadiformes; family Macrouridae; genus Coryphaenoides; species Coryphaenoides rupestris. Next base: position 298,536 of record PIJE02000382.1, on the reverse strand, counting down.
AGGCATCTAAGCCAATCAAGTCAAGTCTAACATGACACCCCAACCATTACACTATCCAGCAGCCCCTCAGGTCTGATATGAGGTACAACCATGGATGGGGTCTAGAACGTATCTGTTACAAAGAGCGACTTGCATTACTTTGTCTATCATTGCCATGTCTGGTAGAATCCATTCCCATGTGTGAGGTTTGCTTGTAGCACAGCTCGACTCTAAATACTACAGTGCTGCATGAGAAGAGTTTCCTGCCTGAACATCAACATGATCATAAATCATGTTGTCGTGGGTGGAAAAGGGAAGGCTCTACGTGACCACTGTGACGCTGTTCATTTAGCGGAAAACAAACAGAAAACGATCCAAGTTTAGAGCCGGTAACTTTGACCACGACAGAGTCAGTCACCATTGCTCTGTACTACTATACTGTACAGAACCTGACACCGTACGGAGGTGAAGCCTTCGTTCTAACCTGAGACAGCACAACCCAAACCCACAGGCCAAGGGGAGATTACACTGAATCACCGTAAGATTGAGACACACATACACACACACACACACACACACACACACACACACACACACATCTCACATTTCAATTGAACCCTCTTCTCATTTAATTTATGGTATGTCAGTATTCATTGCTTAAGTAATCTAATGGTCCAGTGGTCAGGGAGCCATTGGAACCAAATCGTCTGATGTAAATATTCATGCACATAGGCTGAGCAACCACTATTTCAGATATATGACGTTATGCAAATGACTGGACCCCAGGAAACCATTCCACTCCAGAATTCCACTCCACCACCACTCCAGAAGAGGGGGCGTGGCCTCTGCTTCTGATCAATTCAAGGACATGTCTGCCAGCATGTCTGCAATGGCCGCGGCCCCACTGCGGCGCGGCTTATTAATGAATGGACATTAGAAGGAGAAGGACAGCCTGATCAAGGAGAGTCTGATCAATGAACGTGGGGCCTTGAATAAATTACAGAGTCACTCTGCATTCACAAATACATTGATGTTTGCCTCTTGGAAACCACAGGAAAATGTGGTGGCATGTTTTATTTTCACTGTGAGTGAGTATGATGAAATATGGAGATTATGATTTGTTCATGTGTATTATAGACATATTATTATCCATAGTAAGTATTACATTGATGCAGAACAACATCAAGAAGAACATGAAACCGTCACAAATGCCTTTATTACCAATGTGTTGACACTATCAAGAAGACATAACTGAGTTGTGGATGCACACAGTGTTGAACATTTTACTGCAAATGAACAAACAGACCAAACAAAAACATGTACATTCTAAAACGTACAGTAATGTGCAAATAACCAATCACTGGCAAGCCTAAAAGTATTTAATACGCAAGGGTTACAAATTCAAAGGTTTACAAATGGGTTAACTTCAGTGTGAGGGAAGGCATGAGGCATGAAGGCATTCTCCTCAAAGATTTACATACAAACTAAAGTGCTTTTCACTTCCTTTTTCATTTCAAGTACAACTTTCTATTCTTATATATTATAAGAATATATATTATTAATATTTCATGAGCCTTGTTATTAACCAGTATTTCATAGTGCCTTACATTTGGCCATGAAGGCTAAACATTTATGTAATATAATATGCATATAGTATTGACAAAGCATCTGTGTACTTTTGAAAGGCTTGTTCATCATATGCATTTAGAACTGTGCTTAATTATCATGCTTGGCTTTCACTTTGTCATATCCAACATCTCACTTTACCCGGTGTCCATATTGCACTCTCCTTTTACAAATGACTTGGTGTACACAACACAGAACAACACCAAAAAGACATGTCAATGTGAAAACAAACACATACATGTACGTACATATTTAAATAGCTCTATTAATAGTTGATGCCAAATGTTTGGCTGTACAGCAGGAGGAATGTATTGTAGTTTTTAGACCAGAAGCCCTTTAGTCTTCTACATCGAGGGGAAAACCAGGTGACACGTGTTGATAGTTGAATTTGATTCAGGGGAATTGCAAGATTTTTACTCCAGCCTGATAACATGGTGAGGTATGTTGGTAGGCTAAAACAACCATCTCAATCCAAACTAGCACCAGCATCCGTATTTATAAAATTGGCATTAAATATGCCCTATAGGACACATGATATATTTTGCTGCAGAAAATAATGTATTAAAGCTTGCCTTTTGTATTAGGCATTAGTTGAATTGTTGTCATCACAGTGCGCTAGCAGTCAAAACATGGTGTTGACGCTTTCTGTAGCTTTATATCACAAATAGGCTAATATTCTGGTCGACAGCATAAGCATTCACAATGAAAGATCCTGACAAGTGTGACTGCGTAATACACGTGAAGTGCTCATGATGCCAGAACATTTTATATTCCAAAGCAAAACACCAGACTAGAGTGGCAAACTTGAACACAGTGCTATAGATGCTGTTATAAAGCACAGGCACGATCACATGGCCCCCAATGAGGAACGGTTTGCAGTACAGATGCCATCACCATCACAACCTTCTTAACTTTGGAGTGCATCTCATAGAGATTTCTAAGCCACATGATCGTTGACTGTGTTCACACTTTTTCCACATAGGCTTATAGGATTATAGGATAAACGGCATCCTCCTGTGGTTAAAAGAAGATGTACACATCTGCCAAATGGACACATTTGAGTCTCTGTGCCAACTCAAAACTATAGAGATACCGAACATGCAACAAGATATATGGAGATAGACAGAGAGCTCACCAACCCAAACCCAACATGTGGGTTACTGAGCAGCACCGTCGATATCACCTTCTGTATATGGATTAGAAACATGAAACAGAAAAATACTCTCATAATCTCATTTGCGACACAATGAAGATCAAAGAAAATCCAATATGATCCTTTTAGGAGCAGTCGAGGCCACTTAATACCTAATTATATGTTTACAGACAGTTTCCTTTGAATATGGAGAAACCAAAAGTAAACTATGTCCAATATTAGTTGGAAATGGTTGCTTTTGGAAGTGTTTAGATTTGAAAAAATAGATTTATATTTGGAATGATATCATAAATGCATCCCTTTAAATCATCTTTAAAAGCAAACCTGTATTCATACAAAGGTTAGTAGGTTAGTCCACAGTGGTCTGAGGTATTCAACCATGCAACTAAATTTTAGTTGGGAACAGATAATGTCGGAAATAATGCCAATAGACACAAAATCGAATCACGTGGGCCTTTAAAGGACCAATATCATGAATTATGGAACGCTGTATTAAACATGGGAACCCAAAGTGATCTGAAAATAAAGATTTAGCGACGTTTTCCCAGAACGTTCTTCTGGGAAACAACCCCTGCATAATAAGGCATTTCAAACTATATGGCAATGGTGGGGCGGGGGGCAATATTAACTAATTATTAACAAATGTTTCCTGATCTCCTGAGGATTCTGCTACATTGTACTGTTGTGTCGTTCGCGAACGATTCGTTCAAAAGACTGAATCTTTTGGGTGAACGAACTGAACTGAATCACTGAAAAGATCAGTTCAGTTGAGCTCTCGGACGGATCTGATCAGCTGATTCATCCTGCGAACCGGTTCTGATTCGTTCAGCAGAACTGGTTCGCAGGACGAATCACGTTCACTTACCAGTTCTGCTGCTGAACAGTAAGTGATTCGCAATGCAGATTAAAATTATCAGTACAAATTACAATAAATAAATAAATTGTTATCACATCAAGTATGCAGTAGTGCACAATAATTATGCAGTAAAACAGTATATAAAATATAAAGAAATAAAACTTAGCTTCACGTTTACCATTAAAACAATTAAAACATCATCCAATAACGTATATATTATTGTGAAATAGGCTATTCTGCATAATGACTACTTTTCTTTTGATACTTTAATGATGTTTTGACGCTAATACTTTAGTTATTGTAACATCTCAACAGTGGATGTCTACAGTGTGTGAGTCGGACTCCGCAGGACGCAGACGGAGCTCCGCCCACTGAACGATTCGGTGAGCGAATCTTTTGAACGAATCTTTTGAATGAACTGATTCGAGTGATTCGAGTCACTGAAATGAAGTGTTTTGCCCATCACGACCACATTGAAACCAGGTGACGAGAGAACAACAACAACAACAACAACAACAACAACAACAAGTCGCCTATAAACAGCAATGGCGTTTTTCAAGGCGAGGCGACGCAGGCGACAGACAACACACGCCAGCACGTGTTTCTTACATAACATAACGTGGACGTGCACAGGGGGTCACCCATCTGGAGGGCGGACCCTGCGTTGGTTAAAACAACATCTTCCCTTCCGATCCAGACTCGAGTTGGCACCTCCGACACTATACCACACCCTATTACTTTTATCAATTTGCACATAGCCTATATACTGTATATATAAATATATATACACACAGGATCAATAATTTTCAGTGGGTTGAGGTTATTGACGGTGCTATAGGCCAAGACAAGTGGAAAAACCCAACGTAGTATCACTACCAAGCTCGTACATCTCGTATAGGTGCCCGAAGACTCAGACTCAGGGTCACAGACGCAGGGTCCACTAGATCACTAGATGAAGTGGATCCAGCTGTTCTCCCACTCGCGTGGCGGTGACATTTTAAGCTTATTATGACGACGCACTTTATAGTTTTTCCCGACATTGTTGTCCCAATACTCCTCCCCGCCAACACAATATCTGATGGCAAACTGCAACGTGCCTCCTCCTCCTCCTCCTCCAACCTCGCGAAAGGTCGGGGTGGTGATCTTGAACGAGAACCTGTCGGTGACTCCATCACTGGAGTCGGGCACGTAGCTCGCCAAACTGTCCATGAACGTGATCCAGTTGTTCAGGGAATACCTCAGATACACGCTTTTCTCAAAGGCCAGATTCAACACACGCACGACTCCGGACAGGCTGACGTCGTCCGCCCTCAAAACGTCTCCAACATCACTTTAACCTCTCTTACTTTTTGTTCAAAATCGGGTAGGGCGCCCGGGTTTGTGAACTGCTGCTCCACGCACACCGACTGATTCAGAGGACGCGGGAATTTGGTACCCACGTGGTAGTTGGTGCCGAGCGGGGGTCCCTCTTTGGCACATTTGGCCAATATGCGCTCCGGCACCCGGGGCAGATCTGCGTCGTCGAAGTGCTTCACCGACGTGAGCTCCAGACCCAGGGAGTCCGCGAACCGCCACTGTCTTCGTACTCGTGGGGCTTCGAACGCGGGAAATCTCCAACTGGCTCTTTCCGTGAGGGTCGGCAGGGACCTGCATCTCCGACGCAGGTTGGGACTCGTCGCGGGTTTGATGAGGAGGAGGATCTCCCTGCCCCGCGGTCTCTCCTCCACCCACGGGGCTGTCGACGGGCTCGCAGGTGCCGTTCACAACCCGGTCGAAATCCTCTCCGTCCTCGAGTGTGGGATTGGCCGCCGACGGCGCCAGGCTACCAAAGAGCTCCATCAACTGGGCTGTGGACATGTGGATGTATTCGTTGTAGAAGCTTCTGCATTTGACACAAGCGAGCGGTGTGTGATGCTCACCATGGGGTAGAAGCAATGGAGACGGTGTTTCTTCCACAGACTGAGCGGACGGATCAGCATTGAAGCCGAGTTGCAGGAGGCCATCGGACGGGGAAGTATCAAAAAACGAGTAGTTAAAAGTAGAAAAATGTATATAAGAAGAGAGAGGTTACGATACAAAATACATTATCAAAACAAAAGATAGGAGGTAAATTAGTCTTTATACTTAATACACCACGTCTTAATAAGGGATCGCATGGTGGGTTGGTCTGTTTTGACAGAGGCTGTTCAGCGACTTCATCACAGTGGAGATGCTGTTCCATTCCAAGGCCCTGGAGGTCTACACGCACACACTGCAGAACCTGGAGACCATCGACATACAGCAGGATCTGGAGGTAGCGCCACACGCACCGTCTGACTTCACAACGTCTCATAGCGTTGTTAACTGTGTCCGTCCCGTGGAAAAGCTTCTCTCCGCAGTCCACGCTCATTTTCTGTGATTCAATAAGAAACATGTTGAACCTCAGAAGACACATGTTGTCACAATGTCTAACATCCTGCTCCCCCTGACCCTCACCCTCGCCCTCAGCTGTTCAACGCAAGGATCCGGGTGTCTGATGCGCTGTCCGGGCCTCTGGACCCCGTGCTGCTGACCAGCCGCTCCGCGTCCTCCATGAGCGCCGCCTCCAGCCCCACCCGCCAGGCGCGGCCGGCGGCGGGCGGGGCCACCGCCGCGGCGGCCCAGAGCCTCAGCCCTAGCCTGGCGTCCGCCGGCAACTACAGCCTCTTCGCTTCCGGCCGGGGCCCGAGCCTGAGCTCGACGACCACGCGCCAGGCCTCCCGGAGCGGCCGCAGCCACCGGCAACCACGGCAGGACCGGAGCCCGACGCCGGCGCGGAGGGTGAGACCGCGTTCTCATCCATCACCCCCAAGAGTGTGTCATAATAGCAGGCTTCAGATTCCCTGACTCACGATGATCATTACATCATCGTGCAAAAATGACTTTGTGGTTTGCAAAACCTGTTGTTCCCCATCTAACCCTCGATGAACCCTGTCTCACCCACAGCTCTTCCCCGGCAAACTCCAGCGTCAGAAAGGAATAGAGGAGGAGGAAGAGGAGGATGATGAGGAGGAGGAGGAGGAGGAGGAGGCAGAGGAGGAAGAAGATGATGAAGATATGTATGAGTCAGAGATAGAAGAAGCCCAGCAGACCCATAGGCAATCGTACGCATCTCAGTTCGTCCAGAGTCGTAGACAGTACAGATAACAGGACACGCAACGCGAAGGCAAAATGGACAAATGGACAAATGGACACACTCACACAATGTATGCTGCATTATGTTTCATGGTTAAGCTTTGCCGGCAGCCTATGGAGATGAGCCATTCATTGTGCCACGCTGTAAAATAGAATAAAGAGACATATGTATACGAATCATCCCGATGGAACTCTATGATGTGAAAAAAAATGCACCGGCTGCTTCTCATGAATAAAATATGCATATTTTGTCGCGAGACGGGCTGCCAATGTTAAAAAAATAGAATGAACGCATCATGATGGTGTTTGCAATAAATCTGAGTACAACCTCATCCTCATCGCGGACGCCGCTGCCATTTAAATGAATGAATCCTGCTGGTTGTTGCTGCGTGCATTCACTAGCTGTGAGCTCACCCCCGCTACACTGTGTGCTATTAGATGTTTGTTATTCGCGCTGATGCATTATTCATGGTTCTGCTGCCCTCCACCAGCCACAGTTTGCATTCCTTCTAAACTATAATAGCATGTCAGGACTAGATCCTTCAAACACACAGGGCAGGCACGCACACACACATGCACACACGTACACACACACACACACACGCACACACACACACGAACGTTATGATGAATGTCCCCACCATGAGAGACAGTTCGTGCCGTATCATAGACTTAGCCCATCAAACGTGTGAGTCCTTCAACACTTTTTTTCCCCCCCAAAAGCTCAGTAATACCGTCTGATTGGCTATCATGGCGCCTGGCGTGTCACAATGACCTTAAATTCCCGTGCGTGTCGTTCGAGGCGCACAGTGTGTACACTACAGTACGTTGGAATGCTGTGCGGGGTGTTGTCTGCAAAGCGTGTTGTCGGCTCTGTGCTTGATAGCAAAGCAGACAACTTTGATGTGGTCTGTGGGTGTGCGTGTGTGTGTGTGTGGTGTGTGTGTGTGTGTGTGTGTGTGTGTGTGTGTGTGTGTGTGTGTGTGTGTGTGTGTCTGTGGCGTTTGAGATTGTAGCTTTGCTGTGTGTGTCCTCCTGACCTCCTGACGAGGCTGTGATGCTGGAGAAACACGGTAGACACATCAGAGACTCACCAGTTCTTTCTCTGTTCTTTCTCCTCCTCACTCATTTAAATGCCTTAATCACCTCCTTAGAGATCCAGTCATTATATATACTGTACATAAGCGCCTTCATCTTCAGAATGTTCAGTCACTAAATATGTATACAGACGTTAAAAAACGTAGTATTGTTGTCTCTCCGTTGTCTGTTGGCAAGTGAGGGCAATGGTACTTTCCCCTCACACATCCATTAGAAGAGGAAGCAGTACGGAGTTAGTGTTGATTTGGACACCGTTCCAACGTGATGACTTGAAATGTAACTATGGACAGCCGTTGGATAGTTTCATAATTATAACTAGAATTAAAAAAAAAAGGGTGAAAAGGAACATTATAGCGATCGTTCTCTCCTGTTGTCTCCTCCAGACACAGGAGGCTTTGTGTGAATCGTCTGGATGCCTCACACACGGCGCACCTGTGGCTTCGACACCTGTTTGCAAAACGTTTTGAACATATGGTGCTTATATCATTCAACTAACTCTTAAACAAGGTATAGCTATAGATATATATAGATATATATATCTATATATCTATATATATATCATGATGCTGTCCCAACTCACTGCCCCGTCTGGGTTATTTTCACCTGTACACGTCGCATATATCCTATATGTCAGTGTCAGACTACCTGGTTTATTCAACACGGTGCGATTGAATTTCATTTCATGGTTTTGGAAGTGATTGTTTATGAAGCAGAGCCATATATTGTTCTCGAGACGCCATCATTTCATACCCACACACATCCTCAAATGGTGGGGTTCGATGCAGAGGTCAATTCAATACCATCTCTCTCTCTCTCTCTCTCTCTCTCTCTCTCTCTCTCTCTCTCTCTGAGTAAAACAGTACACAGATGACTATATTCAGAGCACACCCTAGAGGGTCTTATCTGAGCAGACCGCATAAATAAATGTTTCCACACATGCGCACACACACACACACACACACACACACACACACACACACATGCGCACACATGCACACACACACCACTGTACGGCACACACACACGCACACACGCACACACGCACACACACACACACACACACACACAGAAACATAAAACTAAAGCACACCAGGGCCTGATGTGATGAAAGGCGGTAGAGGGGTAGGCAGCAGCAATAAGAGAGACCGCTAGAGGGAGGGAGAGGGTGGAGATGAAAGGTGAGGAGAGAGAGAGAGAAGAGAGAGAGAGAGAGAGAGAGAGAGAGAGAGAGAGAGAGAGAGAGAGAGAGAGAGGGAGATGGAGATATTCGGCGCGGGCTTCTGCAGCAGATGGAGCTGGCGATGCTGTGGCTGATCACGGGGGGCCCTCGAGACCAGAGCGATTGCCCGCGTGTCTTTATTGCTCGCACGCCCGCTTTGTTCCTCCTTAATGTGCCAACCTGGCAAGCATTTTCACCACACGTAAGACGCAAGACACTTTTAATCGAGGCCCACCGATGAACAGTGTACTCCGAGGAAGTGTGCTTTTGTGACAGGAGCGCATCACGCAAACAGATCGCACGCCTTTACTATCTATTGGCATTGTCATCAGCACCAAATATTAGAAATACTTTGTTCCATTTGAGATTATACAGTAAATCTGCGTCTCCTCAGGTCTATGGGCTGAAGACAATAGGGTGTCGTTGCTACTCACAGCCACCAGAGGGCAGCAGTGCGTAAAATCCAAAACCTGGAGCTGGACTGCATCAGACAGACACAGAGCACACGTGCATGAAATTGTGCGATAACGTGCGTGTGCTGCGTCCACACGCGTCAGTGGGGGCCCCGCTGGTCACCACTGCACCCAGTGAGCAGGATGAGATGAGATGGAAATAGCTTGAGTGAATAAGACATCAGACAGCAGCCTACACGTGACGCGGCTTTCTTCTCACGCCGAAGTGAACCCGATAGCTGCTCAAGGTTTAGTGTTGGAGAACAAAAACCAAGGGTTAAGCTGGGAAAAAAGAACACGAAAGTACACACACACTCCGTACATGTGACCTGACTGTGGGTGTATGTGTGAGAGAGAGAGGGGGGGGGGGGGTAGAGAGAGAGAACAGAGAGAGAGAAAAGAGAGAGAGAGAGAGAGAGAGAGAGAGAGAGAGAGAGCGAGGGCGAGAGACAGAGAGAGAGCTGTGAAAGTGAGCAACTGAGCCACCCATGGGGGTGTGCTTGGTCATGAAAGGCAGACACAGATGTGTGGATGAGAGTGGGAGAACAACATAATTATTTTATGAGGGTGTGTCTGAGAGAGAGAGATGGGTGCGTGTTTGTGTGTGTGTGTGTTTGTGTGTGTGTATGTGTGCTGTGTGTGTGTGTGTAAGAGATGGCTGTGTGTGTGTGTGATTGTGTGCCCCAGGGGCCACTGTGTGAACGGAGATGTACCTGAGCCATAGCTGAACATGATACATGATAATGTGGTTGTATCATGGGTGTGGGCAAGGACAATGCATACGCATACACACACGTGCATCGAGGCATCTGATCACAGCGCTATGCATATGCAAATGCATACATGAACACAGACACACGCACACACACACACACACACACACACACACAGAAAATGGATGCCCCTTTGATTAATTTTGGTCTGTGCTCGGATGGTTTTAATGAAAATACAGTTCTATCATGTTTTACAAACAGATAAAGTCAAAGTCAAAGTTTTATTGTCACAACATCATGTACATCACAACACAGAGACATTCTGAAAATCTTCTGACATGACAGGCAACGTCAGTACGTAGGAAGTAGGCAAAAAATAATATACATACACTGAACAAAAATATAAACGCAACACTTTTGTTTTAGCAGTACATCCAACCGGCCTCACAACCGCAGACCACGTGTCACCACGCCAGCCCAGGACCTCCACATCCGGCATCTTCACCTGCAAGATCGTCTGAGACCAGCCACCCGGACAGCTGATGCAACAATTGGTTTGCAGAACCAAAGACAGGCTGACAGGCAGACAGACAGACAGACAGGCAGCTAGACAGACAGGCAGACAGTGTGGCATCGGGTTCCGGTCCAAACATAGACGAGAGCACAGGAGACAATAGAGCCAGACCCAGTGTGGGTGGCGTTTGCGACGTATCGCGTAGCGTTAGCGATGGTGACACTGATTGGAGGTGACCTTGTGTCAGCTCCCAAGTGTACCTAATCCCAACACACACACACGGATACACATGCACGTGCACACGCGCACACACACACACACACACACACACACACACACACACACACACACACACACACACACACACACACACGCATACATGCACACACACACACACACACACACACACACACACACACACACACACACACACACACACGGCTCTTCATTATCTTTCGGTCCAATTTCAGTCCAAAAGTTTCGGTCCAAAACAGCTACCAAGCTACCAGGGATTAAGACCACAAAAGGAGACCAACAAATAGGCTGTAAAGAATTAAATGATATGCAGGGTAGCAAACAATGTAACACCCATATGCTAATATCTTGTTGAAACAACCATGAAACACACTATACAGTCTGTATGGTGATGACGTGATTTCAACATGGTGGCGCTCCTGTTTCCTCTTTTAAATTAAATTAAGTTGCTTGCTGTAAAACAAAGTAAGCTGTCTGACCCATCAGCACCATGTGAGTTCTTATATTAGAAACAGAACTTTGACAAACACCATATACATTTTTGCATATCATTTTTTTTATTTACATGCTGCACCTTTAAAGGGAACTATGTGAAGGCTAGGTAGCCAACAGTTTGCTCCTTTGCATATGCAAATCACGATCAATCAACTCATACAAAACATACTATTATTCCATCAAAGGCAAGGAGAGCATTGTTCTTCATCACACTCAACACAGCATCCAATTTAATGAAGACACTTTTCTTTTGTAAATGTCACCCAACTCTGTAAGGTTTGCTTGTAGCACAGCTCGACTCTAAATACTACAGTGCTGCATGAGAAGAGTTTCCTGCCTGAACATCAACATGATCATAAATCATGTTGTTGTGGGTGGAAAAGGGAAGGCTCTACGTGACCACTGTGACGCTGTTCATTTAGCGGAAAAACAAACAGAAAACGATCCAAGTTTAGAGCCGGTAACTTTGACCACGACAGAGTCAGTCACCATTGCTCCGTACTACTATACTGTACAGGACCTGACACCGTACGGAGGTGAAGCCCTCGTTCTAACCTGAGACAGCACAACCCAAACCCACAGGCCAAGGGGAGATTACACTGAATCACCGTAAGATTGAGACACACATACACACACACAAACACACACAGACACACAAACACACACATCTCACATTTCAATTGAACCCTCTTCTCATTTAATTTATGGTATGTCAGTATTGCTTTTCATTGCTTAAGTAATCTAATGGGCCAGTGGTCAGGGAGCCATTGGAGCCAAATCGTCTGATGTAAATATTCATGCACATAGGCTGAGCAACCACTATTTCAGATATATGATGTTATGCAAATGACTGGACCCTAGGAAACCATTCCACTCCAGAATTCCACTCCACCACCACTCCAGAAGAGGGGGCGTGGCCTCTGCTTCTGATCAATTCAAGGACACGTCTGCCAGCATGTCTGCAATGGCCGCGGCCCCACTGCAGCGCGGCTTATTAATGAATGGACATTAGAAGGAGAAGGACAGCCTGATCAAGGAGAGTCTGATCAATGAACGTGGGGGCCTTGAATAAATTACAGAGTCACTCTGCATTCACAAATACATTGATGTTTGCCTCTTGGAAACCACAGGAAAATGTGGTGGCATGTTTTATTTTCACTGTGAGTGAGTATGATGAAATATGGAGATTATGATTTGTTCAAGTGTATTATAGACATATTATTATCCATAGTAAGTATTACAGTGATGCAGAACAACATCAAGAAGAACATAGAAATGACCGTCACAAATGCCTTTATTACCAATGTGTTGACACTATCAAGAAGACATAACTGAGTTGTGGATGCACACAGTGTTGAACATTTTACTGCAAATGAACAAACAGACCAAACAAAAACATGTACGTTCTAAAACGTACAGTAATGTGCAAATAACCAATCACTGGCAAGCCTAGAAGTATTTAATACGCAAGAGTTACAAATTCAAAGGTTTACAAATGGGTTAACTTCAGTGTGAGGGAAGGCATGAGGTTTTTAGGTCATCATCATCATCATTCTCCTCAAAGATTTACATACAAACTAAAGTGCGTTTCACTTCCTTTTTCATTTCAAGTACAACTTTCTATTCTTATATATTATAAGAATATATATTATTAATATTTCATGAGCCTTGTTATTAACCAGTATTTCATAGTGCCTTACATTTGGCCATGAAGGCTAAACATTTATGTAATATAATATGCATATAGTATTGACAAAGCATCTGTGTACTTTTGAAAGGCTTGTTCATCATATGCATTTAGAACTGTGCTTAATTATCATGCTTGGCTTTCACTTTGTCATATCCAACATCTCACTTTACCCGGTGTCCATATTGCACTCTCCTTTTATAAATGACTTGGTGTACACAACACAGAACAACACCAAAAAGACATGTCAATGTGAAAACAAACACATACATGTACGTACATATTTAAATAGGTCTATTAATAGTTGATGCCAAATGTTTGGCTGTACAGCAGGAGGAATGTATTGTATTTTTTAAACCAGAAGCCCTTTAGTCTTCTACATCGAGGGGAAAACCAGGTGACACGTGTTGATAGTTGAATTTGATTCAGGGGAATTGCAAGATTTTTACTCCAGCCTGATAACATGGTGAGGTATGTTGGTAGGCTAAAACAACCATCTCAATCCAAACTAGCACCAGCATCCGTATTTATAAAATTTGCATTAAATATGCTCTATAGGACACATGATATATTTTGCTGCAGAAAATAATGTATTAAAGCTTGCCTTTTGTATTAGGCATTAGTTAGAATTGTTGTTCATCCACAGTGCGCTAGCAGTCAAAACATGGTGTTGACGCTTTCTGTAGCTTTATACACATATAGGCTAATTTCTGGTTCGACAGCATAAGCATTCACAATGAAAGATCCTGACAAGTGTGACTGCGTAATAAACGTGAAGTGCTCATGATGCCAGAACATTTTATATTCCAAAGCAAAACACCAGACTAGAGTGGCAAACTTGAACACAGGCTATAGATGCTGTTATATAAAAGCACAGGCACGATCACATGGCCCCCAATGAGGAACGGTTTTGCAGTACAGATGCCATCACCATCACAACCTTCTTAACTTTGGAGTGCATCTCATAGAGATTTCTAAGCCACATGATCGTTGACTGTGTTCACACTTTTCCACATAGGCTTATAGGATATAGGATAAACGGCATCCTCCTGTGGTTAAAAGAAGATGTACACATCTGCCAAATGGACACATTTGAGTCTCTGTGCCAACTGAAAACTATAGAGATACCGAACATGCAACAAGATATATGAGATAGACAGAGAGCTCACCAACCCAAACCCAACATGTGGGGTTACTGAGCAGCACATCGATATCACCTCTGTATAATGGATTAGAAACATGAAACAGAAAATACTCTCATAATCTCATTTGCGACACAATGAAGATCAAAGAAAATCCAAATTATGATCCTTTTAGGAGCAGTCGAGGCCACTTTAATACCTAATTATATTTTTACAGACAGTTTCCTTTGAATATGGATGAAACCAAAAGTAAACTATGTCCAATATTAGTTTGGAAATGGTTGGTTTTGGAAGTGTTTAGATTTTGAAAAAATAGATTTATATTTGAATGATATCATAAATGCATCTCTTTAAATCATCTTTAAAAGCAAACCTGTATTCATACAAAGGTTAGTAGGTTAGTCCACAGTGGTCTGAGGTATTCAACCATGCAACTAAATTTTAGTTGGGAACAGATAATGTCGGAAATAATGCCAATAGACACAAAATCAAATCACTGGGCCTTTAAAGGACCAATATCATGAATTATGGAACGCTGTATTAAACATGGGAACCCAAAGTGATCTGAAAATAAAGATTTAGCGACGTTTTCCCAGAACGTTCTTCTGGGAAACAACCCCTGCTTAATAAGGCATTTCAAACTGTATGGCAATGGGGGGGCGGGGGGCAATATTAACAAATTATTAACAAATGTTTCCTGATCTCCTGAGGATTCTGCTACATTGTACTGTTGTGTCGTTCGCGAACGATTCGTTCAAAAGACTGAATCTTTTGGGTGAACGAACTGAACTGAATCACTGAAAAGATCAGTTCAGTTGAGCTCTCGGACGGATCTGATCAGCTGATTCATCCTGCGAACCGGTTCTGATTCGTTCAGCAGAACTGGTTCGCAGGACGAAACACGTTCACTTACCAGTTCTGCTGCTGAACAGTAAGTGATTCGCAATGCAGATTAAAATTATCAGTACAAATTACAATAAATAAATAAATTGTTATCACATCAAGTATGCAGTAGTGCACAATAATTATGCAGTAAAACAGTATATAAAATATAAAGAAATAAAACTTAGCTTCACGTTTACCATTAAAACAATTAAAACATCATCCAATAATGTATATATTATTGTGAAATAGGCTATTCTGCATAATGACTACTTTTCTTTTGATACTTTAATGATGTTTTGACGCTAATACTTTAGTTATTGTAACATCTCAACAGTGGATGTCTACAGTGTGTGAGTCGGACTCCGCAGGACGCAGACGGAGCTCCGCCCACTGAACGATTCGGTGAGCGAATCTTTTGAACGAATCTTTTGAATGAACTGATTCGAGTGATTCGAGTCACTGAAATGAAGTGTTTTGCCCATCACGACCACATTGAAACCCAGGTGACGAGAGAACAACAACAACAACAACAACAACAACAACAAGTCGCCTATAAACACCAATGGCGTTTTTCAAGGCGAGGCGACGCAGGCGACAGACAACACACGCCAGCACGTGTTTCTTACATAACATAACGTGGACGTGCACAGGGGGGCACCCATCTGGAGGGCGGACCCTGCGTTGGTTAAAACAACATCTTCCCTTCCGATCCAGACTCGAGTTGGCACCTCCGACACTATACCACACCCTATTACTTTTATCAATTTGCACATAGCCTATATACTGTATATATATATATATACGCACAGGATCAATAATTTTCAGTGGGTTGAGGTTATTGACGGTGCTATAGGCAAGACAAGTGGAAAAACCCAACGTAGTATCACTACCAAGCTCGTACATCTCGTATAGGTGCCCGAAGACTCAGACTCAGGGTCACAGACGCAGGGTCCACTAGATCACTAGATGAAGTGGATCCAGCTGTTCTCCCACTCGCGTGGCGGTGACATTTTAAGCTTATTATGACGACGCACTTTATAGTTTTTCCCGACATTGTTGTCCCAATACTCCTCCCCGCCAACACAATATCTGATGGCAAACTGCAACGTGCCGCCTCCTCCTCCTCCTCCTCCTCCAACCTCGCGAAAGGTCGGGGTGGTGATCTTGAACGAGAACCTGTCGGTGACTCCATCACTGGAGTCGGGCACGTAGCTCGCCAAACTGTCCATGAACGTGATCCAGTTGTTCAGGGAATACCTCAGATACACGCTTTTCTCAAAGGCCAGATTCAACACACGCACGACTCCGGACAGGCTGACGTCGTCCGCCTCAAACGTCTCCAACATCACTTTAACCTCTCTTACTTTTTGTTCAAAATCGGGTAGGGCGCCCGGGTTTGTGAACTGCTGCTCCACGCACACCGACTGATTCAGAGGACGCGGGAATTTGGTACCCACGTGGTGGTTGGTGCCGAGCGGGGGTCCCTCTTTGGCACATTTGGCCAATATGCGCTCCGGCACCCGGGGCAGATCTGCGTCGTCGAAGTGCTTCACCGACGTGAGCTCCAGACCCAGGGAGTCCGCGAACCGCACTGTCTTCGTACTCGTGGGGCTTCGAACGCGGGAAATCTCCAACTTGGCTCTTTCCGTGAGGGTCGGCAGGGACCTGCATCTCCGACGCAGGTTGGGACTCGTCGCGGGTTTGATGAGGAGGAGGATCTCCCTGCCCCGCGGTCTCTCCTCCACCACGGGGCTGTCGACGGGCTCGCAGGTGCCGTTCACAACCCGGTCGAAATCCTCTCCGTCCTCGAGTGTGGGATTGGCCGCCGACGGCGCCAGGCTACCAAAGAGCCCGGCGATGCAGCTGTAGTTGCTGGCGAGGCAGGTCTTCGGGGGCAGCATGGCGGCTGATGCAGGCTGCTGAACCACCGACCGCGTTTCCATAAAGGTCGCTCGGTCCCCGTGCTGCTGCAGAGCAAACGCGGGCCGATCGCTGATCAATAAAGTCACAAGACGTCAGGTCGTCATCAGGTGTCACGCAGGGGTCCCACACGCGGATATAGTGGCGCGCTGCGTCAGCGTCCAGGCAATCCGCGACCCCAATCCACGTCACCAATGATAACAGCCACCACGTTGGCAGTGTATTACGTGAGGGTTATCATGTAGAGACAACCTCACCTTAATAACCCATCCATCGCAGTAGATCGCATACGTCTGCGGGCTTAACGCATGTGTGTGTGTGTGTGTGTCTGTGTGCGTGTGCGTGTGCGTGTGTGTGTGTGTGCTGCCTGTGTACGTGCCAGAGTGAACGTACAACAGGATCTCTCTGCGCGTCCACGACATGCGACGACATGCGACTCACAGAGGAGCAACTTTACTGTCATATCACGTTATTGATAATGAGAGGCCTACATAGATAATTCATATTTGTTTTAGTACTTTAAACACATTTAACGTTTAACTGACACACTGAGGCTGCAACATACCATTTTTTTGTTTTTAGACCTTCTGCCAAATGTTGCAGTTTAATTGTATTAAGATAAGATAAGATAAGATAAAATAGAACTTTATTTATCCCGAAGCAAATTC
Source organism: Coryphaenoides rupestris (assembly GCA_002895965.2). Classification (NCBI taxonomy): domain Eukaryota; kingdom Metazoa; phylum Chordata; class Actinopteri; order Gadiformes; family Macrouridae; genus Coryphaenoides; species Coryphaenoides rupestris. Next base: position 280,721 of record PIJE02000382.1, on the reverse strand, counting down.
TTGTGCCAGGTTGAATAATAAAGTAGAACAATAACAATAAAATAACAGAATTACAGATTTACAGTAAGTCTAAGTCCTAGGAGAAGTATACAAATATAGGTGAAGTATACAAAATATAGGTAAGATAAGATATTCAGTCCGCAAAAACAATTTGGCAATAATTGAAGTGTAATAAAAGGGTAATTGCATTGTATTCCATCCGTCTAATAGAATAAAATAAATACAATAAAATACAAACACTCAAGACGATAGGCTACAATCGCAGCCTTATCTGTGTGTTATTTGTATTCTTGTATTGACTTACTATAATTCACATTTTAATGACGTCACCGCATCACGACATTTGGCCCCTCCCCTTTTCCACCACGTCACACGCAGTCAGTCCCCGTGGGTTGCCATAGCGACGACGCTACTACTACTACTATGACTACTACTGCTACTGCTGCTCCTACTACTACTCTCCTTTAAAACGCACTCAGGTTTTGTCATTTGGGATATGGATGCTGCATATATTATATTTCTACATCAATACAACGGAGCAGTATGTGTTATTAACCATGTGAACTACAGGCGTCTTCTCCTCCTCGCATAATGCAAACCGCGAAGGACTTTGACCACGAGGATGATGGAGCAGAGGAGTCGGAGTCAGACGCGAGTCAAGCGGAGGACGACTCTCATGGGTCTGTTGACCTCCAGGCCGCCGACAGGAGCTGCAGCGACGCTCTGCTGGACCTGAGCGCCGAGTGGTCCCTGAAGGAACAGGAGCCTTGTGATCCGCACTACTCCTCCGGCTGGGAAGAGGCTGTAAGTAACCATACACTACACTACACCACACTACACCCACTCACTGCTACACTGACCTACTTCACACAAGTATGTCTGCGTCTTAGCAGCGAGCCTGATGTTTTTCCTTCTCCTGTACAATGTCAATAACTTTAGTTCATTACCAGCAGCATTAGGAAAGATGCCCCATTTATGGCTGCATTATTAATAGTGTTTTGCTTAATGAGCATGGTTAGTCGGTGTATTGTTAGGCCAATCCTTTTTTCATCCGTCTTCACACTTGAATGCTCATAACAGCTTTAGTTTAAAGACACAGACACGCAGACACACTATTTGCTCACTATGTATAATATGGCACAGTAGCGCCTGATTGGCATCGGAGATAAATTATCTTACACCAAAGCAATTTGGCGGAATAGTTCTAATGCGAACAACCCTATCTCATCATGCATAACTTGTGTGCATGGTCTGTAGTAACAGTATGTGCTTCGGGGACAGGTCAAGGGCTGGGGCAGAGTCACGGCGCTGGGCTGCATGTTTCTGCCTCAGAGAAAGCGGAGGAAACCCAAGACTGATGAGCAGCCTCCCCATTGTCTCCTGTGTATTGACATGAGGCCCCCTGAGGCCCTCAGCGTGGACAGGGCCCCCGAGTTCTGCCCAGAGTCGCAAGTGAATCCCCAGGACAGAGGCGCGAACAACGCCACACCGCCAGGTCTCCCCACAGCGCTCTACAGCAACACCGCCAACTCTGCTCTGCTAAAGGAGACCCCTCAGTGCCCCCCCTTCGGTGCCCATCAGCACCACTGCCTACTCAGGGACAAGATGGCCAACGGCACAGTGGACCGAGATGTCCATTCCCCTTGCCACATCAATTCTAATTCTACACACCCGGCAACGAGGGGCCGGCACTATGACCTTGGGCTTCCCATCAACATCTTCACGGTGCTGCCCCCTTTAAGAACACCCCAGTTGAAATCCCAGAGAGTCATACAGCAGGTCAGCTTCGGGGAGAGTACGGCGGGACGGAGCTCCGAGGCGGGCAGTGTGGTGCCACAGTCCGCCAGGGAGAGCAGAGGTGCAGGGAGAACAGAGGAAGCAGGAGGAGCAGCCTCTGTGACCAACCCAGAGCCATCGAAGGACACTTACAGAGCGATTGCTCCTCCCACCCCCATGTATTATCCACCATCTCAGGAAAACCGGAAATTGCTCACCACGTTCACCGTGCCGATCCTGAAGAGGTACGAGGTGCCTCTCAGCAACATAAGCGACACTGTGCACCACCACCAGACTACCATAGCCATAGGGAGGCATTGGAACCAGGCGCTGCGGACCGGCAGTGAGTACCGCCGGCATGCAAGATCGACCACTCCACAGCTGCCCATCCTTTTAGGGACCAAGGTCCCAATTGTGTCTGGCCAAAGAAAGACCTATTTAAATACCCTACTGCTGTGTGCACACTCACCCTAAAGGACGTCAGTGTTTTGTTTTGGTTTTTTTTAATCTATGTTGATATGTCTTTACTTTAATGCCCAACTAATTCCATTAAATGTCTAACTATTCTAGTTGCCGAGCAACAATGGCTATCTCCTTGAAAGCTTAAATCCTTCATTTGTGTTCGAAGCTATGGCTGTAATGGTGCCTTGTTAATAATGTTAAATAAGTCCGTCCTCTGTTTCGTTTATTCATGTAAAACATTGAAAACCATGTTATTACTACCTGGTGAGCGTGTGATATGCTGAAACAGCAAATAATTCAGGATTATTGTTGATATCGAATTGCTGTAGCAAAATGAAAAACATTCTGAAAGTATCAGGTTTGTAATTGAAACTAACTTAATCTTCAATGTGTGGACCAAGACATGCTTGGCACGCGCACGAGCACACACACACACACAAATACAAATACAAATACACTTGTTCCTCTAGTTTATTGAGAGCATTACAGCAATACAGCTTGGACAAAGAAACCAACAATGCAATCTGAAAGTCTACACATTTAAGCAAACACCAAAGGCTCCTAATCAAAATAATAATTTGTATTGGAAGAAAATATTAATTATCCATGCAATGACTCTCTTGGGGAAAATAAAACGCTGTATAAACACTGGGAACAATTTTGATTATTGAACATCATCTTCAAGCTTTTCTTTTATGCTCTACTAACATACATTAACCTATTAGAAACAATATCCACCCCACAGGACAAAAAAGTATTTGAAGTAAGGTGAAATACTTACAAAATAAAGCAAGTTAAGATTTGGGCACAATGCCACATACATTCTTTATTTTATTTTTTTTTAGGTGACACCTCCTAAAGACAAAGACAAAAAGTATATGTGGAAAAAAATAAAATACAAAAAAAATACTCTGATTAAGGCACAGAAATAAAATAAGGAAATACTCAAGTCTTGCTGTACATCTTACTGTTCCCTAGAAGACTGAAAATGGTGTACGTGCAAATGAGGTAACCGATGAAGACAAAGTAAAAAAACAACAAATATAAATAAAAATTGACACACGAGACATGCATCCCATTGGTCAAAGAGGGAAATTTGATGTGGTTGGCAAACACAACCACGGTTCTCTGACTGGAATCAGAGTCGCTAAACTTGACTCTAATCCTCAGTTTCAGTACAGCACAACACCGCCTAACACGCCAGCACAATATGCTGCTATTGTATACACCTACAGCCAGCTAATGAATAAGTTATGGTTTGCAGCCTCGCCTGGGAACTGTCTGAAAGGGACTGTCTAGCTATGTATATAGAGTGTGACCCACAGACATATGGATCATTGGACGACAGCAAACTAATTACTACATTATAATTACAATGCATCATTACAATGTATCAAACAGAAGAACTGAGCTTAGCATTCAAACTACTTGTGCCACGTCTAAAACACGGACTACGGTTTCTGAGGCATCGCTTTATGGCTCTGGTGAATGCCTTGGACAGACTCAAAGATGTATTTTACCTTTTGAAAAACTAATGTAGGATGGTTTTCACAGTGATTATGCCACAAGGTACGACATATCTGAAGGACGCGCATATCTTGCCACCAATGTAAATATTATTGAGGCCAGCATCAAACATAGATTAGAAGATGAACAGGGGGAGGAAATAACCAATTAAGTATTTGTTAAGATGTTGACTTGCTTTAATACACAGTAGTGTGATAATTGTTGCTGCTAATACAGACAAAAATAACATCACTTAGTGCTTTATGCAAATCAAAATATATACAAATCAAAATATATATATTGAAATTGTAGAAGTAAACATGTTTTTTTAGACAAGACACGCATGCAATGTTATGTGCAAATAAATATGTAAACGGGCAGGGAGTAGAAACATCATGCCCAGTGAGCTAATAAAGTGCAACCAAGCTATCTGGGTGTATGTCAGGGAATACTCAAGGACATGACTCCCTTAATGGAATGTTCATAGGCCTTCCAGATGCTCACAGCTCACCATGACACCACTTGTAGTCTACTTGTAGCTGGAGGACAATTTAGAGCAGACACTTCTATGTAGGTAGCAGCACAGAGAGATCTTCAAATGTTGGGTTTTGTCTCAGACGTAGAGAGATGCAAGAGAGCCCCAGAAAGCGACCCAGACGCAAGAGACCCCAAAGACTCTCTTATGTCTGGGTTTCAACAGAACTGAAGTGAGACTCCATATTCCAGGCTAGGTCAGCTGAAAGGAAATCATCCATGACCGTTTGGGTTTCATTGCTGGTCAGAAAGAGGTGCCCAAGGCCATCCGCTTGGCTGGTGATGGTCTGAGTTTCTGTGCTGCTCAGCAGCCTGGCCTGCTCTGTGTGAGGGACAGGTAGCTGGGGTGAAAGGCCTATAGGAGGAGGGGGGATGTCGGTCTGGGTTTCAGTGTCAGACGACTCTGTGCTCATGGAGAAGCTGGAGTGTCGCAGGATGCAGCTAAGCGGCATGCGGCTGCTGGCACTCAAGAGGAAGTTTAGGTCAGTTTGAGTGTGCGTATCAAACATTTCCAGTTCAAGGTCAGTAGCTTGAGGTCGATTGTGCCCAGTGCTTTGTTCGAGTTCATCCAGCAAGAGGAAGTCTGTCTGGGTCTGGATGTCCAGAGATTCCAGGGGTGTTTCACTACCCAGTCCTCTGAGCTCACTCTCCTCCGTTTGTGTCTGGATGTGCACAGTATTAAGGAACTCTTCAAAGTCAAAGTCGATCCCAGTGGGCTGGTCCTGAACAGGGTCCAGGCCGGGCCCACAGCCTGCAGTGGTATCGTCAAGTCCCTGGTGGCCCGACATCGTGTCAGACAAGATATTCTCCAGGTCGTGAAGGAGGGTCATGGTCTGAGTCTGGTTGTCTGACATGCTATTAGAGTTGAGATCATCAGTCTGTACACCAAAACACATCGGCCCTGCCGACTTCACATCCTCGTAGAGACTGCTGACTCCGGCAGCCGTGGATTCCTCCAAGGCTAGAGAAGTCTGTGTGGAGACACTGAGAAAGTCACCAGCAAACAAGTCAGAACACATAACAGCCTGGTCTACCTGATTCTTCTCCCTCGACTGCGAAGCAGCACCTGGGAAGCTTGTCTGGGTCTGCCTGGATGTGGGTGCAAAAACAGACAGGCCAGAGCAGGGTATTTGGCTGAGGCAGAGACCTTCTGTTTGAGCGCCAATAGTGGATTTAGCTTTGGTGGAGGAGAACGTCTGAGTTTCTACACTGACAGGCAGAAGGACTTCAGTGCTCACACTTATGTCCGTCTGGGAACAAGAAGACACTGGTGACTCGCCAACAGCACACACTCCCATCCCTAGACCAACTCCTGTCCCTATAGGCATTCTAGACAGGTATGATATGTCCGTCTGAATGTTTGTGGATGTGCTTCTGCCATTAAGGCCTCCAAGGCTGCCGGCTGGTTCCTCTGAGCACAAAGGCTCTAGACTCACCTGCACCCCGGTGCTGATGGGTCCCAGGATGGAACGGGAGACAAGGAAGCTCTCCTTGAAGTCAAGGGGTTTTGAGTCCAGGTATGGCACCACAGCCCCCATTGCCTGTGGTAGCAGTTGAAGAGTGCTGAGGGAGCCCTTGCTGTCCACAGTAAGCACAACAGACCTCAGAGCGCCACTTTCTGTGGAAGGTACTAGGACAGAAATGTGGGTCAGCTGCACCACAGGAACATTGACCAGTGCCATCTTGGGCTTAGGTAGGAGCATTATCTTGTGGCTTTTCTGGAGGTATGAGGTTGGATTGGGTGGGTCCGGTGCATGACCAGTTGTGTCAGCAGAAAGACAGCCCACTGATAACTCCTTATTGGCACTAAGATTTTGACATGTCGACTCATTGGGCCTAACCTTTACAGAACTGCTTATCAATTTCTCCATCTTGCGTTTCTTTACTGGGGGAATCCTGGAGAGCAACAGAGAACAAGCGGAATGAATACCAGAGAATTAACAACAAACTTGGCAAATAAAAAGATTAGACTACTTAGTTAGCATACCTGTGCTCTATGGGGAGCTCATGTCCTGTTCTGTAGATATGAGACAACAATGCAGCCCGACTTGCATACGGGCATCCGCATGTGCACCTGTATGTTTTCCCACAATCCTCCATGTGTCTCCTCAGGTCCCACTCTGTACTGTAGCCATTGTTGCATTTGGAACATTTGTGCTTCTTCTCTGCGTGCATTTTCATAAAGTGCTGGGGAAATAAAAACTACGGTGTGTTTTGGAAATGACAAATGTTGGCATGCATAATTGTTTACATTTTGCTCCTATTGACTGATTACATCAAGACAACAAGCAAGAAAAAGCAAGTAATGTTTCAATAGAAATGACAGAAATGGCCTTACTTGTTTAACCAGTGAAAACTGGGAGAATGGCCTATTAGGGCCTCTGGGACAACCCTCAATAGGACAACTGTAAAGCTTCTGGGATGCAGTCAGGTCTTTCCTAATGGTAGGGTTGACAAGGCCATCCTGGTGGTAAACATGAAACAGGAAAAGCTTTGCATTAGTCTCACATTTAACATCAATGTTTTCTAGAGCACCATCATTTCATCATGCTGAATGAGGTGAGGATTAATTTTAAAAAATGTGGATGGTGAACACTTTTTTAACACAGAACAGAAATAAGAGGACAATGCAGTTATTTAAACATTTTTTGTTTCGTTGAAGATTATGTTTTAACAACACTCTGCATCGCTCTGCCAAGTCCCAACTCTTCTCTGTTCTGGTAACGCAGTGGTGGAATGAGCTCCTGGCCGAGGTCAGGATGGCAGAGTAGCTCACCAGCTTCCGCAGGAGACTCAAGACAGACCTGTTCAGAGTTCACCTGGACTCGCATAACCACCCCCCCCCCCGCCTTATCTTTATGTACCACAGCAATATATTGCTGTCCTTCAACAAATGTCATCTTTCCAAGTCGCTGGATAAAAGCGTCTGCCAAATGCCCTAAATATAAATGTAACCAGGACTAGTGCAGTGTCCGTTCAAAACATGGCTGTTTGGAAGGGGCCGATTGCTTGGCCTCTGGTATTGCTGCTGCTTGCAGCTTCCTTAAAAACCGCTCATCCAAACAACTTCAACCCTGACACTGCACTTCCTTGGTCGATTGGCTGAACGCTCTTGTTCCCTCTTCTCCCACGGGCAGGTTGGATTTTGGTTTGGTTCTATGTTGAGTGTTAAAATATACAACATCCCCACCGCACACAATCTTCTCCTTCTACTACTACTACTAACTACTGATTAGGCTATATTGATTTCTTGTTGTACTTTTTACTTTCCAACGCCTATAATACTTTATCCTCTTACAATATGTGGACTCCTTTAGTACTGAGCCTAAAGTTAGTAGGGTATCCCAGTAGTGAAGCAGAAGACTGAATTAAAAGACAAAAAAAGACAAAACAGTGCGCACCAAAACACAGAGGCAGCCATCCACGGCGCCATCTTAGATCTCTAATTACATATTAATTACTGAATTAGCCAAATAAAAAAATAATAAAAGACAAATCGCCAGGAGCAAATTTCCCTCACTGGATCATAAAATCATCAGAATCCAGCACAGCATTTAAAATCGTATGAACGGACAGACAACAGACAAGGTCAAATCACCCAAACCACTACCAATGAAATACTAGAAGGCCTATCGGATTCCTTTTACATCAGCATACTGAACAGTGTATTGCTTTGATGTGCCAATCAGGGCAGCAGGTTTTCCAATGCTCAGTGTCCCATCATTCCACTGCAAGCAGTCATCCAGAGCTTGCTGCACTAAACCATTACACAGACGAATTAACAAAGCACTGAAAGATGGATAAAAACAGCGGTCACTGACAGCAAGTGATGTGACATTACTCAAGGGCAAACCAATGACATTTTGTTCAATGTTTTCTGTTCATTAAAGGGATATTACACTTGTGTAGTGCAAGATGATCATGATAATCTTGCCCCCAGCTCCTGACGCAAGTGTTTCTTGGTTCTAGACCAGAGTCGGTGCCGCTCTGGAACCAGTTTGCCTGACTGAGAACCTTAACGGCCCTCAAAATGCCTTGTTGAAAAGGAGTTTGGGGGGAATGTGTAGGGGGAGCAGGGAGGTACTGTGAATTTCCTTGCCTCTTCAATAGCGGTGGAGACCGTCCACAGCTTTCTGGTACTATGCTGGCCCCCATTTTGTGGAGGACAGCGACAGTTGGCCATAACCATACACATTGCACCTTTAATAAACATTTCCTCATTTAGGTTGATTCCTATTGATTATCATATTCCTCCCAATGACCTGGCTTCCATTGGAGAATGGTATAAGTTTTTAAGATTTATAAGATTTTAACCATCCTTCTAGCTTAGGGTTAAGGGCTTTATTTGTATTAATGTTGTATTGTATCAGACGCATTTCCATCGGTATATGTGATATACCATTCAACATCATGTGCATTTTTCCTCAGTATTACGTGCAATATTATTATTACTGACCAACATCATGTGCAATACTCTCCATCATGTGCTATATTATTATTATTATTATTATTATGATCATGTGATCTATAAATATTATCTGTCATACTACCTCTCATCTCCTCGCAACATCATGTGCAATATTCGGAATGTCATGTCCAATACCTCTCCTACATTACCTTTCAACATTTTGTGCAATATTCTTCACTTAAATTATGCCAAATCGTTTTCGCTGTTGGAATTTTCTTTTTGACATTGTACATTGTATATTTGGAAATCTGTTTATTTTTATTATTCTGTCGATTTCAATATTGTTGTATTGTACTGTATTGCGATACAACCTGGCACAAGAATTTCCTTTGGGATTAATAAAGTTCTATCTTATACCACATTGACTCCCTGATATTGGCCAATGTTATCAGCCTGGCAATATATCAGTCAGTCCTAAATGTTACTGGGCACATGGACAAGGTTATGTGCTGGCAAACATGCATTTTAACGCACAGTATGGAGCAGATGCAAACCAATGGGTCCTACTGACATTATACAACAATGATTTGAGTTGCTTTGTGGACGATAGCCAAAATGAATTCCAAATGCATAATGCAAACCCACATATGTTGGGCATGAATGTGCCACCACGCCACAATATTACCTCATCTCTTTGGTGATGATAGAACCGCACCAAATATGTCACCGCAATAGTTGTCAATCCACCCTGCTACGGAATTTAAATGTCTGGCAAGAAATCCATCAACAACACACTCACTCATTTACGAGATGTTTTGAGGATTTGGAAATGTCATTTTCGACAACTTGGTCCATTTCAAAATGTTGATTCGTCCCATTTAGGTCATGATCAAGATGTGGGATATTTACTGGTAGTGGAAATGCATGCGTTGACTGTGGTACCTAGAAGAAGAAAAAAAAATACTCTCCAGGGTAGAGTGTGGGAGTTGTTTAGTACCATGAAGGTTACAGTGGAATTAAACAAACACACAGGAAACTCCAACTTGAATTTGAATGAGACTTATCTGAATGATACATTCTATGAAACAGAATAAGTAACACACATATATATATATATATATATATATATATATATATATATATATATAGCATCACTCCTGACAGTTCTGCTGACACTTGAAATTGAGTTATAACCCAACCCATCACACCCAGTTCAACTCAAGTCTTTCCCCCATCATCTCTTACAGCAACACGTCTTGTAAATAGCTGTGCTGCTGACATTCATCCAGCAGCCCTTGGGCCACACAAAGTTCTCTCAAGAAGACTTCATTCTAATTCCACATTCACCCACTTTTGAACAGAGAACTCAGTGTGTCAGGGGGACAAACTGAGACATTTGGGGAGAAAGAAAGACTCCCTAAATCAACAAAGGGAGAGATCGAGTCGACCACACTTTGAATTGAATTGAATTGAATTCGAAGGGCGAAAAAACGTGGACGCCAGCTGAATACGAACTCAACTAAAAAGCAATTTAAATGGAGGCTTTATGCTCATTGTGGATTGGTGTCTTTGAATGGACAGAACCCACGAAGAGATAGATAATTGTGTTGTGTTGTGTTGTTGAGGTTAGCCACAAGGACTACACAACCCTGCGTTAGCATCTATGAAGTTATATCGATGACTTGCAGATGGGGCTCAGTGAGGTGAACAACAGATCAACTCATTACCTTCACTCTGTGGGACTTGACCAGGTGCATGTTCAACGCGGGTGTGTTGGGCAGGATCTTCCCGCAGCCCTCCACCGTGCAGAGGATGTTCGTCCGCACCTCTTTGGTGAGCTCCACGATGGACGGCGTGATGATCAGCTCCCGTTGAGACTGCGACGGACACTCTTTTGTTCCGTTTGATCTCGGACTCGCCACGGAGGCAGCCATGTTCCCCCCCGTGTTGACAGCCATGGAGCTTACCGGTAGCGTGTGGTGGTGGTGGTGGTGGTGGCGGCACAGAAAGCCCGCTAGCAGCAGTCTACACGTACGGTACGTTTGCCATTTGTAACATAACATCGACGCCGTGAAGCTAGCCGACGGTGGACAACGCTCACTACCTGCCTGCCTGCCAGCCAGGTGCTTTCTACGCATGCGCAGGACTTTGCGTCACAGTGGCGCTGGATCGAGGTAATTAAATACACACATTCATTATTGCGGTATTGCAATATACTACTGATTACATGCAACCGATATGCCAACAGTAAATCCGAAAGACGCTTTCCGATTGTCGTCACGTCACATCCGGTACTATTTACGTCACTATTTATGTATTTAGCCTGATACTAATATAGTGTACTAATATACTTACTGTACTTAGCCTATCATTTCCAAACAGGGATTATTAACATGTGCGGTTTACTTTCGGAATTAATTCGAGCCAAAGCATATACGTTTGAAGAAGAGAAAAGTAAACCACTGGCATGAGTTAGATTGCAGACAGGTTTAATTTAAGAAGACGTCCATACAAATAAAATGGTCATAAAAATACAAGGTATCATTAAAAAAAAAAAAAAAGGTTAAATAAAAATACTATGCATTTGACAGGTGTATTACACACATTACACTGAAGAAACACAACATATTAGAAATTGCACATTGATAAAATGACGATAAAACGATTTAATTCTTCAGAAAACAGAAATCTTTAGAAGTCAGTCTAACAAGCGGATGTTTGTAGAGTGGATATAAAGACATAAAAACTAGGCCTAAATGCAAGACTTGATACATTTGTGGTGTTAATTTACATTCTTTGGTGGGTTGTTTGAGAGGAAGGGCCTTTGTCGGTGATCACAAAATGGTTCCTTCCTTTCTGGGTGATAGATGACAACAATGGTGTAACAGGGGTTGAAGCTATTCCTGTAATTACAAAAAGGGAAAGGCAGTTAATATGCAGTGTACCTTATTCAAAGATTATGCTTCCAATAACCCCCATGTAAGGCATTGTTGCCACCTAGTGGCAAGAAGAATAACTATTATAGGATGGTTTTCTGAACCTGTCATTGCCCCATGTCTGAGTGACTCCAGGATGTTGGTGCTTGCAAATTTAACGACACATCTGAACGGTTGTTCCCTTCCTGTCATGCTCTTGTTGGGGTTGTCTTTTAACTTGGTCTCCAGCTGTGGATGAAATTCATAAAAGGAGAATATAAGAATATAATGTTATTTACCGCAAAAGGAAACAGAAACCTCTATACTTTACTACTAATAACACACATTATTTTGTAATCTCTCAGTTATACAATACCTTGTAGATGGCCGTTTGCAGTTCAGGTAACGCGCCACCACCAAATACCTCACAGGCCATCTGAAGTCTACTCTCTGACTGTTCATTTTGTTCATACTCCACCTGTGGGTCTATGGAAGATGAATTCAATAATTAAACCATGTATTATTATACTGGACAGGCAATACCACACACCTCAGTAGCACATTACACACCAGATTTGCCATAACAAAGGTTAACCCTACATACTTGAGATGATTTGGTTCTTTTCCCCAAGAGGCTGCAGATGCTTGCTGGGAAAGACCTAAAATGAGACACAGCGCCACTTAATTTTAATTTATAACATGCATTAATCGTGGTTCAGGGGATAAATATTGAGGACACAGCGATAAGTGACAATATTCTGTCCAAGAGGGATGCAGTTGGCTTTGTGACTCCCAATCACTACTTCTGGAATTATATATACCACAACTACCTACATCCATACATACCCTGAAAATGTATAGTCAAACCTATTAAATAATAATAAAAAAAAAGAGTAAAGATCCAACCTGTTGATATTGCTTCATCAGCAGATCCCTGATGGCAGTGAGTTTCCTTCCACTGAGGTTCGCATCCTTAATAGAGCTATATCTGGTAGCCAGAACCAAGGCCTGAAAGGAACAGCATTGTCAAAACACATATTGAAAATCACATATTCAAAAATGTTATTCAATAATATTGCTGCCATTTTTGTTAACACCAGGGCTTACTTGGTTTAACAGGGTCATTCGTTTCGAGGTCACATTGGTCACAAACACATATGGTGTCTGAAGATGATGAACGACGTATGAAGGCTTCAGGTGGTTAGGCCGCGATAAGCTGTCCCCCCAGGCAAGCCGTATCCAGACGGCCTCATCTGTATGCTTCTTGATTTTGATGGACACCTTAAAAACACGAAATCGTCAGGATTGTAATTATGCATCTTCAGTCTATAAATGGGATCCACCATGTTGCTAATCTTGCGAGGGTTTGTCTTACGTGTCTAATGAGTGCCACAAGGTGCACTTTAAATTGCTCCTTGAAGTGGATCATCTCTACTGAGAGCGCATCATCTGAAACAAGAAGAAAAACATACCGGCTTTAATGGTGATAACATTTGATCAAAACATGTGGTAAGAAAGGGGTCAATGCTCGTCCTACCTCTTGGCTCAAGAAGCTGGTATGCGTTCCACTTCCTTTGGTTAGGGTTGTCAATGACATCTTAAAAACAAAGAGTCGCCGTTGTATTTCACTCGTTAACGGTCACCAATTCATACATAGTTTGTGTTTCATAAGAAAATGGCTTACATATCATTTCGAGCTCTGTGATGTGTTTGACTCCCAAGCCATTTTCCTGTAGAGAACATAGAGAAATGTTGCATATGATATTTGTATTTGGACAGAAAGAACATCCATAAGCGGATTACACGTTAACAGCATAAATACACACATTATACACGACAATAAGACTCAAAAACTGCCTAGAGATTGCCTGCTGGCGTTTCACAAGACAGTGATTAGGCAAATATAATATGCTTGCAGAGGTTGAATTCGACCTGCATATGTTAAAATCATAAACTTCATAATGACTGTAATGGGCCTTCTATGCCAAGATGTTGTTGAACACAAAGCGACACGTACTGCGCAGAGGGCCAGCAGATGCTCCATCAACACGAATTTGGGCTGAGTGAAATCCAGCGACTCTTCTTGCTGGAGGCTCAGACGAGCCCACTTGCTCAGCGTGGTCTTCAGCACTTGTCTCGGAATTCTTCGTATGAGCCTCTGGAGCAAACTCCTCGCAAGGTCGTCCATTGTTGTTGTGTTCTTATTTTTTGGTGTGTATAAATCAATGACTCGGGACGTGTACGGATGAAGACAGCGCACTGGAATTCCAAACAAGCGCCACCACTCTGAATACACGAGTCGACCAATCACACGTCCGCAGGAAATGTGCTCCAGTAGTGGTAGCGCCCCCTGTCGCGCCGGAGTAGTGGCCACATGTTGTATGTGAATTGATTTTTTTATTTTATTATTATTATTATTATGATTATTTATGTAATAATGTATGTATGTATGCATGTATTTATTTATTGTGTTTCTTTGTATATATTTGGTACTTCCCAATACCAATCAGGTCATATACACTCCAGTCCGGGCGGTGGCGGTAATGAAGCAACGAGCTGGTTCATCAGGCGGCCATTACACGACAAAACAAGACAGTGTTACTTTCAGTTATTAATAACATGTAGGCTCACCACACGGACGCGTATCCCAGGTGTCAACGTTATATTGACGTTAACATTCATTAACATTCACTGTATTAACTACTGTGAAGGATAACCCAATCTGCTGCTCCGGCTATTATATTATATATTATTGTGATTATAATATTTGCTCTTGCATGTCCTTGACTGGTAAGTGTGTGTGTGTGTGTAGTGTGATCTGTTATGTTATGGTCACCTCTAGTACAGCTCTGTTTACATGGAGCCAACAGGTTTTGCTTCACATGTAATGTACATTAGTGTAGCCTATTTAGTAACATACTGTAGATAACTAAGCAAAGCAAATGCGTTGACAAGTTAAATCAGAACCTGTTTCACTGAATTAAACTTACAACGTGTCCATTGTAAAGGGTGCAGGTGAATATGATCCACTGGAGAGTTAAATGCTGTGCTCAGGAAGGAGAGGATGGGCAGGGCTGTAGTACTCCTTTAAACAAGACGAGTGGTGTTTCTAATTGAATGAATGGGCTTTTGCCTCATGTTGATGCGTGCCCAGTTCATCGTTGGCTAACGATTTCAGTGCTCCTCTTTGTTTTTGACATTACAGCGTTCGTCCTGCAGCCCTTAACTCAGCATGCACTCCGATCCTCTTCACTCTCTATCTTCACACGGACATGAATGTAATCAAATGATAACGCTTCTCAAACAGTGCCACAAGGGGGAGAGGAGGTGTGTGTGTGTGTGTGTGTGTGCTCTCACACACACACACACACACACACACACACCTCCTCTCACACATATTGAGTTAAAGGGCTCCTATTCTACCACCAGGTATGGGTGCGTTGACAAGTTAAATCAGAACCTGTTTCACTGAATTAACTTTACAACGTGTCCATTGTAAAGGGTGCAGGTGAATATGATCCACTGGAGAGTTAATGTGTGCTCAGGAAGGAGAGGGATGGGCAGGCTGTAGTCTCCTTTTAAAACAGACGAGAGGTGGTTTCTAATTAAATGAATGGGCTTTTGCCTCATGTTGATTCGTCCCAGTTCATCGTGGTAACATTCAGTGCTCCTCTTGTTTTTGACATTTACAGCATCTTCTGCAGCCCTTAACTCAGCATGCACTCCGATCTCTCACCTCATCTTCACACGGATGAATGTAATCAAATGATAACGCTTCTCAAACAGTGCCACAAGGAGGTAAGCCAGCGATGCATATCATGCTCTCGCCTCTCACTCACACACACACACCTCCTCTCACACATATTGAGTTAAAGGGCTCCTATTCTACCACCAGGTATGGGTGTGATGAACCAGCGGTTTCAGGATCATCAATTATGACATTGCAAGTGGGAGTGTCTGCTGTATGCTGGCTAGATCAGCCGACCAGCCTACACAGTGGACTGTAGCAACTCGTAGGCTGATTTATCCAGCGTACATCTGGGTGGACAACACTGGGCATTCCCACTTGTGATGTCATAAAAAGCAAGAGATTCTAAAGATTCAGAGAAACCCCCTTGATTGGCTAATCACACTCACCTGGTGGTCAAATAGGTGCCCTTTAGTGACTTAGTCACCAACATTAACATTGAGCTTAGTTTTGTGTTAGTCAGTTTTGATAATATTAACGCAATGTTTCTTGCCCCCCCCACACACACACACACCTTAGCACAATGTCATGAAGTTCTTTGGCACATGCAATGACATGGACCGTGCTATGAGACGATGTCTAAAGACAGAAGTGAGTGTCTCAATCAATATATATATATTTTTTTTTATGTAATAACATACAAAACATGTTGCCGACACTAATACTATTCCTTGTCTACTGGACGGTCAACAGGCGCAAGCTAAGAGGGATAAAAACCGACAGAATGCTGAGTTGATGAACAAGAAGCTGAAAGACGGAACAGCCCCGGAGATGTATTAATGCCCGAGCTTCTGGCTGTTGATTGAATCACAGCACCTGGATGTGGGAAGGAGGGCAGGGGGATGTTTAAGGACTAATTAAAGACTCAAATGCTACCCATTTCCAATAAATCGCCGTTCAATACATCTTCTATTTCTTTGTATTGTAATGAAATGATAATAGTTGTTTTTTGAAAGGAGGATTTGCTGCTTTTATACTATATCAGAATCTGAATCAGAATGAGCTTTAATGGTCTTATTGGCCTGTTTTCATTTCACTGCATATACTGTATGTGTATGTGACAGTTAAAGTTCTTGAATCTTGAATCCTTAGTTTTTACAAACAAGGAATGTGCTATTGTGAAATTGCTGCATACATTGAACATTATAATACAATAATAATACAATAATAAATACATTCTAAAAATGTAAACAAAAAATGCTGTGGTGATGCCCAGGAAATGAATGGACTCCGAAAGGGTGGTTATCCACAAACTTTAGGAGCTTGACAGACTGATGACTGGAGGTGCAGGCATTTGTGAGAAGAGTAGAGGGGAAAGGAGGCAGCCTTGAGGGGAACCAGGGCTGATTCCCGTTGGACAGGAAGTCTGTGATCCGCCTGCGGATGGAGTCAGGCGCACTCAGCTGAGAGAGCTTGTCCTGCAGCAGAGCTGGGATCCAGAAACCGGATCCTTGCATAGATTCCTGAGGAGTCCATGTGCCAGAGGATGACGTGGAGGGCTATGTTGATGGCATCGTCTACAGACCTGTTGGCTCTGTAGGCAAACTGCAGGGGGTCCAGGAGTGGGTCAGTTGTGGCTTTCGGGTCGGACAGCACAAGGCGCTCAAATGACTTCATGAGGTGTTGAAGACGCCTGTGAACACCGGAGACAGCTGATGAGCACATTGCTTCCGGGTGGGGGGAGAGACAGAGTCTGGTCTGGCTGCTTTGCGGCGTTTCTGTCTCTCGAACATCCTGTTTACATCCCTCTCTTGTATGGAAAGGGTTGTTGTTGTGGGGGTGAGTGGCTGTGAAGAGGCCCCTGTTGTGGTGGGGGGCAGGGGGTTGGTGGGATGGAGCTGGTGGATGGTGTCAGCAGTGTCCCATTGTCTTTCAAATAAACAGTAGTGCTGGTTCAGGTCGTTGTCTAGGCAAGAGTCATTGATACAGTGGGGGTTTTTAGGTTTGTAGTTGGTTATCTGCTTGAACCCTGTTTGAAGAGCTGTTATTGGAGTTTCTCAGAGTACAGTCGTTTAGACCCCCTTACAGCCTTGATAAAGCTGTATTTCGACTCGAAACCTGTCCCTGTCCCCACTCCTGAACGCCTGCTCCTTTTCCAACCTTAGCTCTCTGAGTCTTGCTGTTGGTAGCTGCTGGTAGCAGTCCTGAAACCATCCCAGTCTGCACAGTCCAAGCACACCTGAAGATCCTCCACAGCTTCACTAGTCCACTTCTTAGATGTCCTAACAACAGGTTTACAGAGTTTTAGTTTCTGCCTGTATGCAGGAATCAGGTGGACCATGACGTGGTCAGAGTCGCCCAGTGCAGTGTGGGGGGCGGTGTGATAGGCTCTGCTTACTGTAGTGCAACAGTGATCCGTGTTCTCCTCTCTGGTCAGGCACTTGATTTCATTTGTTAAAGAAGTCACAGAGGACATTAGCTGGTCGGCGAGTGTGCGCTGTGCCCCTTGCACATATTATATGTGCACTGTGCACATTTTATGATAAATGCATATATTTCGAAGTTGATGTACAACGGTGATGTACAGAATAGAAGTCAACTATCAATACATACAGTTGTGGTCAAAAGTTTACATACACTTGTAAAGAACATGTATGTCATGGCAGTCCAGAGTTTCCAATAATTTTGACAACTTATTTTTCTGTGATAGAGTGATTGGAGCACATACTTCTTTGTCACAAAAAACATTCATGAAGTTTGGTTCTTTTATGAATTTATTATGGGTCTACTGAAAATGTGACCAAATCTGCTGGGTCAAAAAATATACATACAGCAACATGAATGATCAATTTAGGTGACGTAGAAAGTTGTCAATCAAATTATCTTTGTGGCCTCTTAACTTCTTGTGAGTGATTATGATTGACTACAGCTGGTGACTTCTCTGAGCTCATTTAAATATGACTCATTTGATACAATCATTAGACTCAGACACAAACACTACAATGGGAAAGTCAAAGGAGCTCAGCACGGATCTGAAAAAGCGGATCATTGACTTGAACAAGTCAGGAAAGTCACTTGGAGCAATTTCAAAGCAGCTACATGTCCCGAGATCAACTGTGCAAACTGCCGTGCAAGAAGGAAGCCCTTCCTCCAGAAGCGGCACCTTAAGGCTCGACTGAAGTTTGCTGCTGATCACATGGACAAAGAAAAGGCCTTCTGGAGGAAAGTTCTGTGGTCAGATGAAACAAAAATGGAGCTCTTTGGCCACAATGACCAGAAATATGTTTGGAGGAGAGAAGGTGAGGCCTTTAACCCCAAGAACACCATGCCTACCGTCAAGCATGGTGGTGGTAGTATTATGCTCTGGGCCTGTTTTGCTGCCAATGGAACTGGTGCTTTACAGAAAGTAAATGAAATAATGAAGAAGGAGGATTACCTCCAAATTCTTCAGGAGAACCTAAAATCATCAGCCAGAAGGTTGGGTCTTGGGCACAGTTGAGTGTTCCAACAGGACAATGACCTCAAACACACATCAAAAGTGGTAAAGGAATGGCTAAATCAGGCTAGAATTAAGGTTTTAGAATGGCCTTCCCAAAGTCCTGACTTAAACCCCATCGAGAACATGTGGACAGTGCTGAAGAAACAAGTCCATGTCAGAAAGCCAACAAATTTAGCTGAACTGCACCGATTCTGTCAAGTGGTCAAAGATTCAACCAGAAGCTTGTGGATGGTGACCAAAAGCACCTAATTGAGGTGAAAATGGCCAAGGACATGTAACCAAATATTAGCATTGCTGGATGTATATTTTTGACCCAGCAGATTTGGTCACATTTTCAGTAGACCCATAATAAATTCATAAAAGAACCAAACTTCATGAATGTTTTTTGTGACAAAGAAGTATGTGCTCCAATCACTATCACAGAAAAATAAGAGGAAATTATTGGAAACTCTGGACTGTCATGACATACATGTTCTTTACAAGTGTATGTAAACTTTTGACCACAACTGTACCTTCATTAATGTACTTTATTCATCATGGGAGTTTATTCATCAATGTTCATTTTTGTCAATAATTTAGAAAGAGTTGGAGTGATTGAGGGAAGGGAAAATGGCACAGCAGACAAGAGAAAATAAATTTTCAAATAAATACAAAAATAAACTGCTTTCAAACACTTACAATGCCAATACAAAACATATCCTGAAATATAAAGTATTCTGGCAGGCAATACATTTATATCTACAGTATATTACATGCAGTTCATTACACAAATAGCTAGCCTCTCTGCCTGTATTTGATTCAAAAACTGGACAATTCTCTGAATTCTCAAACATTTCTCCACAGAAGTAGTGAATAAAAAATGTCAATCCAATATAAGTTAATATATATATATGTGTGTATAACTTCCTGAAACTAAGATCACGTGTGATTAAGGTCTACATTGGTTTCAGCTTCACAATACAGAACATAGTCACCAAACAAAGAAACTTCAGGAAAAACTTGGTTATTGTCCATGAAAAATAAAAAGGTCCTAAAACTTCATTGCAAAATAATATGTACATGATCGTCAGACCTTGGTAAACACCGATTTATATCGAACACATTCAACAGACGCCGCAGGACAATATCTTTTTCATTAGTATTACAAACAATTCAAATCATTGCATAATGATACACTAGCGTTTCGTGTACCATTTGTTAGCAATACTTTGTAACGCTTGAGTAAGTGCCACTCATATGATTTAATCTTCTGTGCACATTCTGTTTTTCAGTGTTAAGAACATCAACAACAAAAAAGCTGAACTGCCCTTCGAGATCTTGAAATCTCAAAGGCCTATAACAAATCAATCTCATTAGAACGGCTATTACCACTTAAATACCAGTGTATTTAAATTAATTCTGTCCACAGACACGATGGAATGTGTATCTAAAGGGAGAAACTGTGCTTCACTCAGATGCAAACTTTGGTTTTTGCTACATTAACTCAATGGCTTGAAGTACACGTGCACAGACCAACAGCAGACTTGGAAATCTATAGTCATAAGAATGTACACACATAGCCTGACCATATTTCCAATTTGTAGACCTAGCATATGTTTTAAATACAAATATACATATATCTCCATCTCAATATATTATATATAATATAATTCATTCAATAAATTATTTGATGTACAGGTGTACACATTTCCACACATTTTACAAAGCTTTCAAATTCACACACACATTTTACGTTCTTGAAGAGGATCATTCATTGTTATATGATCTGTAAAAGGCTCAGGGCTCAGTGAATCTCTGTATTCTGCTCAGAAAACAAACCAGATTTAAGTAAGTCTATGGACCGGACTGGTTAAAACCACTGAACCTAAGAGTTAATCTGTCAATAGCAAGACGTTTGAGGAGAACAGCATGTTGCATTTGATCTTTTGATTGAGTATGTCAGTAATGAAAGAATATAGGTTTAGATCTGCCTTAGCCTTTGGCCATTTATTTGATGAGAACCGGGACAGTAGAAACACGGAAACAGTGAAGTTGCGCTTATATGGTGATTTTGGAAGTAGCAGGACCTTGCTGGTAGAGATGTTGGTCCGTGTGTCCGTGCTCAGTTGTCATATGATTTATTCTTCTTGTAACTGCAGAGGGCTTCCAGTCCTTTGGTTGAGCACCACAACTGTCTCAACATCTGGCACTCTTTCTCGTTCACCTCCTCCAGGACAGACATCAGGATACCCCTCACAAGGCATTTGGATTCCTCAAGCACCTGGGGGTTAGCATGGGACAGGGGGGGCGGGGTTACTTATTTACCGGTACTTTTTAGAGAAATAAAAATAACGTTCTCTTTTGTTGGTTGGATACCTACCACAGAGCTGCACAAAGCCATTTCTCTCACACGTATCATGACTTCCTGGTTGAAAGTTGCTGGCCAGAAGACCTGTGAAACTAGACCCCGGCTGCACGCTTCTTGTGCTGTGAGCTTTCTCCCACAGAACAGCATCTCATTGGCCTACGATTTGGAAAAATAATAATATAGCACCCGTCATTAAAACAGGAACATGTTGGACTGCGCAGTAAACATTTGCAAAAGAATCGAAAATCCAGAGCAACAGGGGGACTGACCAGCGCCACACCCAGGATCTGGGGAAAGGTGTAGGAGGAGCAGCCGTAGGGCGTGAGGCGGAGGGCCGCACACGGGGTCTGAAACCAGGCCTTCTCACTGGCCCACACCACGTCACACAGGGGCAGGATGGAGGCCCCCAGGCCCAGAGCAGGGCCGTTCACAGCCACCACAATGGGCTTCTTGAAGTGGATGAACGCCAACACCAAATCCCTGAACAGAGAAAGCAATTGTTTTATGAAAACCGAAAAGAGGATGTGGAAGATTCTGGACAAATGTTGTGTGTGATTCTTCCTGTTGTCCTCAACTGGTCCCTTTTCTTACCGCACAGCATCTGCAATTCGAGTGCTCTCTTTCCTCCGGTCTGTGGACAGACGGCCGATAAGGTAGGAGGGCTCCAGACCGCTGCAGAAGATGGTCCCCACGGAGCTCAGCAGCAGCAGTTTACTGTCATCAGCAGCTGCGTTGCCCAAGGCCCGACAAACTTCCTTCATGATCTGAAAAGTAAAGAGGGTCATAGCCTTTTAAATCAAAACACATACAAAGTCTCTGTTTGTTGAACTTAAAACATGGGAAATATCAGAGCCTCTGTTGCATTGAATATACAACGAGATATTTTACAATTTTGCAATTCCAGTGAATAAATGGTCTCGTTGTTGGTCATCGGTCAGTGACTGAACAGGGCAGGTTTTTTAAGGCACAACTGCTGTATATTAATGGAGTTGTATCTGCAGAAATGCCATCACAATTCAACTCCATTTCTTCTCCTTCTTTTCCGGTTTATATTATTACAGCATCTCTCTTTTTTTTTTTTCAACAAACTGACATCTGCATCCGTCCATCCATTCTCGTCCGCTTATCCGGGGCCGGGTCGCGGTGGCAGCCGGCTAAGCAGGGCCCCCCAGACTTCCTTCCCCCCAGCCACACTCTCCAGTTCCTCCTGGGGGATCCCGAGGCGTTCCCAGGCCAGACGAGATATATAATCCCTCCAGCGGGTTCTGGGTCTGCCCCGGGGTCTCCTCCCAGTTGGACGTGCCCGCAAAACCTACAAAGGGAGGCGCCTGGGGGGCATCCTAATCAGATGCCCGAACCACCTCAGCTGACTGAACCACCTCAGCTGACTCCTTTCGACGTGGAGGAGCAGCGGCTCTACTCCGAGCTCCCTCCGGATGTCTGAGCTCCTCACCCTATCTCTAAGGCTGAGCCCAGCCACCCTGCGGAGGAAACTCATTTCGGCCGCTTGTATCCGCGATCTCATTCTTTCGGTCACTACCCAAAGCTCGTGACCATAGGTGAGGGTTGGAACGTAGATGGACCAGTAAATCGAGAGCTTCGCCGTCCGGCTCAGCTCCCTCTTCACCACAACGGACCGGTACAGCGCCCGCATCACTGCAGACGCTGCACCAATCCGTCTGTCCATCTCCCGCTCCATTTTGCCCTCACTCGTGAACAAGACCCCGAGATACTTGAACTCCTTCGCTTGAGACATCTGCATCAAGTTTATTATAATATCGCACAACGAAAGCCTCCGTTTTATGAAAGCTGTTATGCTATTATGCACCATAGGAGATGCCATGTGTTCCACAGAGTTAAAAGCAATGACGCACAGAGATTCCAGAAATAAAGATAAAGATAGTGATTAAATTATGCAAATCATGTCACCAAAACACTGCACAGAATGGCATCAGGTGTGGTTTGATTGCAGTCTGCAACACCTGTTGCCACCCCCCCGCCCCCCCCCGCCCCATCTCAAACAGCATGTGGTTGACAACATGAAATCTATCTAAGAAGACCTTCAATTCAGCCTGATCCAACACTTTTCTGATCTGACAATTTTGAATGCTTTAAGCAAATGTGAAGTTGGCCAGTTCAACAATATGAGCTCCCTCTAGTTTCTAATGTTACTCTATAGGTCCAATCCATCTTGTATTGTCCATTTTTGTAATTATGCACGCAAAGTCTGAGGGTCAGATAGCGTTAACACATCCACTAGAGTGATAGAGCCAGCTTGGACTCACAATTTCATTAGAAAGCCTAAGATTCCTTTTTATGATAAACCCAATACATAAATGGTGTATAAATTATTCACTGTTATCTGACTACAATTACAGAAACATTGTTTTATGATGTCTTCCACTGCCAGTAGATAATGATGAGAATGGGTGTTGCTGTCACACTCTGCTCAGTCTGACGTCAGGGGACTAAAGTGATGATGTGAGGGCCTGCCAGCAGGGGGAGTAGTGTTAGAAAACATAACCCATCATGTGGTAACCATGATGCTATTTACATGTTTGGATTACATATTATATATTATTACTATATTGTACTTTCCTTTTCTGAAAACAAAACCAAAAGGACTAATACATTGATAATATCTATTTAATAAGGCTTCCCAGGACATCGAGTCTGGCATTATAGAGACAACCAATCTATTGATCTATTGATCTATCTATTGAAGATTTTGATTGTGTTAATATTCCGTAACCAATAAACCAGCTATCACCCAACCATAAACAACTGCTTAGCCTCCACCAGTTGGATATTTGTAATCACTATTATGTTTATTTGACATATGATCAATCATCAGAATGCTTATTTTTGGCAACCTAGCAGTTACAAAACTTGTTCCATTAGCCTTGCAATTATGAATGCTTGAAACCTGTTCTATCCTATTTATATTAACGATATATTGCTGTCTCTCTTTCGACAAATGTACTTATTGTAAGTCGCTATGGATAAAAGCATCTGCCAAATGCCCAAAATGTAAACGTTAAATGTAAATTTAAATCATGTGGTCAATACAAATTGTAAACTAAAGAACAAATGACAAAATAGAAAAAATAGAAAAACACTGAGCACTGAAAATGTCAGTTTTTCCATAATAGTATTGAGAGAGAAAAACCCCAATGGAGTTACTGGTAAATAAAATATGAAGAATGTTGAAAGCATCACACGCATTCTCTATTTTTCTGTAGAAAGCATCGTATAGTCACAATCATGCTCTCAACTATATCATGTTTCGATGGCCTTCATTGAATATTACGCATGCAGATACAGAAACATACCATACAACCAAAAAGGTCATTCAATATATTCTGCACTGCGCTCTCTCTCCCCTAAATTACAGTGCAGGGCCTACCAAGGCAGGGTCACGAACAAATGCGTGTGATCTGTGCTCATCGGCGCCTTCCACTAACACCACCACCACAACCAGCCACCCCAGTATGGCCTGATGGAGAGGGTCTCATCAAAGCTGCCCATTACGTTTCATGTCGTGAGAGCTCAGATCGATGACTGAATAGTACGCTGGTGTCTATGATGTACCGGTGGAGGTCACCACCCACCATTGCTTTTAATCCGCCTGTTGCAATTAAGACAACCGCATCACGGCTCTCCTCCGACGACCAGGCAGGCACCGCTAGCGAGCACCTGTAGTGTTAACCCAACCTCAGCTTTTTCCTTCAGCCGTGGTCGTGCTCGTATAGGCAAACATTACATTACTTTTGGGAGGTTGACACTACATAATGGCTGCATTCCCATCCATCAACCACCGGTACACTGTGGAAATTAGGAGGTGCCTTTGTTTACTTCGTGGTCATTTGTATTTTTCCGGGGGAACAAAAATGGCTTGGATCTAGGGCTGGGCGATATGGCAAAAAATATGATCAAGATTGTTTTTTCTAATTTGATAATGCTGCCAGTTTGAAGAATATCCTGATAATGACTGAAGCCTGAAGAAACCAGAGGTTCAATTAGCTAAACCTTTAGAACATAGTTTATTAACAAAAATAGAATGACGATGTCAACATTTAACTGTGCAAACATGCTGTATCTGCCTGAACAAAACAATACAAGTTTACTTGCCTTGTAAATTATTAAGATAATGTAAATAGAACTAAAAGCTGTGACTGACTTGGATCCTACATTATTCATTTGAAGATCTAATACATGGAGGGGCCCTGCCAGGGAGCTAGAGAACACAGTTGAGTAGAACCAGCATCCATGTGTCTGAGCAATTCTTTACATCTGTTTCAGTGGTTTTGGCCAATGTTGAACGCCTGTTCATTTGTTCCCCCTTCAATATCACATCCCTTTTAAAATCAATAGACTGTGATGGGAAAATGAGAAAAATAAATATTGTTACAGAAATGAAGTTGCCAGTTTTATGACAAAATGACACAGTGTTTGGATGGGTGAGGATGCTGTCCAGTGGGCAGGGCTGCACACACATTGTGTAAAGGAGACACACGGGTAGTTTGGCGGTAATGGAGACAATTCAGAATGACAATGACGCTAATTCCACTTCCCTCTCTGCACAGAGAGGAGTGTGAAAGATGCGGGGCGATGTTTGAGTCAATATGTTGCCGTCTCTCTCAAACCTCGCCCCGAAACACACGGTCACTCATCCCATCCGGAAATATGGGCTTCACAAAGAGTGGCGGACACAAAAGAGGACGCTCATGGGTGGTGACCCGTTTGTTGCCAAGACAACCTGACTTGAACAGCTCCATACTTGCAAGTCATGATGACAACCAGCAGCAATGACGATTAACAAATACTTTCATGGAGTTTGTCCACAAATAAAGTCCATTCATGAGGGGAATTCGGATGAGATTGATGCTGCTTGCTTGTTAGGTTTGCAATACAGACACGTTGCTCAACAACAAAAAAAGATTGAAGAGAGCAACATGGCGATGAGAAGATGGGTAAGATGGGCACTTGAACTCTTTCTGACTCTTTGATACTCCAGGGTAGAACTTTGAATGCAAAGCCCAAGCGCGCCAATTGTTTCCAAGACAACAGACGGTACATTTAAGGGAAGTGATGATTTTCACAGCAAATGTGTTGCTTTTTTTCCCACCCAAAACATTACTGACAATGTCACTAGGTACCGGCTCGGCAGATTGCGAGAGCACACATCCGTTTTCTTTCAGCCCGTTGTTTGTTTCGAAACAAGCTGTTTATTTACTCAGCATGGGGGAGGGCTTTTCAATTGAGGATTGGGATACATTGAGAACGAGCAATAAAAAAAAGCAGAGCGTTCACCGTTGACCTGGAAGGCGGTGTGATACGATGTCTCCGCTTACCTCGGGTGTCAACGCGTTGTTGTCCGTCGACTGGCTGGAGAGCAGAACGTGCGTGAACCCCTCTTCCTTCCTGACCACGATGTCCCGGAAGCGGCAGTGTGTGTCACTTTGCCGGACGTTGTACCTCAGCCGCTTGTCGAACACGTAGCCCTTGTCCTCCCCCAGCTTCCGCTTGGCCGAGCTGTGCAGATGAATCCTGCCGTTCGCCAAAGGGGAGCCTGGAACACAGCGGAAGGGCAGAGGAGGGTATGGCGCAGGTCCACGCACAATGTGGGTCTAGAGGTAGACCTGTGTGTGTGTGTGTGTGTGTGTGTGTGTGTGTGTGTGTGTGTGTGACTAATGAAAACAGCAATGTACACCATCTAAACAGCAAGACTCCCTGTTGTATCGTGAAAGCAAACCAAATCCTCGCAAAATAAAGTACAGAGTCCTACTCACAAGATGCTGATCCTACACGTTACCAGAGCTTGCACGTTACCAAGTGGAGTCTTAAAGTGATGAACAGAAATCTCTCATTTCCATAATCGCTGTTGTCATGTAATCTAATCAAGTTATTAACTGTTATCAAGGAATGATTCCATGAAATCCATTGCGAATCTTGCTTAATTTCTGTCTATTAATTTCCTTCTATTCCTCCTAGCCAATTGAATGGGTGGAGTCTATGTTCCCTCCCAGTAGCTAAGTAGCCAGACATCTGACCAATTACCATACAGTGACATAGCCAAGCAGTGACCCGCCCTACTCTCACATTATGGTGACGACAGTGCAGCTGAATGAACACGACAGCATTTCAGATTTTGAGGAAGTACAAACCACATTAAGTCCCATATGAGTTCATTAGATTATTTGGAAATTTATTGGCTGCCAATCCTACCAATCCTCTTGCCCATCACTTTAAATGTGCTTGCTTTGTCTGACAGAGGGCCAAATGAACTAAAGCAGGCCTTCATTCTATAACCTGAAACCAAAAGGCTACCAAATATTATATGTATTATATGTCATTTCAGCACCACTGAGGATGGATTGCGCTGCCCAAAGCAACAGGACAGCTCTTTGGCACATTTACATTCCTATTCACGCTACAGAAAGTAAGGATTTATTCGTCAATCTCAAGGTGGTACCTATGAGTTTACTCAGGCTAACCCACAATAGTTATTGTAGCCTAGGAAATTAATTCAAGTGTTAATTAGAGGCAAAAAGACTTGGATGTTTCAGATGGCCGTATTGTTATGTCATAGCTTTGCATGGCACAAAAGGGTGGCTTCCGTCTGCCGTCTGCAGCCTGCTTGCCGGACAAGGATATGGGGAAAAGGGATTTTGGCATCTCAAATTTAGAAGCCTCAACTTCAAAGCCTAAATTATGAGTCATTTAACAAAATGTGCAGACGTCTTGCAAACCACCGCCACATTGTTCCCTCCACAAACAGATGCCAAAGTAATGCCACGTAGCTCCTGGCAATGGACAATTACACTAATGGGTGATATGGGGCCGTTATTAAAAAATGGCTGATGCGGGAAAAAACATTTTCAATAAAAATACAATACAAGAGAAACGTAGCGTATCCAAATCGTTTGGTCAAGTCAAGCAAAATATCTTGAATAAGAAAATATACCTTTTAAAATACCTAATTAATGATTAACTAATGTGGTGTCAGCTCTGGACTGTGACCCAGGAATGAAAATACTCTTATCAGTAGTTATAGAGGACTGTAACAGGACTTCCAAAAGCCTACATTTAGGAGCCCCATCCATTGATAACTAGGGAAGATTAAAGAACTGGCTTTTTTAGCATACTCTGACTTTATTACAGATAAAGAGTCCTGAACATGCAATAGGCCGACAGCGACACTGTTCTAATTCTGTGTCACGGGTTGGAAGCAAACTTGGCTCTAAAGTAGGCCGACCATTGTGGTCAACTGGTGGGAAACACTTTTGCCTCGCAAGCAGAACTCAAAGCGGAGGTTATGGATTGAAATCCAATGAAGACTTTTCAGTGTTGAGTTTAGGGCTGCCACTCACGATAATTATTTTGATTGATTATTTTATCGATTCATTGATAATGTAAAATGGCTTTCACACAGCCTCAACAGCAGCAGGGGGTTCACTACACTTGAGCAGGTAGGGCTTATGAACCGTCCTCTCTGGAGATGCCGTCAGGTAGACTGTGGATATTGGGGCCCAAGACCCAGAACCCTTTAGCTTTGAATCAACCACCCTAACCACAATATCCTGCCCCACGGCTATAATGATGTAGTTATTGATGATTTTATTTCGGAATTCAAAAATATGCATTGGTTCTACAAGTTACAGATGAGTATGAGGAAGATGTTGGTTCAGATCCGGTCAGTTAAATATTCAATATTGATTGAAATAATCATGCTCATTTGTGTTGTTTTGATCGTCATGCTTTCTTAAACACATAAAAATTACATTGGCAGGGAACACATATCTAAGAATCGTGGCAGAATCATTTTTCATCTGGCTGGCTACAAAAAACAATGTGGACCACAATAGTTCAAGGTGTAATGAAATAGACTAAAAAATAACCCATTTGTTGAAACACTTTAGTAAGTAAAAATAATTAGGCCTACTTGATGAGCCAAGCAGTATCTGTAGAGTGGGGTTAAATAGCAGTATTTGTAGCTCGTATCCCCAGCACATTCTGATAGTTTAACAAAACAATGCAAATCGAACATAGCACCTAAAACCCAGAATCCTGGGTTACTGCTGCATGTGCATCATCATGCATATAACCATTCAAATGACTGCTTGCTCACCTAGGTTCTCAGCGTGCTGTTGCCCAGGAGCTGCCACGTCTGCCGGTGTCTTGCTCACCATGTCTGGAGGAGGAGGAGGAGGAGGAGGTCTGGGAGTCCTTGACAATGCCCGGTACAAGCCAGGCTCCTCTTCCCCGTTCTGCAGTCCATTATGAGGAGCCCTCATGTTGGGAACAAACTGTCCCAATTGCCCGGGGGAGGCGGGAGGCTTGAATGTCATCGCTTTGTTAATCCGTTCCTCTGGCGCCTGCCTCCCCACCCCTCCCGCACTCCCCTTCTGCTTCTGAGCCATCCCCGAATCCCCGCCGCCCGCCGCCTCCGGTCCAGCTCCCTCCCTCGGCCTGGCCCGGGGATCAGCGCTTCGCTTCTTCTTGCGGGTGTCTGCCCGGGCTCTGAAGGGGTCTGGGAGAGCCGGGCGACCGGCGGTGGCGGCGAGGGGCCGGGGACCAGCCACCGCCGTGGCTCCGTGGAGCATCTTCGGTGGCTTCAGGTGTTTGTGCGTGTGCGGTCTCAGGCTGTTGAACTGGTCGATGAACTCCTCGCAGTGCAGCAGGTGTTTCTCCGGCTCCCAGGTGTCCTCCTTCCGCCCCGTAGCCCTTCCACCGGATTAGGTATTCCCACTTGCCCTTCTTGTTTCGCCGCTTGTCCACGATTCGCTCCACCTGGGGGATGACAGCAACACACAAACACACACACACACACAGTTGATTACTACTGTTCAGCCTATCAAGCTGCAGCAGATGCTGCTGCTACATGCCAATCAGGGTGGCTTCTGCTGGGCTTCCGCATACAACCACAGGAGACAGGGCATGTTGAATTAACAGGCTTAGTGCAGAGTTTGTAGAAGAATGTTGGCAGAGCAAGTGGTAACTGCTAACATGCCAAGGCTGGATGACATGTTTAGAACAATAAAATACAAATATTAATATATTGATTATTTTGAAAGATATTGCGATTGTGATATGATTAATTTGTGGGAATGATCATTTTTGTTTTAATTTTCAGTGAAAAAAAGTGTCATGATGTGAACGATTAATCCCAAGTTTTTTATTGCCTCAAACATGTGTATTGTGTTGTAGCCATATGAATGGAAAATATAAGCATCCAAATGTATTTTTTATTACAATAAAAGAATCCAATATAAAACCAAAAATATTTGTAGCCACTGCCAGGGCAATAACATTTTCATAGTCTTATCTAGTTAATTGGGGGGTGCTCCGAATTAACGGACCCCCCCCATTAGAACCGCGAATTAACGGACCCCCCCCCATTAGAACCGCGAATTAACGGATCCCCCCCACATCAGAACCGCGAATTAACGGATCCCCCCCCATCAGAACCGCGAATTAACGGATCCCCCCCCATCAGAACCGCGAATTAACGGATCCCCCCATCAGAACCGCGGACCCCCCCCATCAGAACCGCGAATTAACGGATCCCCCCCATCAGAACCGCGAATTAACGGACCCCCCCCCCATCAGAACCGCGAATTAACGGATCCCCCCCCCATCAGAACCGCAAATTAACGGATCCCCCCCCCATCAGAACCGCAAATTAACGGATCCCCCCCATCAGAACCGCAAATTAACGGACCCCCCCCCATCAGAACGCAAATAAAAAAAAAAAAAAAAAAAAAAAAAAAAAAAAAAAAAAACAAAAAATAAAAAAAAAAAAAAAAAAGCAAAAAAAAAAAAAAAAAAAAAAAAAAAAAAAAAAAAAAAAAAAAAAAAAAAAAAAAAAAAAAAAAAAAAATAGAAAAAAAAAAAAAAAAAAAAAAAAAAAAAAAAAAAAAAAAAAAAAAAATAAAAAAAAAAAAAAAAAAAAAAAAAAAAAAAAAAAAAAAAAAAAAAAAAAAAAAAAAAATAAAAAAAAAAAAAAAAAATAAAAAAAAAAAAAAAAAAAAAAAAAAAAAAAAAAAAAAAAAAAAAAAAAAAAAAAAAAAAAAAAAAAAAAAAAAAAAAAAAAAAAAAAAAAAAAAAAAAAAAAGAAAAAAAAATAAAAAAATAAAAAAAAAAAAAAAAAAAAAAAAAAAGAAAAAAAAAAAAAAAAATAAAAAAAAAAAAAAAAAAAAAAAAAAAAAAAAAAAAAAAAAAAAAAAAAAAAAAAATAAAAAAAAAAAAAAAAAAAAAAAAAAAAAAAAAAAAAAAAAAAAAAAAAAAAAAAAAAAAAAGAAGAAAAAAAAAAAAAAAAAAAAAAAAAAAAAAAAAAAAAAATAATAAAAAAACAAAAAAAAAAAAATAAAAATAAAAAAAAAAAAAAAAAAAAAATAACATCCCCCCCATCAGAACCGTGAATTAACGGACCCCCCATCAGAACCGCGAATTAAAGGACCCGCCCCCCCCCAGAGACGCTGACTGGGAGCCCGTCGCGCGCCTCACGAGGCTCATTGCGCATCCTTGGCGCAACATCTGTGATGTCCACCAATGTCCTCACACAACACGTCCTTGCTTGAAGTACTTCGGTGATAAATGAATCAAAAGGTCAAACTACGTAATTGCGTTAATGGCGTCAAAAAAAATTGTGGCGTTAACACGTTAATAACGCGTTAACTTTGACAGCCCTAGTTTTCTTACAATTGGAGGAAAGACATGTAGGCCAGGGCATCTCTACCGGTACTTCAGTTAAAATGGTGTTATACATTTACATTTAAATGCAGGTCCTGCAATTTTAATATTTTACTTGGCTATGTTGCAATTTTGATCATATTGAAATGACATTTTGTTCAGCCCCTATACCATGCCAGTGCTCTCCTGAGTGTGTGGTGATGGCAGCTTTATCCCACCAACCCCAGACTCTAACTCGGGCCAGGTGAGGTTGCTTAAACCAGCCATCAACCACACACACTCCACCAACATTTCTACCTTTAGTAGAAAAACATGTCAACAAGACAGCACCGCATAACCACCCAACCATCAATTTTACAAGCCTTTTAAAATGGTTCATGGGTAAATAATATGTGCATATTACAATCAAAATTACAAGAGAAATTTACAAAGAGTTATTTAGCCTATATTTACGTATGAATAGCTTATTTATGACAGATGCTAAAGCGATTTCAAAACGGTGTGCAACTGTGCATAGAAGCCCTGCTTATAGGACCTTCAACTAATTTACATTTACTTGTGGTTGACGAGCATTTGCTCATCCCAAATTGGTCTGTCATTTGTGAAAGCCAAAAGCAAAAGTACCAGCAACCTCAACCAACAGCATTATGCATTATGAAACACAGAAAAGAGGGCACCATGAATTACATTTGCATAGTTTAAGCTAAAATACGACAATCATTTGGAAAACAAATATGGCAAGAGTCCAAATGGGAGTGAATTCAATATAAAAAAATAATACACCAATACATTGTCCAATGTTGATCTTAATACACAATGCTACATATAATCATCACTTTTTCACCTAATTGCAAAGAGCCTTTTGAATGACCAAGTTCCTTTCCAATGTCCTTTCCAGGGGGAGTTGGTTCCTACAGGCACACGTTGTGAGCAGCAGATAGGGAACATCCACTGTCAAGACAAGACAGATAAGAGCCCAGAGTTTAGCCGAGAGGAGCTCGAGGCGCTATCATGAGGAACCAAAACATAACTGTGGCTGTCTGTCAGGGTCACACAGTTCACACACACACACACACCACAAGTTCAGCCTGACATGGATGGAACAAGCTCACCACAGAGGACCAGCACATTCACGAGCAAGACATCACTTCGCTAGTGCACACAGAAACACTTTGCAAGCGCTGTATGATGTAATTACCTAGCCATGTTTTGAGCAGTGCTGGAAGGTTATAGCGTGGCTGTATGGCCGCGCTGGTGTGAGTTAGCCCAATACAGAACCCAGTTAAGTTCCAACAAGATGTGCAGCTTTGAACGTATCGGGGGGAACTTCAAAAGGATCATAGAAACAAAAAAGATGCCCTCGATTAAAAATGTAAATAAATGTAAACAAATACTTGGGAAAACCCGGTCATATCATAGGGTACCCCCCTACTGCAACCCCCCACCCACCCTCAATCATTGTCATTATTGCCAATGGAGAGAAATACTGTGGAAAAATACCAACAGCAAAGTAGAATTCTGCTATAGAGGAATAAAATAAACCGCATGATGATACCGTAGGTGGCATTGGCTCATGAAATGCTTTAGACTAAATGTAGGAAGCATGAAGAGAAAAGTAACAACAGGTGACTTAACAATCGAAGGTAGTCCCACATATTTGATGGTGCAGAACAGAGGCAGTATTATGAAACCAAGACAGTGTGGATGACTGAAAACCGTATTTGCACCAACATAACCTCATGCCAAAAAAGTGGCATGCCATTTGTTGTTATGCTATCTTGTTTTTACCATTTGTAAGTCACCAGAGCCCCTGACTGGAGTCAACTGGTTTAAACAAAAATCCCCTATCCCTCTCCCCTCCCTCCTCCTCCCACAGCTCATACACACCTCAGCACTGCTGCTGGAAAAACATCTTTTTAGGTACTTTAGTTTTTCACACATGAATCAACAATGAAGTAACAGCACGTACGATGGACAAAGTGTAAAAGATGATTTTTCTTTTTTTACCACCAAGCAGTGTAGCCTACACTCTACTGGCAGCCAATGAATTGTCACTGAAGTTTACATTTCTGTTGAAGTACCGATTCTCTTGAGTTCAGTAAATAAACGCAGGAAAAGGCAGGACATTTTCTGTGAACAACGAAGCAGAAGCTGGAGCCTCTGATGCTGATCCAAGTCCCTTCTCTAAGAGCACTGACATGACCGCTAAGCAGGAAGAAATGACACAGAACATGGAATTTAAAACTTCCAGAGATTGTTATGAAAGTGCTAAGAGAAATTGGGCTGCAAACCATTTCCATTGTATTGCAGTAGTGCAGAAGCAGACAGACATGTTTAATTTATTTGCCGTCCATACAAAATAGTATGCAAAATAAATGCTTCACACGCGGCTGGAAAAACCAGGGTTGCTATGGTTGTCTTGACAATGGAACATGTGTTTCTATGATTGCGATCCACAGAAATATACGTCAAAATGAACATCTTTTGCCATATTTAATCAGTATATTGTCAATCTAAAGTCTGCATCACTTTTTGTCGAGATAAGAACAATACAAAATATAGAGCTGACTATGAAGAGTCTTAACAGTGGAAGATGTTGTGTCTACGTGGGTGAAAAAGCTCTCAAAACTACAGACGTTTCAAGAAAGACATAGCAGCCTTTCCTAAAACAACCTAACCAGTACAAATCAGTTATGAAAGGGAATTGTAATTTGGTGAGATCCATATGAAGGCCATATAATAATAAAACTTGTCAAGGTAAATTACATGTCCAGCAACAAATTAGCGAGACCATACAGACTTAACAGCACCATCAAAGTCAATTGAGCGACATTCTGACATTGCTTCTATGTGATGTTATATGACAGTGTAGTAAACTAGGCCTATATGTATAGAACACCACTAATTACAATTGTCAATAATAATGTTGGGACCGCCACATTAGCTAAACCGTAAACCATAAATGAAATACGTTCCTGTCTTTGGCGCTGAAAGTCTGATAAATCTTGCAAGTCGCTCTCCAGGTAGGAACGGTGCCTTAAAAAACACGATGTGTTCAAATCCCTCACCGACTGCCTTACTCATAAGCCTATCTATATAACAAACCACATTTTAAATTCCTTTTTACTGGGCAGAATAATTTTCTATACAGTCCCTGTCAACTGCTACTGTGAAACCTGCATTTATAATCATGAGTAAGTACTTCAGTTAACTTTGCCAACCTGTTTGCTAGGATTCTGGGGAAGTGGCTATAGCCTATAGCCTATATACAGTAAGATGTGCACTTGGGGGGGGGGGGGGTGAAATTCAATACATCCCTCAATTAACCTTCCATGTGATTATAGCTGGTTCACGGTTAATTCAGGCTATCATTTATACGCTAATGTTACAACAAATTAATTAACTTGACATGTCTGGATCATCTGAGGCAGGTTCATTAATATTTATTGTAGGATTTATTGTTTTTCCCTCTATGACAAGACAACGCCCGAGGGTGAGCACAGCGATGTTTCCACAATCTGCATGGAAATAACAGTAATAATGTAATTTAACACCACTTTGCGAAGTGGCTCATCCGTGCCTGAGCAACTGCATCCATCCGTCTCTCCTTGTGTACACATGTGCTTTAGTAGCAGATTCCCCTTTGTTAGTCACGCTCCTGAGTCCCTCCGTTACCACTGTGGTGGCACTCGCCTTAGTATACAGCCACGTTTGTGTGCAGACCACTATCAACATAGCAGTATGGTTCTACTGAAAGAGACTATTCAAGCGATTGTCCAGTACGCGCGCTGGTGTGATGGCACTCCACATGACGGGGCCCGACGCAGACGTGATTCCCTTCACTTAAATGTTGAGGGGCACAATCTCAATGAAAGGAGGATTAGTCGTTTAGTTTATTTCTCCCTCGCGATAAAGATATATTTGTCTGCAAATATTTCAATTTAAGGGATAAATGAACAATAGATGTAAAAAAATGTACACCAAGTGTCACAACGAAACTCTATATAAGCACCGCAATCACGCCGATAACTCTGTGTGTAGGAGCCACAGGTGGGTATAAATTATATAAACACATATGAATTCTTCAAAACGTGTTGATACGAATTATCAAAAGGATAAAATAACAAATTGGTGAGAAAAAAAAAATATGAAATTAGTGGAGTTTGCTTAGGAACATCCACTTAGCTATGGATACTGTAAGGGTTTGGGTATCGGCCATACGAGTACCTCCATACTGAATAATAAACTGTTTGCAGGGTAAGAGAGGTTCTTGTCAAGGCAACTCCACCACTAGTGTAAAACAGCAAATACAGGGATTGTTATATGGATAATAATTCTGCAGAACACTCAAACGATAAAACTTGGATGGGCAAATAGGAATTACCTGGTTTCTCTGCTCAGGGACACCAAATCGGACCTTGAATTGCTCTCCGTCCCAGCCGGGCGCTGTATTTTCCACCAAGAGCTTGAAAAGTAAGACTCGATTCACGTGGTCCGGGAAAAGGAAAACATCAGAAAAAGCGGATTGCTGTGTATCGGTTTTTAAAAAGCGCTAACGATTCAATGAACATTCTGTTACAACGCTGGCGTGCTGGGCATTAACGGGAACATTTGAAAGGATAATATAACAATGGCCCATTGGAAAAAAAAAAATCATGGAATGTAATCCCTAGTTTGCATAATGTTTTTAGAAGAGCCGGTGTATTGCCAGCTTCCTACTCCTGTCGTTACGTTAGCTTAAGCGCCCGGTCTCTAGCGCTCACTGCATCGATGTGAACGGTCCAGTTTCACAACTTTCCAGTCCTTTGCCAGTTGCAAGCAGTTTTGTTGCTTTCATCGCAAACGTGCTAAATGAAGGCAAAATAAAACAGAACAAAACTACACCTCCCATCTTCCGTTGAAATGTCTGAAATGTGATATTGGCGGCTATTCGCTTGGTCAGTCTGCAAACGTATCCTGCTATGTGTGAAAGCCAGTCACATGATCCGTTTTATTTTAATTCAAAAATACAATTTCCACTCGCACATGTACTCCTCAATGTAAATTCACGTTTGCACAAGGGAATTCTTACAGCAAAATGGCCACACTGTAGAGCCCTGCGTGAGGTGAAGATAATAACACATTACAGACTATGTCATGTTCACTGCCAATTACAGGCCGTCAGGGCTGTAATGTAATGAGGGCCAAAGAGGTCGGGGACGGACACGGACACGGACACGCACACGCACACACACACACACACACACACACACACACACACACACACGATTGTTGTGCAGCAGTTCTTTCCTCTTTATGTATACTGTCCCCCGCAGCCATTGGCAATGTATTTATGATTGTGGAGCCCTCAACAAACAGAGCTGGAGTCACCTTAAGTCTACAGACGTTACTCGAGCCCCCTGTCCTGATGGTTATGGTAGAAACTAAGCTACTGTGGGAAATGTAATGAAACTGTAATAAAACTATAAAAGCACATAGACAAGGTTGCACTAGAAACTCTGGTAACTCCCCGTTAGATTGTCTTTGGTTTTTGGTTTTTTTGCCACCAGGTTTAGTAGAGATTGTTAGAGATGGGGTATGTAAGTTTGCAATAATTCCATTTGGTTTAACTCAATATTCTTTCAACGATGCTTATGTAAATGCAGCGTGAATGTTTAACAAAAGGGCTTCCAATGTTTATAAATGCAGTATTAATGCCACTTACCCACTGTTCAGTGTTTACTTGTGTATTAGTGTCATTAACGGAATAAAGTATTGCTGCTTATCGAGGCACAAATGGCTGTATATACTGTATCTACAGCTTCTGGCTCTGATCCTGCAGCCTTAAGTTAAGGCTTTGAAATGTACTCCTAATTTATAAAGGATATGCCTAGTGCTTGAAATGTAAGAGAACCCCTTGTTTCAGATCAATTTCAAACATATTTTTAATACACGTCGTTGAATAACTGGCATGTCTGAGTGAACGGTCTGTGAGTGACACACACGGACTGTAGCTTTAGCATAGAATAGCATAGCATATATTGCTATCTTGAAGATCAGAGAAGACATGCCAAGATGTATAAAACAAAAAAAAACATCATGTTGAGTTGATTGGCACGTTGTGATCACAAAGTGAAAATTAAATAGCGCAAAAGAAAAACAAAATGTAAGAAGATGAAAACCAAGATGAAGAAATGTACAGTAATTCAGTATTGCTTGAGAGGTGCAGGTTAAGATTGGGTAAGATCTCGTTATACCTTTAGTTTACGCATCGTTTTTTTTTTTAACTCATCACTGTTGACACTGGAACGTCAGAAATTAGTGTAGCGATTCAGACAGAGCAGCCTCCGCCTTATTATATTGCCACAGGTCTCGGGTCCGTATGAATGCAAATCCCTTATTGGACTGGACACAACGCAGCAGTCTGACAACAAGGCACTGTCTATGCATGCTGCATATTTAGCAGGCCAACAATTTACCACCGTCTTCCCCAGACTGATTATTGCTTTCTAATTATTGTATTTGCATTGTATTGTAATGTCATGTCATTCTTTTGAACACATGCCAAAACGTGTCATAGCGGTTAAGCTGTTTACCTCCCAAATCCCGTAAAATAATAAAATACAAACTATTAAAAACAACTGACACTCACATAAGCCAGGCGGGGGGGGGCGGGGGGGGAGGGGGGAAACTTTGTCAAACACCACAGAAGAATATTCGGAGCTTGAGCATCGATTTGGCTTCTTCTTGAGGGGCAAGTACAACAACACTGCAGCGTCGGTGTAATGATGACCTAATGCTAGGTTGACATGTACACATTAAACACCACATTAAACAGTACGCCTACATGTATGTAAACGCACCGGGAGACAGTCATTGATGGTAGGTTTCTGGCGCATGCTCACTGTGCAATACAATAGCGTACAATAGCGATGTGTAAATCGATAGTCATGATGTCATCGTTTTTTAGGAAACCATCCATACGAATCCACATAAAAATATGTTCTGAAAAATGTCTACCCTGGAAGGAGTTACTCAAAAGTTTGTTTACCATATTATTGTTTTAATGTGTAATTTTTGTACGATTCAATCATTTTAATTAACTGCCCTGGGACGACGGGCGGAAAATAGCAATTTGCTAAAACCTGGTACATTACATCTCTCCTTGTTTTATACGGTTCGTGTTCTTTGTTCTTTTCATTCATTCATTCATTCATTTATTTAAATCCGCAATCTTAAGGCGCCAATGCTTTTTGGGTGATTCAATGACAATATCAAAACAACTTAGGCTACTTTGTTTGCAAACAAACTCCTTTTTTCAAGAATGGCTGGAAACTGGACAGATTCAGAGATAAGGGAGCCCCTCTCAGCCAGTCCTCTCAGTTCTTCTGTTGCGTTGTATGGTGGTGGCATCCATAAGTGTTGCATTACCATGGGCCATGGTAGTGCAACACCACCATGGGCCAAAGGACCATCCAGCCGCCTGCTGGACTGACCCATTGTTCCTGGCAATGCTATGCCATGTGTGAAAGAGCGCAAGACAGAAATGGCCCGGAAGGGAGCTGCATGTGTGAATAGCGAAAATCACTAGCAGTGCCGGAAAGGTTATCCCAGTAATTTACCAGGAAATGTGTATGAAAGAGGCTTCTGTCAATGGGAGTAAAATGGGATTTGGGCTAATTGTCATGATACAAAGACATTTTTTTTGTCTTCATTCAGTTAGGATCTCAGTGGCTTGTTCAATTTTATAACCATGGCCCATGAGGCCATGGTTGCACTCAGTGTGCCAAATATGGATCGTTTCCGGTGCTGGTGGCAAAAATCCCAAACAATGACAGCCATTGGGTGATATTACAGTATATATATTTAAAAAAACAGATTTTATCGCTTAGTCTAGGCAGGCAGAGTCTGTGAGGCACGGACACAGGTACATGCATATACATTAAAAAAAAAAGTGTAACTGGATGTTATTAACAGGTGCTAACAGGTCCACGTCGTGCCTTAATACCATTGATCGCACACCTACTCATTAATCCCTTACATACGCTGTATTGGTAGGTTGGGTAGAACCTACTACAATCTCAGTAGCATGTCTTCTTAATCTCTAATGACATCATGGTCCTTTTACGAGTTATTACAGTACATTTGTTACATATAGCCTAGCAGATTTAAGGCAGGATATCTACAATTAGGACTGACCTCACACCCAATTAACTAATGGCATTAATCAGAAGCCTGACCAATCACAATCCCGGTCCCACACCATTTACACAGCTGGCTTAATAGATCATGTGAAACAGAGGCATCATCTTATGATAGAAACAGGTGTCACTCATAACAATAACTATGGGTCTGCGCTTTCTATGTATCAGGGCAAGGATAGTAGACTCAAACCAAGATATCACATTAACCGTGGACCATGTGCCCTGGTACATCAAAGTAACAGACTCATAATAACCTGAAGCTTAACCTAGACAAGACTGATCTTCTCTTCATGCCGGGGAAAGACTGCCCTCAGATGGACCTACTTGTCACCATTGAGGATATCAAAGTCTCCCCTGCACCCACTGCAAGGAACCATGACGTGGTACTGGACGACCAGCTGTGCTGCAACGGCAACATTACCCCTGTGGCCCGATCTTGTAGAATTGCTCTCCGGCAATTGGATCCGGCCCTTCCCCACACATGAAGCAGCACAGATCTTGGTCCAAGAGCTCGTCTTCACTCTCCTCGACTACTGCAACTCTCTCCTGGCTGGACTCCCAGCCTCCGCAAACAAACCCTTACAATGCATCCCGAACTGTTTAACTTACCAAAATTCTCCCATGTAACCCCTCTCTTCAGTGAACTCCACTGGCTCCCAGTAATCGCCCGCGTTAGATTCAAGACACTGGTACTGGCCTACAAGGCTGTCAGTGGAACTGCCCCTACCTACCTCCAAACATTAGTCAGACCCCACGCCCCAGCTTGAATGCTCTGTTCAACAAATTCGGCTAGACGCCTGGTACCACCTTCACTCAGAACAGGAAAACATCGCTCTGCCAAGTCCCAACTCTTCTCTGTTCTGGCACCGCGGTGGTGGAATGAGCTCCCGGCTGACGTCAGGATGGCAGAGTCGCTCACCAGCTTCCGCAAGAGACTCAAGACCCACCTGTTCAGAGTTCCCCCCCCGCCCACACACCCCTCCGCCTTCCCTCTCCTAACCCTTGCACTAACTTGTTTGTACGTCTTGGCAGTATTATTAGTACTTAGCATTGCTTAGCATATTGAATGTTCTTAGATGATGGTAATGCACTCAGAACAGCACTTCTGCTCTTATCCCAGCGATTATGCAGGCAACCTAGCAATGATGAAACTCGTTCTATTAACTTTGCAATTATGAATGCTGGAAACCGGCTCTATTCTTATCTTTATCTACTACAGCGATACATTGCCATCTCTTTCAACCATGTACTCTTTGTAAGTCATTTTGGATAAAAGAGTCTGCCAAATGCCCAAAATGTAAATGTAATCATTAGTGTTATGAGTGACACCTGTGACAAACGATGTTGAAACAAATGTTCAATGTCTCCTTTCTGGCTGTTCTGACACATTCAGAACCACTTTGGTGACGCCATTAATAGGAGGCCTGCATTGATTCTTGTGTGTGCAAAATGATAGGTCATAAAATTATATTTTAAAATGCTGTCAGGGACAATAAAGAATGTTGAATGAAACCATTACGACACACGCTTGTCCAGCAGTTGGCCCAGTAGATGTCAATCAAACTGCTCATACCATTTCTTTTTTTTTCTTTTTAAATGGCATTTTAACATAGTTACATTATCTCTTTGGCTAACTTTGACAGTTGACTAATACCATACATTTTCAATTTATGAACAAATATCCCCGTTTGGATTTAGATGAACAGGGATGTCAAGAGAATGTTATGTCGGCCTGTGTGGCTTTCGCACAAACCAGGGTTTACCAAGTTCATGGAGCCTAACAGCAACTTGAGTGTTTACACAATTTTTCAACTCCCTCCACTGAGACAATTTCTCATTCTTGTTTCCTGTAACATAGTACAAATCAATTTGTTATTAGACCAGTGTTACCCCATGATGCAGATTAACTCCTGGGTTCTGGGTCTCATTCTGGCTCTACTGCTTGTGTTCAAGGCTCTGTTTCTGGGCCATGGGGCTGATGACAACTGATTTGGGGCAGCAGTAGCTGAGGAGGTAAGATCGGTTGTCTGGCAACCGGAAGGTCGCCGGTTCGATCCCTGGTATCCGCCGAGCTAAGTGTAGAGCAAGACACCTAACCCTAACTGCTCCTGACATGTTGTTTGTTACCTTGCATTGTTGACACCGCCGTCGGTGTATGAATGGGTGAATGTGAGGCAATAATGTATCGCTATATAAATATAAATGCAATCCATTTATCATTTGGGAGGGGTGTTGACATAAATGACAAGCAACCATTAAGACCAAAGAGTTACTGATGCTCGTGATGGTCAAAGATGCTGGGGGAAAACTTCAGAGGGGTGAATAGTGTACGATTGGTGTGCCACAGGAGTGTGCTCCAAAAGGAGGAGACTGGATATTTTACACAAGTTAAACATAGCATTGAGTGATTAAAGCAATACACTTAATTTGCAAGGCTCGCCGTGGATGTGTGGAGGTGGGACATCCACTCTCAACAACAGTCAATTGAAAATTCAGCCTCTTCTTTAACAGAGCACTATAGCAGCAGTCATTGTCTGACAGATGCGGCGATGAGAGATGTGGTTATAAATCAGTGACAACAGTTGAGTTACATCAATTACTGTTAAGATGTATGTACAGTAGCCATGTCACATTTAAAGATGACAACACAAATGTGATTTTAGTTCATCTTTCCTTCAAATACATATGAGCGCTATGAGACTGTACTCCAAAAACCTTTGGGTGAAAATCAGTAGGTATTTGGTTTTTAAATCTTCATTGAAATAGTGATGTTTTCCCACAACTAAACAAGACAAAGGGGTTACACAAGAGATTTTGACGATGACAAAATCTTCTCTGGGCGTCAACACAAGACTGACGAGAAACTGCTTCTCATCCTGACGAGTTTGAAAGATTGCATATAGCCTCCTCCATGCTCCATGCCAGTTAAAGATGTCACACAATCACGCATTTAGATTAAGTTGATTATAGCTATTTGACATGAGTGAGTTAGTCATCAAGATACAAGACTTCAATATTCTGTTGAGTCTTCCATGTAGCTTGAGGTGTTGTTGCCTGTCTCCATCTCCATAGCAAGCGAAACACTTTGTTAGCTGACAAACATCCACAACAGAGTATTGAGTAATGGGTTTGAAAGAAAACTGTAGATTTGTCAAGTAGGAAACAATCTGAATATTTAATTGGCGTGGCTAATTCCTTTCATTAAAAGATATGCATGAGTGCAATTGGACAGATTTTCTGTCTCCAATTTTGGTCTAAAACGGTCACTTCTGAGTAAGACTGTTGATTTTGACATTAATCATCAGGACTAAACAAAAAACCCTTCTCCTGTGAGTAGGTCCATATATTAAACGAACAAAACAATGTCGGTTTGAATGTCGACTTGATTCCTAATAGTAACAATAGGTAGCCTATTTACTATAGGCTGACATTGTCAGAGAACAGTAGATAACAGAAGGAGGCACATCAACATCAGGAAAGCACAAGTACCCCGTCAGCCAATGTCACCTGTTGCCATCACCTGTTACTCTGTCCCTCTCCATCTCCATCTCACACACACACACACACACACACACACACACACACACAGCCCTACATTAGATAGATAGATAGACAGACAGACAGACAGACAGACAGACAGACAGACAGACAGACAGACAGACAGACAGACAGACAGACAGACAGATAACATCCTGATGAGCCATCTTGTTCTCAAACGTACAGGATGACACTAGAGTGACACACGACATTGGCCAACGGCCTCTGAATCAGCGAGGTCAGGTGGCTGTCAACACTGTCCACCAAACAACACAACTCCTGTCAACATAATGAGAGAGTCGCCTTTGAATGCCAG
Organism: Coryphaenoides rupestris; assembly: GCA_002895965.2. Classification (NCBI taxonomy): domain Eukaryota; kingdom Metazoa; phylum Chordata; class Actinopteri; order Gadiformes; family Macrouridae; genus Coryphaenoides; species Coryphaenoides rupestris. The sequence continues at coordinate 236,855 of PIJE02000382.1, read as the reverse complement.
CATCGCGGTAAGGACAACCATGGACAATAAACAACAACAACAACAACAACCACAAAATAATCCTAATGCGCACCTTCACAGCCATCACTTCCACCGTAGCGCAGCACCGTACTGTCCTGTCCTGTCACTTTAGCACCACTTTCGTACTACGACGCACTACTTTACGTTGTACATCATATTTATTTCACACACAAAAAAAGGGACTGAAGGACTTGAAAGCGGCGGTAAAAAAAAAAGTATCGACATAAATGACAACGGGGCTCGTCTCTTGTCAAGCCAGCAGTAGTAGTACAGTAGTAGTAGTAGTGGTAGTAGTAGTAGTGTAGTAGTTTCGCGTGTTAACGGGGCTTATAGGAGGACATCGCCTTTTCCATAACGTACGCGACCACGACGACGACGCGTCCCCTTCACTTCCTACAATGACAACACTACACTCGTACCCGTACACAACTACCGTTCACTAGATGCGCTATTTCCGCGGAACGGGCGTTCGTCTTACCTCGTAAAGGTCTCCCGAAGCCATTCTGTTCGGTTCTGTTCTGTTCTGGGGGTGCGGCGGCGGGCGGCGGGCGGCGAGCACTTTGCGGCGCGGCGTTGTTCCTGCCTGCCTGGCTGGCTGGCTGGCTGTCTTGGTTGACTGGTTGACTGCTTGGTTGGTTGACTGGTTGACTGCTTGGGGGGTTTTTTTTCCGTGGCGGTGGTGGACCGTACAGTAAACGGCCCGACAGACGGGGAATTAGCGAGCCGCCTCGTTATTCCGAGAAAGCCCGTGCGGCGGTAGGCAGCCAGCAAGTAAGCAGATCAGCAGACAGTGTCAATCGAGCACGGCGCGCCGCGATGGATCGCTCCACACTTCAAACAAACAACCTTCTTCTTCTTCTTCTTCTTCTTCTTCTTGTGGGGCGGGTGCTGTTTACCCGACGCGAGGGGGACTGGAATTAGTCCGGCAGCAGCAGTCAGCAGTCAGCAGCAGTCAGCGGCGGCGGCGGCTCGGCTCCTATGAATAAAGCCCCCCTCGGTTGACAGGGTCACGCCGCTCCGCTCCGTGTCTCTGCTGTCCAACACGCAGACAGACAGACAGACAGTCAGTCAGAGAGAGACACGCTGGACTACCCGGCCCTACTTTCTGTTGGTGGACACACTGGACTTAGCCTATAGTCTGATTCACTCGTCACGCACTCCACTCAAAGCCTTGTTTTGAGAGAACTCAAAGTTTGAGTCAACCCTAAACCCTAATAATATATACAGTCAGAACTTTCTTGTCAAGAGGATATTTACTTCTCATCAAGAATGACTTGCTTAACTCGCACCTCTGTCTTGTCTCTGTCCCTTCTCCCCTCACCTTGATGTTAAGTTCAGTAGTTTTTATAGATTTTATATTCGATATAAGACCTACATATTTCAGATGTATTTGTGAAAAATATACAGGATATTGCCAATAGGCCTACATTATTGTTATTGGTTCTACATGTCAAGTCATAGTCATGTCAAGATTATTATAGCCCAATATCACAAGGTATGTCTCAAAGGGTGTCAGACCAAATAGAACAATAATCATCAACATGTTGTGGGAGTGTGTGTGTGTTTGGTGACTGGCTTAATTGGCTTCACCTGGCCCAGTGAGAGTCTGGGGAGGGGGCCCAGTCTCACCTGGCCCAGAGTCTGGGGCTGCACGCCTGTGGTGCATTGGCTAATCAGTGCACCACAGGTGCACTTGCACACTGGCTGGAGGGCCCCACGTTGGGCACCAGTGTAGCAAATCTCCTTGCCACAATGCCACATTAAGTGGCCTCTTTTGGGGTTCCTCTAAGGACACAAGCAGGTTTGTGTTGTAAAGTCTGGTTTATTGCAAAAGCTGAAGACATGACATGACGAGTAGATGGTATGTGCTAGCATGCTAGTGCTTCCTGAGTGTGTGCTGGTGGCTGACTTAACCTGTGTTGCACTGATTAGCCAATGCACCACACCGTGCAGCCCCACCCCCCCCAGACTCTAACTGGGCCACTCGAGGCTGCAGTCTCACTCCCTCCCCGTAGACTCTAACTGGGCCAGGTGAGGCCAATTAAGCCAGCCACCAAACACAAACACACACACGCCCACATGTGTGTATGACATTTCTATAGTCTGTTCATTTGTAGCTTGTATTTGATCATGGCGTGCCTACATATGCCTACTGATACTGTAGGTATACCTATACGTACATTATGTATACAACAATTAGTAACAATGAATAATGAATGTGTGCTGTGATCTTGTTAATACATTGCATGCTGATATGCATTCATATTAAAGGTGCAATGTGTGAGATTGGGCCAGCTGTCAAATAAGTCCTCCACAAAATAGGGGGCAGCATATTACCAGAAAGCTGTGGTATCCTCCAAGCTTACTTTACATTTAGGGCATTTGGTACGCTGTTGTCCAAAACGACTTGCAAAGAGTACATTTGTCGAAGGAGACAGCAATATATCGCTGTGGTACATAAAGATTACAATAGAGCCGGTTTCAAGCATTCATAGTTGCAAGGCTAATAGAACGAGTTTCATAATTGCTAGGTTGCCTGTATAATAGCTGGGATAAGAGCAGACGTGCAATTATGAGCATGTTACCAACATCTAAGAACAAACAATAGGCTAAACAATGTACTATTCATAATGCCAAGACATACAAACACACAAGTTAGTGCTAGGGATTTGCAGAGGGAAGGCGGGGGTTATGCAGAGTGCAGGTCAACTCTGAACAGGTGGGTCTTGAGTCTCTTGTTTGGAGTGATCCACTTAGTTACAGCCAGCATTACATTTATATTTTTCACTGTGCCTTTGACATGATTGACAAGAGGTTAGAATACTATGAATCATTTTTTAAATTGGCCCAGCATTGAGCAAGAGCGCTGTGAAACGTTTGTGATGTAACCCTTCGAGGAGGCAATAGCATCCCGTCAATGTATGTTCTCTAAAAGTGCCCCTGGCAGGTTCAGGGTGTTACTATAAGTATCTGACATTATGGATTAAGGATCCCGACAGAGAAATACAACTTTTCTTTACCTTTCACTTGATCTGGTCTGTCTCTGTCAAGGAGAAGCCATGCTCTTAATCCCACAGGAGTTGAATTGTTACAGGAGGAGACCGGTGGAAACGTGAGTGAGAGTTCAAAAGTGGAGTGCCTGGACTACTGACAGCATAGCTTAGTGTTATCTAAGAGACTTGGTTCATGCGGTATATTGAGCTGATTTTGTGGATGAGGCTCGCAAGATTTCAGAGCAAGACTTGGTTGGGCAAAATAACAAACAGACCCGATCAAGCGAAAGGCAAAGTCAAAAGTTGCAGGCCTATTTCTCTGCTGGGGTCCTTTTGATAATGTTGTGACACTTCTAATAACAATCTGAGCCTGTCGGTGGCAAAAAAAAACGAGCACGAGCGCTGTCATTCTGCCGTGATCGCCCCAAGCGTTACATTGCAGACATTTTGCGGCAGGTGGCTGAAGCACTCGCTCAATACTGGACCAATTCAAATAAATAAGTCACTTCAACCCAAAATGATGGGGAAATGTCCTCCAGGTTGACAACACCAAAGTTATCCTTAAAGAGGTATAATCTTATGTATTCCACCAGTAATTAAAAGGACTCCAGAGGGTGTCATGTCAAATGGGGATGAGTACTCTGACGTACAAAGGCAAACCGCAGTGACAAAATTGAGCTGTGGACATACAGTATGTTTTATATCGTGACAAAGTATGGTTCAATCATGCTCTGCTTTCAGATAAAAAGATGTGCAAATTGCAGCACAAAATCTGACTAAAAACCACAGTAGATACATTATCACTTCACCAATGAAGTGATAATGATGATGAAGGTGAGGAGGTAATCTTAGTTTAACTTAAGGTGGATATTTCAACAAAATAATACTTCTGCTTTGTTTTCCGTTTTTTATATCCCATCTAATCTTTTCAGGGATCACATTTTTTATTGAATCATCGTTTATTAATGGTATTTCCACTTATCTACTTCCAACACAATGGACTGTACAATCAAAACAATTAAGTCATTTTTCCCAGTTTCACTTTTGACACAGATACTGCTGCCTCCCCTTGTAGGGCAGTAACTGTAATATAAACACAAAGCTATTACAGTTTACATAAATAAATAGAAATCTTTGGCTTACTTTACTGTCTAACTGTCGTGAATACAATTATTGTAAAGCGGTAAATCTTCATTTGTTATTGGTATACTGCATTTATAATATTTCACTTCCTGGTTCTTACGAGAAACAAAAACATGACAATGATGTCATAGGAAGAGCTCACACAGAACAAGGGCTTATTCTCTCAGCTTTGTCATCATCCTCTTAAACCTAACGACATGATGTCATCTCCATGACTACTGTGTCTGCACTTTAGTTATCCACAGCCTGCCGGGATTACTTCTATTAGACCGTAAACTCCTTTGTCTTCCTTTATACTCCTAACTGCAACCTCTGTTTTGTTAGGGGGTTTTTGTTCTGTTTACACACAGAATATGTTGCGCAAGATCCAATACTCCCGGGACTTTGAAATCTGTGTGGTCTCTCTTTTTCTTCCCCCTGAACAAGATGTATGTTTGGTTATTGAGGAAACCACACAGTGACAGCCGCACAGCGTGGCAAAATGTCAGCCACGACCCGCTCATATCCATCAGATAGTCAGGGCACACATTGCAATGACCTTCTCCCGCACAATCTGCATAATTCAACATGCATCATCTCACTTTTCTCATCCTAGCAACCGCCCCTCTTCACCAGGCTAAAGAGCTCTCCTCTCCGCCACACTCAACATGTTTCAGTGGCTCATTTACACACTTCCAACTTATAGGCATTGCCTCCTAGACCTTATTAACTTTGTTACGATGGCTGCTCATTTCTTAAAAAGAAGAACACCATGTGTTTACACAACATATTACCATTCCTGCATTGTGCCATTTTTCTTGGCCTCTGTTATTGCCATGGCAGTAAGCGTTCTGAGCAAGTGTGCTCCAACCAAACATGAACATTTCAGCCAATCTGAAAGAGGGATTGTAAGAATCTGTATTTCACCAGAGATGGCGCTCTCCTTTCAGTTAAGTTTGTTTAATTTTTTCAGATGACAGGTCATTAGCCCTATTGACCATGACAGGTCCTTAATCTACCTTGTGAGTGGTCAAACAACGATGCAGGCTTCATTTGTAATATGTATTTCATGCAGTTGATATTTTAAAACTCTCAGCCATTCTTCACTGGTGGTGAACTCACCATCTCGTCTTCAAGAGCACATGAATATGGCAAACCACTAAATGGATTGCATTTATATCGCGCTTTTATCCAAAGCGCTTCACAGTATTGCCTCACATTCACCCATTCATACACCGACGGCGGTGTCAACCATGCAAGGTAACAACCAACACGTCAGGAGCACGTCGAGGTAGGTGGACCCCAAGGATCGAACCAGTAACCTTCCGGTTGCCAGACAGCCGCTCTTACCTCCTGAGCTACTGCCGCCCCTATTACAACTACTACAACTATTGCTATGCAACAACACCATTATGTTGCACTATTGTTAAAGAATAACCCTGTAATAACTTTAACAACTATAACATTTAAAAGAAAAGAATCGATATATGTGCTTGAAATGAAACGAATCCTGGGGTAAGGGCTGAGGGAGGGATGTGTATTGACCCTTGTTGATTTCATTTGTGATAGTGAGTACTACTTCGACGCCCTAACAATGTCACTGACATCATTTGTGGTTGGGATGTTATGGCTGTCATGTTGAACTTGGCTCATATTATTGGCTCATATTATTGGCTCATTCTCTTGTCAAAATATGCTTTAAACGTGTTTTGGCTTTCTGCTCTTCTGAGCAATTCCAGTCAATGCCATATGTGGGCATATATGTACATTTCATTTTCAGGTATTGTACAACATATGCGTTCTTCCGTCTTCAAGTTCCAGTGCAGAGTGGAGATGGGTTAGTGATTTCTGTGCAATCAACCAGGGGTCCTATGTCGGCTGATTTACTCAACATTGTTCAAAGGGATGGAATGACAACAACACTGATAGAAGCCCACAGTTCACTTGAATTGCATATTGGCATTCAAAAAAGATCCTGAAGTATTTCAATTTGAATTCCCAAACGAAACATACGATATGTTGTCGTTGATGTGAATAACTGTTGAAGAAAGTCTCAATGATCCAAGGGCTCGTAACTGTGATCATAACTGTGGACCCTGCTTCTGTTGTTTTGTAACACCTGCTGTGTTTGTGTTCTAATAATACAAAAGCAAATACATTTAGTGGTCATTTCATGATCAAGGTGTGTGTAAGTGCTAACACAGAATGTGTCACATCCACTGAACACTTTAAAAGCAAGGGACAGGGTTCGCAGAGGGACACAAAATAACTAGATTTGATCCAATCAATAATTCTGGAGTCAACATTTACATTTATATTGTATATTTTGTACAACTATTATGTATATTGTGTTAGCGTATTGTCATATTATGCATACGGTGCCGCTCAAGGTATATATGTGTATGTATGTATGTATGCATGTATGTATATATATGTTTGTATATGATTGTGTACGTGTGTATGTATATGTATGTGCACATGGGTGTATATTTTTTTCATGTGTGTATATATATATATATATATAGGTATATTTCCTATATATATATATAAATCTCTCTTCCTGCTGTTTTATCTTTTATCTTGCTATTTTATATTTGATCTTTTTGACTGCTCTTTTGTCGCCTGCCATGTCACAAGTATTTCACTGTGGCCATGCACTTTGACTTTGACTTTTTTGACACATACAGTCACCGAAATGCGGTTCTCTCTGCAAGCGGTGTGCTGTGTGTGTGGTGCTCCACATGCAACAGCCTCAGCACACATGACATGCGTGACAGGAGATGACATCAAAGTGAAACTGAAAGGCAGTCATCAGATCGCAGGCGTCAGCAGTGCAAGCCTCCACCCACGGCCCCTGTGTGCCCTGTCTGCAGGCTGTCACTGCACTGTCATGCTGACATTAAACGCCAGTTCATCTGTGGGGAAATACAATAGAATGCAGAGCACAACACCGGGGTCTGAGCACTCTATAAACAAAGCCACCGCTGAGCGAATGGAATGACCATGGGCGTAACATTGAGGTTGAACTTAGATGTGATTTGTATAAAAGAAACTCACACACTGAAAGGATGAAGGACAGTACCATCTTACACATTGTGATTGGCGATCATTCACCAGACAATCATTGAACCAATCAAAAATAACAGTTATGCCACTGTGATTTGAGTGTTTGGTTGCTGCTTTAAAAGCATGAGACGACATAATTTGTTCCACACATCTGGCCTCGATGATGATTCCTTCTCCCCCAATCACCGGAAACTGTCCGTTGGGGTCTGTCTGTCTGTCTGTGTGTGTGTGTGTGCTTGGTGGCTGGTTTAAGCAGCCTCACCTGCTGGCCCCAATCAGTTCTGATTAGACTCTGGGGCTGCTGAGGTAAGGCTGCACACCTGGGGTGCATTGGCTCATCCATGCATGCTGCTTAAAGGGGACATATTATACCACCAGGTGTGAGTGTGATTAGCCATTGCAAGCCGTTTCACAATTGCCATGTGACTACCGTCGAGTGACATCACAAGTGGGAATGTCCACCTAGATGTATGCTGACTAGACCAGTTTACCTGTCGGTAAAAACAGTCCACTGGGTAGGCTCGTAGACTGATCTAGTAATCATAGATCTAGGTGGACATTCTCATATTGTGATGTCACTAGACGCTAGTCACAACACATGTCACATGTGTACAAACTACTGCGTCTCTACTACTAAACCGGTTTATCGTCAACAATGTGTTGGCCCTTGGACTCAGAGTTACCGCCTTGCATTTCTCACAAGAGATCAAAATAGTTTTTGTCTTTCTATTGCCCTAGATGTAATGTATTGTCAAATAGAGCCTATATTTTACTTTAGGCATATGTCATGCAAAAATGCTAAAATGTCGAAAAACGTGCGTAGTCCACCGCATGCGTGCAAAGCATTTATCAGTTTATCAACTCTTTTAGACCTCTGAGAATCATGCAGATCTTCAAACATTGGAGGAAGCCGGATTGAAAGCAAACACAAATTCATGCAAACTCCATGCAAACAAGAGTTGAGGCATGGGGCTGATCGCCAGAACCCTAGCGCGGCGCTCTCAGTGACAGTTGTGTGTGTGTTGTGTTCATTGCACCACCACACTGCACCACATTAACATAACACATTGGGCCTCCAACTGTGTGAGTGATGGGTGACAGCTAATGGCCATTCAAAATCTCTCACTGTTCCTAACTAAATATCAACAATTAACTCTTGAATAACTGAGTGCTATAATTTGGTCTTTGTTGTAAGAGTTATATTGCACGATTACTGAAGTGTATTATCAATTTTTAGGGTGAATACCCACTAAAGGATATTTTACCAAATTAGTATGAAACTAATTGGCCATATGGTTGGGATTTAGAAGAAACAGCTGTTCTATTTAAATGTTTTGTGATGACTAGCAAAGCTGTCGACCAGTGAAATCTGGAATTATTTCATGTTTTATTGAAATGTACTGTATATTTGGCCTTCCTGCTTGGTAGGTGAAGATCTCGTGAATCTCTTTACTGATGGTAGACTTTCATATGGTGTCAGAGTTATAAAGAATTCAACGTAAAAAGCAAGAATTGAATAGATACATCGATCGTGTGTGTATCCATCCACCCCCTAAAATCCTTCTGGGTGCGTCTGACACTGACAGGAGTACTCATACAATATGATAATATAAATAAGATATAACCTCACTCACATCATGTTCTTTGAATCATAGGGAGGAGAAACATTATACCCTATTTCTGAAGTTATCAAAGTGTATTGATTTGTGTATTGAGTGTAGGACTATAGATTTTTTTTAAATAAGTATTATTTATTTATGTATTATTATTATTTCATTCACAATATAAGAACTTAATTAGATCGAATAGAGATCAATAGAGATGTACATTGATGGGTAACACTTAGACTTAAAGGCCTCCTTGCACTCTACATATTTGGTGTCTGGTGTCACCAGTAGATGGCAGTATTGTATTTTATATTAACTGTCATCCTCGCCTATCCTTGACCAATACACCTGCGCTACAGCCTACTAAGAACAAAGATACACAAAAATTACATTTATATCTGTGAAGTTATTATTTACGTATGACAAAATCGAGTTACAATCCAAACAACATACTATCTTTACATCTGTAACATGTTAAAGGGGAACTTTATTGCCAATATTAATAATTCCTATTTTTTTCTAAATTGACAATTCATCTAAATACAGTAGAATTTAACATGGATAAAACATGCCATATTGACATCCATACAAGAGTCATGAATAAGATATATACTGTAAATAAGATCAAATACACATGTTATTATATTTTATATGGGCAGTGACTGACTGTAGGTATTATGTCCAGAGTTGGTCAGTATAATGTGGTCTCTCAACAGAATTTGTATAATCCTCCAATTCTAGACAATTTGAAGTAGGCCATTCTGATTCTGCTAATGATGCACCTGACCAGATCAATTTCTAATGACACCACCCAATAAGCTAAAATGTATATATAATCACCAATTAGTGTGCAGAGAGCAGAGAGCTGCCATCCAGCTCACCCTTCCAGACCTCCTTCCAGACTAGAGCCACTAAGTATTAATTATTCAGCTGCAATTAGCATGATGTCAATAGTAATTGACACTCATGCAGTGTGCCTTTGACATTGAAATGGCCTATTGTGAGATTACACCTCAATCATCCTAATATTCCCCCATATTCAACAAGCTCATATGCCCCAGCATAGTTAATGTGTATTCATTTGGTACACACTTTAAGCGTGACTTTTTAAACGCTGTATTTGAATGTATTATACAAAACAACCAAAGGGGTTTAGAAAAGTGACATCACTTACATTCAGTCAGTAATGACAGAATGCAATTCCCCCAACGCCAAACTTGACGTCTTGATTCCACAGTGAAGATGGTTTCCCACCGTGTGTGTGTGTATTTTCCGCAACAACACCCTCCTCCTCCTCCTACACATCATGCTTTGTTAGTCACGTGATTGAACCTCTCCAGTCAAGGTCAAGCCTGAGCCGGTCAGAACGTAGAAGAAAGAAGAAAATAACATCCCGGAGTCAGCCTGGCTGGTCAATAATTGCAATCGCTCCACTATAACTGTAATGTTGATGGTGTTCGTCTGGCCATACATCCAGCTCCAGCGACTTACATTTCCTGAAGCGCTGCGTGGAAGTTTTCGGCTCTCTCTCTAAAATAAATCAGATAATTGGAAATAAATTCCGCATTAGCGGGTGCCGCGCATTGTGCCGGCTAAGCCAAAAGTTTTGGCCCAGTTTGGGTCAGATGGAGACGCCCGGTCTCTCAGTGGTGCTGGTGGTGGTGGTGGTGGTGGTGGGCCCGGTATTGATGGCAGTGATAAAAGCGTGTAATAATGCCATAAAGTCACAGAAGACGAGGAGTTGTAAGTGGCGATCGGCCGCAAAAGTGGAACCGGCAATCAGAGACCGTCGGTTGAAGAACGACAAAGGGGGCAGGTGACAGTGTGTGTGTGTGTGTGTGTGGTGGTGGAGAGAGAGGATTCGGGAATAAAACACAGGGCAGTTGGAGGGCTGAGCGGGGGTCCGAACAGGGGGCCAGTAGAGGTGACCCTCTCTCTCTCTCTCTCTCTCTCTCTCTCTCTCTCTCTCTCTGAGGGGACACAATCTGCAGTGTTGCAGGCTGATTGCAACCTATAGGTCTCAATTTCACATGACAACGCCAACTACTCAGCCGGGGCAGGGTGTGCATTACAGGGGCCGGGCTCCTAGCGTGGGCAGTTATGGGCCTTCCGGGGGCGTATAGCGGGGGCTCTCTTAAAAGAATAACCCGTGAAGATGAAGGGATAAAACCGTATGAGCACGGTCTTTTCTCTTGGCATCACTTGAACTCTTTGTGGACTCGTTTCACGGTCGCGCCATTAGCTGCGCCCTCCGTCTCGTACGTTAGCGTGGTAGATCCTCTCCCTGCGTGATGAGCTGGATAACGTTGTGTTTGGTTTTTTTTTTCTTTTTCGTCCAGCTGTAGTTTTGTTGTTGCCATGTTTTTCCCGCCTCTTGTGGATCTGAGCGTGTTATTTATGGAACCGCAAACACAGACTGAACTCAAACCCAGGAGGAACCACGTAAATAAATCAAAAAAACAGCAAATGACTCAAATGTCACCGGTTTGCTGTACTTAACCACGCTGTCCCGCAGGTGAAAACCCAGCCTGCTGCCAAGCGACCTGCTTAAAAATCTAAATTAAAAACTTTGGAGAATTGTATCACAGTAGATTTCACTTTACCGCACTTCAATTAGATTCCGATTTAATCTCTAAAAGCTATCCTTCAAATGTTAATCGTCCTCACTCCCTTTCCAGCACTCTCTATCCTCTCTCTGTCTGCCTCTCTCTCTCTCTCTCTCTCTCTGTCTCTCTCTCTGTCTCTCTCTCTCGGTGTCTCTCTCTTTCTCACTCTTTCTCAGAATTCAGGCAAACATCGCTGAAAGCCTTTTTTTTCCGCTCCAGGACTGGAAATCTGCCAGTCATGCAACGCTTTACTTATGTCTCTTCCTCCATATTTCACTTCAGTTTCAACTCTTTCCCGCTGATAGCTTTATCACTGCCGAGGGGTCAGGTGCTGACACTAGCATAAGGGCCGCTTAAATTGCTCTAAACAACATTTATCACGGTCCCTGTAAAGCAGACTTTATGGCACGCACAATACCTTGGCCTTGCGCTTGAAAGTGCTCGTCTGTCATACGGCTGCTTGACTTAAAGAGCTGCTTTTTCTGATGATGTGCACAAGAACTCGCGCCGCGCTCCGAAAGCTCTGATTTGCGCTTAATCGCTCTTTATGAGTATTTTTGAAAGGAAAGCCTGGGTTGTTGTTGGTCTACCGTTCATCAGCAATCACATTTTCGCCCCGGATTCTGTTCTTATATCTCATATGTGACCCAGAGAGCCCCAGAAACAAGTTGATATTAAATTATATTTTTAAAGGGGCCCACTTATACCGTCACGATTAGCAATTATAAGCCGTATAATTTGTCACGTGACTAAAATTTCCATTGTGACAAAGTGACATCACAAGTGGGAGTGTCCACCTTAGATGTATACTAGCTAGATCAGACTACCAGTCTACCCTGTGGACTGTACCGACAGGTAAACTCATCTAGCCAGTC
>PIJE02000382.1:212065-214565 GCA_002895965.2 Coryphaenoides rupestris | reverse complement strand
TCCTCCTCTCTCTCTCTGTCTTCCCCTCTCTCTCCCTCTCTCCCTTCTCTCCTCCCCTTCTCTCTCTCCTCTCTCCTCTCTCTCTTCTCTCTCCTCTCTCACTCTCCTCTCTCCTCCTCCTCTCTCTCTCCTCTCTCCCTCTCCCTCCTTCCTCTCTCTCTCCCTTCCTCTCCTCCTCTTCTCCTCACCTCTCCCTCAACTCTCTCTCTCTGTCTCTGTCCCCGCCCTCTCTCTCTCACTGTCCTGTCTCTCTCTCCTCACTCTCCTCCTCGTTCCCCTCTCTCACTCTCTCCTCTCTCTCACTCTCTCCTCTCTCTCCTCTCTCCTCTCGCTCTCTCTCTCCCCCGCTCTCACTCTGTCTCTCCCTCACTCTCTCGCTCTGTCTCTGTCCCTGTCTCTCTCTCTCTCTCTCTCTCTCTCTCCCTCTTTGATTTTCTCTCTCTATTTTTCTTTTCACTCCCCCTGTTTTTCACTGTATATTATTCTCTCACATTTCTTCGCACTCTGCCTGTCACTTTTTTCTCTCTAAGCGCCCCTGCCTGGTGTGCCTCCATCCCTCCCTAATCTCCCTCCTCCTCCAGCGCCCCATCACAGACACATGTGGTTAAAATTTGCCAGGCTCATTATGCGAGTTTAGACGCGAGAGAGGGAAAATATTTATTTAACGGTGGGGATGGTGGGAGATGGTGGGAGATGGTGGGAGATGGTGGGAGAGGGTGGGGGGGTGGGGGGGGGGGTGGGGGTGGAGGCGGGTCTTTTTACAATATGAGTGCTGTTCCTCCAGGTGTGCTGCTCCTCCTGGAACCTTTAAAAACTCCCCGGAACAGTGATGGACGAGTCCGGACGTAGCAGATGGAGGACAGTGCTGGGGATTAGCATGCTAGCCCCCCCCCCCCCCCCCCCCCCCCCCCCCCCCCCCCACTGGCTCCAGAACAGACCAGATTCTGTCTTTCTGGGCTTAATAAAGAGAAGATCTTTATTGTATCATCACATCATTATATTAGCTCTATTGGTCACAATTTCTCATACAATTATATGTTGTGTTACACCGTATATGTATTAAGTGTTCGCCACTCCCCCCGAATAAGCGTCAAATTATATTCATATAATTCATACGGGCTGATTATCCACAGCCAAAGCGTCGACCTATGAATCCTGTGACAGAAGATGATAACTCTTCCCAAACCCACGGCAACCATCGCATAATGAACGGGCCTGAGTAATGATCTAGCAGCTGAAACATCTACAGCGTCCATGTTGCTAATTGCAGCTTCTGTACGGCACTTCTGAATGGGCAACTGTGTCCGTCAATGCAAGTTTACTGTTCCTCACTGCTGATGGTTTGTTTCTTTTTAATTGTTGTGATGAATAAATAAGAGTTGAGGGAAGAAAAAAAAGCAGAATTAGTAGATAGAATTGAAAGGAGCCCAACTTGATTGCGACTTTTTCAAAATTGGCAGGGGTGGTGGGCAGGTGGGGCAGGTGGGGCAGGTGGGCGCGTCTCAACATTTGGAATTCATGTGTGCCGTTTAAACGCTATCACCTTCCCTCTTTTAACACCCGCGCCCCCCCCCCCAAATGTACCCCCTATCTCTCCGCCCACTTAGTTGGATATGCGTACGGGATGCAAATGAGCCACTTAGTAACCACATCAATTACCCACCTGGCCTCTTATCAGCCCCTCTGTGTTGTTTGTAGAGACCCTCGTTACGGTCCTGTGGCGACGGAGCCCGGGCCGCGGCTCGCTGGGGTCCGAGTTATGGTTCACTCTGGAGCCAATTAGGGCTGGCCCGCCCGGCGTCCCTCCGAGACTACTAAAACACACCGAGACACACACACACACACACCGAGACACACACACACACACACACACACCGAGACACACACACACACACACACACACACACAAGATCGCACAACAACAATTCCGCCCAGGCCGACGGGACGCACACGGTTGTGTGTGTGTGTGTGTGTGTGTACGGTTGCGTGTGTGTGTGTGTGTGTGTGTGTGTGTGTGTGTGTGTGAGAGTAGTGTACATTTAACAGGGATCATGTCCTGCATTACGGGACTCATACATAAAGTCAACCCTGTGCCACCCTGCCTGGGCTTCATATCGTATGCGCGCGTTCCTTTACAGCCACTCTTATACTGAATAGCCATAGTGGGACTACCAGGCATACATATAGCGAGAAGGTGGACGTGGTGGTGGTGGTGGTGTTGAGGGGGGGGTGGGGAGGGGAGGGGGAGGGAGGGGGAGGGGGGGTGAAGGAGAGGGGGGGGGGCGGGGTTGGAGAGAGACCAAAAAGCAGGCAGATTGCTCCGCCGAAGCCATATTTCATATTTATTTTTAGTGTGCGGTAATCTACTCGCTCCCTCTCCCCTGTGTCCCCTGCTCTGGATAGGGTGACGTCAGCAGATGAAAGTCTTTTTCCGGCCCTCTCCTCTATTTCTGGCGGGGAGCGCAGAGGGGGCCCGCGCTGATCCGGATGTGCGCCGGGG
>PIJE02000382.1:204565-209565 GCA_002895965.2 Coryphaenoides rupestris | reverse complement strand
AATCCCCAGGCTGGAGCCGGTAATGATGGGAACACAGTTCAAACACCTGAAACATACCTTTTAAGTCCCACCAACCCCCCCCCCCCCCCCCACCCCATCCCTAGCCCTGATACAGACACACACACACACACACACACACACACGCCACACACACACACGCACACACACACGCACACACTACACACACGATTTAGAAAGAAGACACAAAAGGGCATTGAAAAAATAGTGATGGAAGGAGAAAGGAGAGGTGAGTAAAAGAGACAATATAGACACAGAGAGACAAGACATAGAGGCAATAAGAAAGAGAGAGAGAGAGAGAGAGAGAGAGAGAGAGAGAGAGAGAGAGAGAGAGGCAGAGAAATAGTCAAGTTCTATGTGTATATTTGACAGTTATGGAAGAGGAGTCCAGAGGCCCACTGACCATCTGCTAAATCTGCTCCTCTCTGCAGGTGATGTAATAGTGTGTGTATATATATATATATATATATACCGTATAAAACAGTTCCTACACTGTTTCAGGTATGAAATATGTCATCCTCTTTTTGGATAAACATGTGGCCTTGAAAATGTTTTCCTGGGTCGGATGTTGGAATTCTGTGACTTGAAATAACATAATCCCACCCAATACTGGCATGTGGTGAATATAAGGCCATGCCTTTGGCCAAAATCTTCACATCCTGTCGCAGCAAGGACCCGCCCATCCCTCCCCCCCCCATCCCCCCCCCCAGACACACACACACACACACACACACAAAATATATCAAACACATTTGAGTGTACACCTCATTTGTGGAAGGCTTTCAACTCAAACACTCCCTTTTGCAACATCCCCGGGATGGCATACCTGAATAAATAAACTTCGGGACTGTTTGGGAACAGTGTGCTGTTTGAATGCTGAACGCTTCCAGGTTGGCGTTCCCAGTGATGGATCGGCATGGCTCGGGAATGTTGTGGAATGGTGTTCTGAGGCGGGGGGGCTCCGGTTTCACCGCCCGCTCCTAAGCAGCGCAGAGCAACCTGCTCACCGCCGGGGCCCGCCGGTCGCTGTAAGCACCACCACATGTCCTTCAACCCGCAGGGCTCCTTGATACCATCTGTATTAGAACCCCGCCCGTCGGTGATGGAAAGGGGGCGGGGCATGGTGGGGTGGGGGGTGGGGTCACACCACAAATGGGAAGCCACAATAATTGTACAGAATGAGTGCCATTCATTCGAAAGTGTACCGTACCGTCTTAAGAAAAACATTTCATTCTTTTATTTTTTGTTTTTACGATATCTTGAAGCTAAATTAGCACTCAAGGATCATTCTTCAATGGCAATGACATTATTATTTGATGTAAAGCTAATAAAGAAACTAAACACACAGAGACCTTGAATACATTACACATACACATACTCACATACATTATTTCATACGACCTATGGGATGGAGAGATTGAACTGCGTCAATTACAGTTCTTTTGGAATGTGAGTTTCACGCATTCACCGGCAATTCACCACCGCATGCTTGGTCAATGAAATTATTTGTGGTCTATTTGTTTGGATGGAAGCGGATGTGACAACAGCTGAATACAACACAGCGTCTGGAGTTTGTGTACGCTGGGGGTTTAAAGTCTGGCCAAGTTCCCGTTACACATCCAGATGCCTTCGCGCACGACGTGATCGGATCTGTGATACGTGTGAGCCGGTCGGCGCGCATTCTTTCAGTCTATAATAATGATATATACACAGTGTGTTTGAGGTGTTTCCAACGACCTCATGAGCTAGTGTATTAGCATACATATTTACTGTACTAGACCGAAGAAATGCACATTTTCATTCCACACCCCCCCCTCACCACCACCACCACCACCACCAAAAAAAAGGAAAAACCTCCACACACATCACCCAGCTTACGAGCTAATCCACATTTTATTATGGCTGCCGCGCCAGCGAGGGGTAGATTAAAAACAACATGTTTTTGAGCGGGTTCATGAATCAACTATATTAAAGGGGAGATTAGTTTGCTTCAGAGATTAACCATAGGCTCACCTCATTATCATCGGCAGATTTGAACGTCTCGAGGAAACAACCACTCTATCCGCCTCCGTTCCTTTTTTGTTTCCGCCTATACAGACATTGTTGTGCATTATTAAAGTAATTATTATTATTATTATCATGAGCAGTATGTCTGTGGGAACTCCTGTCTCGTTAGCGGACGTGCGCACGTGCGCCGGGTCGACGGGGATCACTTCCGATGGATGCGGAGCCCAGGCACACACAGTTCCACCGAGAGGCGACATACTGTCCTTTCAAGAGGCCCGCCGTCAATCATCCCAGCGACTTGTTCAATCTCATCAAGCGGCGGCATCAAAAGCCAAGCCTGTTTAGTACAGTCAAGGACAAAGATTGCCTCTCTCCCCCCCGTGGACTTAGTTCAGAAGAAGGGTTTTAAAGTCTTTATTTTGGAGTTTACCTTGGGAGCTCTCTCTGAGGACCTGGATGCTGTTTAAACAGTCACGGGTTGTCAGGCCTGCACAATGACAGCCTTGTGATAATACTTTTTGCGGTTAGCATGATGAGCAGCAGCACGGCGAACAACCCAAAGGCAGCCTCGTTCTCGTTCGGCTACATCCAGCTTACAGTACGTCCATATAATCGTGTGTCTGATTGCTTCACACCTGCAATCCACGTGTGTGACGTCATCACTCCGAAAAAATACCGTATATTTTCCGGTGACCGCTTGCGATCAATTTTGGCCTGCCCGTTGCCGTAGTTACCGCGATGCAAATAACCGTATATAACACACGCACACACACACACACACACACACACACACACACACACATCCCGGAATAGTGCGAGGTGTTCCGCCCGTCAAAATAACTTTCTATTTGGGGTGATACTGTACACATGTCTCTCTCCCTCTCTCTCAAGAGGTCAGACAGTTGCATCATGGACCTTTCCTCAATTTCCTTAAATGGAGGAAATACCTGTCTTACCTATTTTTGAACTGGAACAGGGTATCCATTGTTGGTGGATGCCCAGATTGAGTTGTCTGGCGGGTACCGTAAGGCGCGGGTCAGTGACCAATTCCTCTTGTCTCATGTACACCACACTGTCAGTATGGTCAGGTGTGTTCCCGGCCCATTATGAATGTGGTCGGGGATTCTAATGTGCCATGAACGCAGCGCGGCTCACAGCTACATTTTTAGCTTTCTGGTTGTAATTGGATCCACGCACACACACACACACACACACACACACACACACACACATCCCGGAATAGTGCGAGGTGTTCCGCCCGTCAAAATAACTTTCTATTTGGGGTGATACTGTACACATGTCTCTCTCCCTCTCTCTCAAGAGGTCAGACAGTTGCATCATGGACCTTTCCTCAATTTCCTTAAATGGAGGAAATACCTGTCTTACCTATTTTTGAACTGGAACAGGGTATCCATTGTTGGTGGATGCCCAGATTGAGTTGTCTGGCGGGTACCGTAAGGCGCGGGTCAGTGACCAATTCCTCTTGTCTCATGTACACCACACTGTCAGTATGGTCAGGTGTGTTCCCGGCCCCATTATGAATGTGGTCGGGGATTCTAATGTGCCATGAACGCAGCGCGGCTCACAGATACATTTTTAGCTTTCTGGTTGTAATTGGATCGCCCAAGACCCATGTTAATGGGAGGCCACACGCACACACACACACACACACACACACACACACACACACAGACAGACACCACACACATGCGTGCACACACACACACACACACACACACATACACACACACACACACACAACAAACTCCCCAACCTCTCATGGTCCCAAGCCAACCCTAAGTAACCAACCCGCTTGAACACCTCTCTTGGGGACTTGTTGGATTGAAGCTTAAGGACCACACACACACACACACACACACACACACACACACACACACACACTCACACAACCCTCACTGACAGGCACACACACACACACACACACACACACACACACACACACACACACACACACACCCTAATTTAATATCCATAACAACATAACCTTGAAGGATAAAATGCAGGACTCATTTAAATGCTAATTTGTTTGTTAACATAACATCAAGATTCTGCACGGGACAGGTAACAGAACTAGACTGTCACTTGATATGTATATTTTATTCCACTTTGTTATTTTTTTTTTTTATTGGAACTTTGATTATGATAATACAAAACACTAAATAAAACATTAATATAAACACAGGAAGGAGTTGAGGAACATCTTTTATGTATTCAGGCACTTATTATCAGGCAGGAAATAGGAATAGGGACGAAGCGCGAGAGAGATACAGAGGGGGAGAAGGGGGAGAGAGAGAGAGAGAGAGAGAGAGAGAGAGAGAGAGAGAGAGAGAGAGAGAGAGAGAGGCCGGGGGGGGGGTGGGAGGCGGGGCTGAGAGTGAAGGGGTATGGACAGAGCTGTGAATATCAATATTGAGCCTGATGGCCACATGATATTTATTTGCCGGGTACTTCATATGCACACATTTTAACCTGCGTGTTTATCCACAAGCAGACAGCTCCATCAACTCCCGGCTGTTTGAACCGTTTCAACAAAGACGGCAAGATAGCAACGTGTGTAGTAATGTTTTATCATGTTTACCGTGGAGGAAACTGTGTCGTCAGTCACCGTGTAAACTCTATGTTTGTTTAAGTGTATGCTTGTTTTTTAAATATGTGTCAGTGTGGATGTATGGTTACAGCCAGCGAATCATTTCTCAAGAGCATCAAAATCCCAGTGAGAAATGTGCTTTTAATTAATGGATTTAAATCCCGCTCACGCAACTTCACCAGTGTCTCTATTTGCTTGGAAATATTCTACATTACTTTGTTTGTATGTGGGGAAAGTGCTTGAGGGAGATGAAATGAAAAAACTCCCATATCCACATCTTCCATATTTTCAAGTGTTGTCCATTATATGCTTTAAAAAGGCTTTTTATCACAGCTTTTGGTTACAGGTTTTGTTATGTTGGAATGCA
>PIJE02000382.1:197065-199565 GCA_002895965.2 Coryphaenoides rupestris | reverse complement strand
AGGTAGGGTTAGGTGGTGTCTTGCTCAGGGACACCTCCACACTTAGCTAGGAGGAGCAGGTAGGGTTAGGTGGTGTCTTGCTCAGGGACACCTCCACACTTAGCTAGGAGGAGGAGCAGGTAGGGTTAGGTGGTGTCTTGCTCAGGGACACCTCCACACTTAGCTAGGAGGAGCAGGTAGGGTTAGGTGGTGTCTTGCTCAGGGACACCTCCACACTTAGCTAGGAGGAGCAGGTAGGGTTAGGTGGTGTCTTGCTCAGGGACACCTCCACACTTAGCTAGGAGGAGGAGCAGGTAGGGTTAGGTGGTGTCTTGCTCAGGGACACCTCCACACTTAGCTAGGAGGAGCAGGTAGGGTTAGGTGGTGTCTTGCTCAGAGACACCTCCACACTTAGCTAGGAGGAGCAGGTAGGGTTAGGTGGTGTCTTGCTCAGGGACACCTCCACACTTAGCTAGGAGGAGCGAGCAGGTAGGGTTAGGTGGTGTCTTGCTCAGGGACACCTCCACACTTAGCTAGGAGGAGCAGGTAGGGTTAGGTGGTGTCTTGCTCAGGGACACCTCCACCCGGGGATCGAACCAGCAACCTTCCTGTTACCAGACAACCACTCTTACCTCCTGAGCTACTGCTGCCCCCTTTTATTGTCACAAAAGTGTTTTGCAATGCAAAACAGTTTTTCCATTGGATTGCCGTACAGTAAATTCAAAGTCAATTAAACCAAAAACCTATTTTGCTGTTTTCCATTCACCCACACAGTAATTATGCATTGGGAATATTTATTTGTTGACTAAAGTTCCCTCGGTCCGGTCCTCGTATCGCTCAGTACACACGTTTATAACTCCAACATATGAAGTTAGGGTCACCACCACCACCATCACCACCACCACCATCACCACCATCACCACCACCACCGTCGCCGTTGTCGTCGGAGGGGAGGAGGGGGGAGGAGAGACAAACGGGGGCCGCGCCCAGATGCAGATTATGCGGCGGGAAAGAGATGAGAGTGTAAAAGGGATTTAATGGCAGAGGGATGGATTAGAGGAATCCTTGTAACAATGTTAAATAATTACGGCTCCAGCCGAGATCAAAGCGCCATTGATTGAACCCTCAAGCCTCGTGAGCGCACAGCGAGCGAGTCTTGGAAAGCGGAGATTGGGTAAACTGGTGCACCGACCGCTCGGCACTCGCCGCACTTAAATTGGATTGGAAATATTAGGATCCAGACGAGTCCTTCAGGAACATTTCGGAGCGGGAGGGGGGGGGGGGGGCTTTTGTCAACCGGAGATGTAGCTTTGGGAACCTGATGGTCCTGAATGGTTTGATGGCGATGTCGTTGGGGGGGGTGTGTCCTCGCAGCCGTCTCCAGCGATACCTGAAGCGTTTTAAGTCGACTTACAGACACACTTGACTGTTATATCAGTAAAAGTGGAAAGATTTAGCGCCGGCTTTCATACGTTGTTTTCTTTTGTATCTGCTTCGCTGTGCCCCCCCAGCCCACCTGCCTTCTCCGCGCTTCTCTTCTTGTAATCAAGAAATGTGGACGGACCGTACATCACGGTGAATTGTGTCTTAGAAAGAGGACGTTTTTTATCTCTGTTCTCCAGGGTTTATATTCACAGTCTTCTGACGAGTCACACACACACACACACAACATGAATGGCAGAGATGTGAAGATAGCGATGATGAAGCCAGACTCCCTCTGTGTTTCCAGCCACTTAGTGACGAAGAATCCCAATCAAAGGGGAGCTATTAGGTGTAGGTGTGTGTAGGTGTGTGTAGGTATGAGTGTGTCTTTATATATGCGTGTGTGTGTGTGTGTGTGTGTGTGTGTGTGTAGGTGTGAATGTGTCTTTATATGTATGTGTGTGTGTGTGTGTGTGTGTGTGTGTGTGTGTGTGTGTGTGATGTGTGTGTGTGTGTGTGTGTGTGTGTGTGTGTGTGTGTGTGTGTGTGTGTGTGTGTGTGTGTGTGTGTGTGTGTGGTGTGTGTGTGTGTGTGTGTGTGTGTGTGTGTGTGGTGTGTGTGTGTGTGTGTGTGTGGTGTGTGTGTGTGTGTGTGTGTGTGTGTGTGTGTGTGCGTGTATGTGTGCGTTTATATATGTGTGTGTGTGTGTGTGTGTGTGTTATTTGTGTGTGTGTGTGTGTGTGTGTCGTTGTGTGTGTGTGTAGTGTGTGTGTCTTTATTGGTGTGTGTGTGTGTGTGTGTGTGTGTGTGTTTTGTGTGTGTGTGTGTGTGCTGTGTGTGTGTGTGTGTGTGTGTGTGTGTGTGTGTGTGTGTGTGTGTGTGTATGGGTGTGTGTGTGTTGGGTGTGTGTGTGTGTGTGTGTGTGTGTGTGTGGGGAGGCATGTGTGGGGTGTGTGTGTGTGTGTGTGCTGGGGAGGGGGGTGTGGCAGAGCTTGTGGTCCTCATTACCAGACTCTCTCTTCCCTTCAGAAACAAGATCAGTTTATTTGGCAGAAGTTCCCCTGGGGTCTGTGTGTGTGTGTATGTGTATGTGCGTGTG
>PIJE02000382.1:189565-192065 GCA_002895965.2 Coryphaenoides rupestris | reverse complement strand
AGCAGGACATTACGGCCCCGGCAAACCCCCCCCACCCCCTCTCCTCCACCTCCTCTCCTCCTCCCTCCTCCACCTCCACCTCCACCTCTCCTCCACCTCCTCCTCCTCCTCTCCTCCTCCACCTCCTCCCTCCACCTCCTCCTCCACCACCTCCTCCCCCTCCTCTCCTCCTCCTCCCTCCTCCACCTCCCCTCTCCTCCTCCACCTCCTCCTCCTCCCTCCTCCTCCACCTCCTCCTCCTCCTCTCCTCACCTTCTCTCCACTCCTCTCCTCTCCTCCTCCTCCCCTCTCCCCTCTCCTTCCCCCTAATTACCTAGCATGAGCATGACTGTTTCCACTTCACTCCGACACATAATAGAAACAGTTTTTTAATATCCAGGCATCATAAAATGTCATGCTGACTTAACAGACATGAGGAGCAGAAGGAGCAATAACAGAAGGGTGGGGGTGGGGGTGGGGGTGGAGGTGGGTGGGTGGGGTGTGGGGTGGGGGGGGAGGGTGGGAGGGGAGGAAGGGGAGGGGACAAGCAGTTAGATGTTTAGCGCCGGGAGACTTCCTTCCTCTCGTCTAGTGCTTTCTCTTCCAGTTCCTTCTGTCCGTTTTTTTATTTTTTTTTACATTTTATTTCATTGTATTTTTTCCAGGTGTCCTTTGTCATAAAACAAAAAAAAAAACACATGTCCTTTCTCATGTTGTATTTATATTCTGAAAAATTACACCAAATGAGTTGTAAAACAAATAACGGTTATGGGATTATCACAGGTTTTACTGTATAAGTGAGATGATACGGGCCTGTAAAGTTCTGTCGTTATGCCGCGATGACGAAGATGGCGGCTGCTGAGTGTTATGGCACATCGACACACACACACACACACACATGCACACACACACACACACACACACACGCGCACACACACGCTCCCGTGACGTGATGTGAGAGGAGAGCCGTGCGGTCCCACCGCGGAGGAAAAACAGCCAGTTGATTTGAGACGGGATGATTTTATAGACATCTTAGCTTTTATAGGCGGCCATTACTCAACCACCTGAACCTTTAAACGGGGTCATTAGTCAACCCGCCCGTGCAGCACCCACCCGCTCGGGCCAGCGGCGGCGGCGGCGGGGGGATGAATGACACCCGTGTACACACACACACGCACACACACACACACACACACACACACACACACACACACGCGACCACCGCCACCACCATCTCCTCCTCATCTCTCAGGCCTCTCTCCATCTCGACGGTTGCCTCAACACTTTGCTCCGGCAGACGCCCGCCCGCCCACCGTCTCCCACCGTTCCGCCGTTAATTACTCAAATAAAAAAACAACAACAACTGGGTTTCAAGGTTCGCCCGTTGGGTTTATGAACACGTTCAGTTGTGCTGCGTGCCGGCCGGCGTGTCTGCGACCGAGACACTGGGGGGGGGCGTACGGTAAGTGGGACATTGCGATGTCGTCGGTTGTGTCGCAGTTTTTTAACGGAAAGTATAATGAGCTGCTCTCCTCCTCCCCTTTGGCTAGGAACCGGCCTCCCTCCTGCTCCTGCCTCGTGCCTCCTCCTCCTCCTGCCTCCTCCCTCCTGCCTCCTGCCTCCTGCCTCTGTGGACTTTCATTAATTTTTCACCGGGCCGCGCGTGATGGATAGGTTGTATTTATTCACCGCTGGGCGTCTGCGATGTGAATATGACTCATTTCGGGGCATTACGTATTCATGGCCTGGGATAGGCGGTATATGGGAACTTATAATTAATGTGTCACAGTGGGAGGTGTCGGCGGACGGCAGGTTTGTGGGAGGGCGTCGGCGAGCAGAACGTGATTTACAGTACAAACAAACCGGGAGGATGTTTGTCTGCTGTCCAAAAATGGAAAGGCGGTGTTTATCCCCCCTCGCCCACTCACTCACCCACACCCACGCCACACCCACACCCACCCACACACACTCTCCCCCCCCCACACACACACACACACACACACACACACCCTCAGCATCAATGCGTCCGCAGAGGATGTGTTTTCCGCACCAACAACACAACACAACACAACACAACACAACACAACACACACAACGGAGGGCCGGGCAGCTCACAGACAGACCCGTGGCACGGTGGTGTTTTTTTTTTTTAACCAGTATTGATTCTCCCTGGGATGCGGTTACCTTATAGGATCTGCAATGGACTTCCTGCGTGTGTGTGTCTGCGGGACAGCGGAGGTTACAAATGCTCCTCTTAATAGAAGCGGATTGTGGAGATTAAAGACTCAGGCCGACCCTCCAACACAGCCAATATTTATTTAGCATGCTTTTCTTTTTTTATTCTTTTAAGAAGAAGTTTAAAAACAATTTATTTCAAGGTGGTGGTGATGATGATGATGATGATCGTGATAATAATACTACTACTACTACTAATAATGATATTAATAATAATAATCATAATCACGGAAACATATTTAAACCTGACAGTTTTAGCGTCATTTCTAAGCGTCATTGTGTCTAA
>PIJE02000382.1:179565-182065 GCA_002895965.2 Coryphaenoides rupestris | reverse complement strand
CGGAGCGTCCCGTCAAGGCCGACTTCATCAAAGTTGCTCAAAAGCAGCGACGGCCTTGGCGCGCTGAAGATAAAGGAGCTCCCCTCCCCGTACAACTCCATCTATTATTATTTTTTGAAATCCAAATTCGGCCTCATTAGTTTTGGTATTTATCATATTTTTTACACGACGTGCACTAAAAGTGTGTTTCCCCACATGAGGGGTGGGCTGCAAAAATTGCCCCCCGGCCTTATTTGCCTCTGTGGGCTTTGTGGCGCGAGCAGTGTGGTCAGCACTCCTCACGCTCTTTGAATTGCAAATCTGCCCGGTAACTCAAAAGTAATGCGGCCGCGGACGACACCCCTCCTGTCATTTCTCTACATTTGGGGGGCGCGCGGGGGGGCCCACCGTCGTGTAGAGAGAGACGCGCCGTTATTGTTTCCGTCTCTGGTGTGGCTCTGCCTTATTGTAGGGACGGACGAGGGCCTTGCTCCCCTCAACCTCCACCCCCCCCTAATATGTCTGCCGGGGCTCCCTGGGCTGCAATATCGGCCCGTCCACAGGAATTATGGGATCGCTGGCTGATTAAAGGAGAAGGATACGGGGAGTTGTGGAGCTCCTGGGAACGCCCGCCACTAACAACCAAAGCACAAACAACAAAAACTACGACAAAAGACACAACAGCTTTTTGATGGCTTGACGTGTAACTTTAACGGTTTCCTATATATGCTGGGTGACATTTAAGTGGCAATTGCGATGTTTACCAAAACATTGGAACACAGAGACACAAATTTATTCATTGTGAATATTTCCCGGTTTTATGAAACACTTTGATGAAAAAGGTCATTAAAATTATGCAATAACAGTACTTTGGGTCGATTTGGGAACGAAAATGTAAATAATCTTCATCCGAATTGTTACGACACCTTTAAAATGTTTCTTCATTTAGAATATCTGCGTATGTTTGGCTTCTAGTGTGTTTCTGTGTCTTAAATATCCAATCTGATCATTACAAATACAATCAACATATGCAAGAAAGGTCATGGTTTTCCAGGTACGAGGGGCCACCCCCACCCCCCCCTCCCCACACACACACACACACACACACACACCCAGAGCATGTTCCCTCTGCAGACCCATGTGTGGTGACCTTTGCACTCTGCACGGGTGTGCATGCCTCAAATGGATTACCAGCTTTTATTATCACTCTGTGCTCCAATGAAGATGTGATTATGGATATACGGTGTATGTGCACGCGTGTGCATATGTGTGCCTGCGTGTGTGTGTGTGTGTGTGTGTGTGTGTGTTTGTGTTGACATCTGCGGTACATGCATATGTTTACGAGTGTTTACAGGACTTGGCCTGCAATTATGTGGGTGGTCCTGCGCCCTGGCAGGGTGTGGGACAAGGTGACCACATATCATACATTGTATTCTATTCTCGGCGAGCGCAGCCATTTTTTAACATATAAACTATACAAGCAAATACAACAAAATCATGACATAGTCCCAATTGCCAGTCTTGAGGGAGATTTTCGTAAACCACCACGGGGGGTCTGGGGGTCCGCCCCAGGAAACAAATAAACAAATCATTTCCAGCTTTCCAGTGAATTTCAGGGTGTGAATCACAACATATGACACAGACAGATTATCAGAACGATTACAGACAGTCCCCGTTAACCAGCCACGTAGATACAAGCAGCGGATAGCAGAAATACATAAAATACAGATACTCTCCGAATTCGGGGGTCTGTTGTCCCCAGGTGACTCCCGGGAATGGTTGGCAAGTCGGTGTACAGTGTGGTTATGATACACATGCAATAAATCCCCATAACCGATGCAAAGAAACAGTGACTTTTAGATGGTAAAAATATATATTTTTATAAAAATGTAAAATTAAATGTAATGTTAATACACGCAAATGAATGTATAAGATAGCCATCACATTCACACACTGACTGGAATAAATCAGAAAGGTTGAGGGAAGTGAATCAAATTGAAATGATATTTCCTAATTGGCAAATGCTTCTTATTGTTTGGTGGATAGATGGGAGGGGGAGGGGGGGGAGGAGGGGGAGGGGGGCTCCAGGCGAGGGGGTCAGCCCGGGACTCCACTCTCTCTGGCAGCCTAATTAATTAACCGTGCTCTGTCTCTCATAGCCTGCAGCCCGTTATGACTTTACCCTGCTAAAGCTCCACGGATTTCAATTAGAAATAATTGTCCGACCATTTTTATATTTTGTGTGTGTGTGTCTGTGTGAGTGTGCGTTAAAATCATGATTTTTTTTTTTCAAACGCAAAGAAAGCCATTCTGTAATAGGCACCGTCTCAGAGAATGCTCACCACTAAATACAAAAATAAAGCAAAAACCAAATAAAAAAACCAAATAAATATATATAGAAAAGAGTGTTCCTTGCAACCGGATCTGGCCAGAGAAGGGTTCCCTTTGCATTTTGAATGCGGTCTAATCCGTTTATAATTACATGGGGAGGAAGTGAGATTGTGGTGTGACTTTGAATGTG
>PIJE02000382.1:164565-174565 GCA_002895965.2 Coryphaenoides rupestris | reverse complement strand
TGCGGTACATGCATATGTTTACGAGTGTTATACAGGACTTGGCCTGCAATTATGTGGGTGGTCCTGCACCCTGGCAGGGTGCGGGACAAGGGTGACCACATATCATACATTGTATTCTATTCTAGGCGAGCACAGCCATTTTTTAACATATAAACTATACAAGCAAATACAACAAAATCATGACATAGTCCCAATTGCCAGTCTTGAGGGAGATTTTCGTAAACCACCACGGGGGGTCTGGGGGTCCGCCCCAGGAAACAAATAAACAAATCATTTCCAGCTTTCTAGTGAATTTCAGGGTGTGAATCACAACATATGACACAGACAGATTATCAGAACGATTACAGACAGTCCCCGTTCACCAGCCACGTAGATACAAGCAGCGGATAGCAGAAATACATAAAATACAGATACTCTCCGAATTCGGGGGTCTGTTGTCCCCAGGTGACTCCCGGGAATGGTTGGCAAGTCGGTGTACAGTGTGGTTATGATACACATGCAATAAATCCCCATAACCGATGGAAAGAAACAGTGCCAGTGAATTTCTTTTATTTTTTTTATAAAATGTAAAATTAAATGTAATGTTAATACACGCAAATGAATGTATAAGATAGCCATCACATTCACACACGTTTACTTGACTGGAATAAATCGGAAAGGTTGAGGGAAGTGAATCAAATTGAAATGATATTTCCTAATTGGCAAATGCTTCTTATTGTTTGGTGGATAGATGGAGGGGGAGGGGGAGGGGGAGGAGGGGGAGGGGGGCTCCAGGCGAGGGGGTCAGCCCGGGACTCCACTCTCTCTGGCAGCCTAATTAATTAACCGTGCTCTGTCTCTCATAGCCTGCAGCCCGTTATGACTTTACCCTGCTAAAGCTCCACGGATTTCAATTAGAAATAATTGTCCGACCATTTTTATATTTTTGTGTGTGTGTGTCTGTGTGTTAAAATCATGATTTTTTTTTTCAAACGCAAAGAAAGCCATTCTGTAATAGGCACCGTCTCAGAGAATGCTTACCACTAAATACAAAAATAAGCAAAAACCAAAATAAAAAAACCAAATAAATATATATAGAAAACAGTGTTCCTTGCAACCGGATCTGGCCAGAGAAGGGTTCCCTTTGCATTTGAATGCGGTCTAATCCGTTTATAATTACATGGGAGGAAGTGAGATTGTGGTGTGACTTTGAATGTGTAATCCCTCTCATGTGCATAAACATGAGCACAACATGGCTGGACGGAGACCTGCAGATAACCACTTGGAGCACGAATTACATTGGAGCTGAAGAAATGTATTTATCTTTGGAGATACAACGGAACAGGCAATTCTTATGTATGAAAATAAATACAGAAATACAAACACACACACACGGCATACAAAGATATATATATACAGTTGTGTTTTTGTTGACTTAACAATGTTTATCTGTATTTTTATCGATATATATATTTTGTATTTATTCTATATTTATAAGCAGAGCAATTAACACAGCAATGCAGATGTCATAGTAATGGTCTTATAAGTGTGATTGTTCATCGGCATATTCCAAGTCTTCCTCATGTTTGGTTAGAGTTTGTCCTCTAATGCATCGACGTGCTAAACATTTGTTATAACTTGCAATTCATAAGCGGTGCTGTAGTCACTTTTTCCTTTTTTTCTCCCCCCCCCTGGAAAGCTTGAAAATAATGCTTATCTATTTAAAATGCCACATAAAAATACCCTGGCAATCTCTGGGCGGCAAAACACAAAGTGGCACCATTAGTTTTTTTTTGCAAGCCACGGGCCAACCGAGGCCTATGCTGATTTTCACATAGGCCATCATGCTGTTGAAGGGCTTGTATTTCCCTAGTTAATAATACGTTTCTGCCGACTTTTTAAATCACAAAATTGGCATTTAACGGTTCCTCAGAGTTTTCCACCCTAAGCATTTTGTGCTAGACAAGGGAAAAATAACATGTGTTTATACCTTTTAGCCCCAGCGCCTGTGCCGCCGCGAGATGTGTGTTTTCGCCTCGACAAAGTTAAAGTGTGATAGCGGATACCTCTTGCTGAATTGCATAACGAGCGCTACATAATTGTATGAGATTTAACAGCTTAGTTTGCAGCACAGATACATTATATGATAACATTACAAGTGCCACCCATTAGCTAATCCTCCCGAAAAAAAAAAGAACCCAGCCACGTCTATGGGCCTGCAGAAATGAAAAACGGCAGCCTAAGCGGAACTAATAATAGAACAATAGAATAGGGTTTATTCAACAACCAAGAGTTTTTAATACGAAAATAAATAAAGCCATTGTTTCCCGAAAAGCCTTTTCCTCTTTTGTTGTGTTGTGTTGCTGGCGCTCCGGCGGAAATGGTGTGAAACTGTCCCGACAGACGGAAGTTCATTAAGACTAATGAAGTGCAAGTTATTTTAGATTGATGACTCTCCGGATGAGATTTGATACTGTGAGGAAGGTTTACCGGGCCTCCCATTCTTCTTCTTCGTGTAATCAACACGTAAATGAACCTTTTTTTTTTACAGTGTCGGAAAACTCCTAGCCTTAGCCTATGTGTAATAAGCTCAATAAAGTATCTCATAAATCACTCTAATTGAAGGGATCTCTCCCTCGCTGGTCCTTTGAACGGCACCTCATAGACACAGATGGGGGGCGGCGGTGGTGGTGGTGGTGGTGGTGGTGGTGGTGGTGGTAGTGGGGTGTGGTGGTGGTAGTGGGCGGTGGTGGTAGTGGGTCCCTCCCTGATGCTCCATTTGGACTCCAGATGAACTGGAGAAAGAGACCTCCTGTAGTTGAGAGAGAAATTGGAAGGACACAACACACACACACACACACACACACACACACACACACACACACACACACACCACACACACACACACACAACACACACACACACACACACACACACACCACACAAAAGGAAAGGGCAGAGATGGATAGACGCCCAGATATTTATACGTTCTATAAATGTATGTTTCCTTGGGGTGCTTATAGGCCCTGGGTTGTTTCTGGGGGGGGGGAACTGGACTGGACTAAATGTCTCCCTTGTTCTGGTGAAAGATGTTTTGGTGGGTTTGGGAACGAGGAAGTCTCTCTCAGTCTCGGTTCATATGCACTGTTTGTATCTGTGCATTATTCATCATGGCGTGCAGCAAGGGCCCCAGGGGTGTGCTGCCACGTGATTGGCGGCGATTGGTGAATCAAGGTGAGCTTTGACAAAAGCGTATCAATGAGAATTATATTGTCCCCCCGGTTTAATAAAGATGCAAAAGATGCGTAGCAAAAAATGCAAAACAGACCGAGATTGAGGTCCTGCAGCGTCGCTTCATATGCTCGGCGTTTGCTGAAGAAGAAAGTAAACAAATAATCTAAAGTATTGTTGATCCCTGGCCAGCGTCTGACGGACCACCACGCTACGAGACGCCAAGGCCCCCCCAGTGTGACCTTGATTATACAGGGTCTTCCGGCGAGGTGGCCGGGCTTTTTTGATCACATAATGGTGTCTCTCCGCGGAGAGCCTTGGGGAGAGGTGAGAGGCCTCCGTATTAAGTCACTACATTAAATCTGTCTCAAACCATTGCCATTAAAGACCATTCTATCAACATTAAGCAGGTCACCGTGGCTCTCCTTGCTCGTTTGAGTGGAAAAAAGTGGGCCTCTGCCTGACTGCTCTTAATTTAATTGAGTTTGGTGGTAAAGCTTCTCATGTGACAAGGTGAAAGGGTGCACATGTCTGAAATTTTAGTGGACACCCTAGAATCCTGATTGGTATTTCTAATTCACTCTGGTCGTCCACGGTGCTGTCATTAGCCCCGATTGAAAAACAGAGAGTTTGAGGATGAGGATACATGGTACCTGTACATGCAGGACTATGACCACCTGGTACCTGTACATGCAGGACTATGACCACGTCTGTACATGCAGGACTATGACCACATGGTACCTGTACATGCAGGACTATGACCACATGGTACCTCTGTACATGCAGGACTATGACCACATGGTACCTGTACATGCAGGACTATGACCACATGGTACCTGTACATGCAGGACTATGACCACATGGTACCTGTACATGCAGGACTATGACCACATGGTACCTGTACATGCAGGACTATGACCACATGGTACCTGTACATGCAGGACTATGACCACATGGTACCTGTACATGCAGGACTATGACCACATGGTACCTGTACATGCAGGACTATGACCACATGGTACCTGTACATGCAGGACTATGATCACATGGTACCTCTGTAGATGCAGGACTATGACCACGTGGTACCTGTACATGCAGGACTATGACACATGGTACCTGTACATGCAGGACTATGACCACATGGTACCTCTGTACATGCAGGACTATGACCACATGGTACCTGTACATGCAGGACTATGACCACATGGTACCATGAAGGAGCAGGTAGACTGCGGACATCGGGGATCGAACCCACACCACTTACGCTGGAAGTCAAAACGGCCAACAGCCACTAAGACCACG
Source organism: Coryphaenoides rupestris (assembly GCA_002895965.2). NCBI lineage: Eukaryota > Metazoa > Chordata > Actinopteri > Gadiformes > Macrouridae > Coryphaenoides > Coryphaenoides rupestris. Next base: position 170,053 of record PIJE02000382.1, on the reverse strand, counting down.
CTTATCTAGCCTTCTGCGGACACTGTTTTTCCCCTGACCTTTGTGTTCTAGAGGGTGGGTGGGTGTGTGATGGGGGATGGGAGGGTGCGGGAGGCGGGAGGCGGCGTTGATCCCTGGCCAGCGTCTGACGGACCACCACGCTACGAGACGCCAAGGCCCCCCCAGTGTGACCTTGATTATACAGGGTCTTCCGGCGAGGTGGCCGGGCTTTTTTGATCACATAATGGTGTCTCTCCGCGGAGAGCCTTGGGGAGAGGTGAGAGGCCTCCGTATTAAGTCACTACATTAAATCTGTCTCAAACCATTGCCATTAAAGACCATTCTATCAACATTAAGCAGGTCACCGTGGCTCTCCTTGCTCGTTTGAGTGGAAAAAAGTGGGCCTCTGCCTGACTGCTCTTAATTTAATTGAGTTTGGTGGTAAAGCTTCTCATGTGACAAGGTGAAAGGGTGCACATGTCTGAAATTTTAGTGGACACCCTAGAATCCTGATTGGTATTTCTAATTCACTCTGGTCGTCCACGGTGCTGTCATTAGCCCCGATTGAAAAACAGAGAGTTTGAGGATGAGGATACCTGGTACCTGTACATACAGGACTATGAACACATGGTACCGGTACATGCAGGACTATGACCACATGGTGCCTGTACATGCAGGACTATGACCACATCTGTACATGCATGACTATGACCACATGGTACCTGTACATGCAGGACTATGACCACATCTGTACATGCATGACTATGACCACATGGTACCTGTACATACAGGACTATGACCACATCTGTACATGCAGGACTATGAACACATGGTACCTGTACATGCAGGACTATGACCACATGGTACCTGTACATGCAGGACTATGAACACATGGTACCTGTACATGCAGGACTATGACCACATGGTACCTGTACATGCAGGACTATGACCACATGGTACCTGTACATGCAGGACTATGACCACATGGTACCTCTGTACATGCAGGACTATGACCACATGGTACCTCTGTACATGCAGGACTATGAACACATGGTACTTGTACATGCAGGACTATGACCACATGGTACCTCTGTACATGCAGGACTATGAACACATGGTACCTCTGTACATGCAGGACTATGACCACATGGTACCTCTGTACATGCAGGACTATGACCACATGGTACCTGTACATGCAGGACTATGAACACATGGTACCTGTACATGCAGGACTATGAACACATGGTACTTGTACATACTGGACTATGAACACATGGTACTTGTACATGCAGGACTATGACCACATGGTACCTGTACATGCAGGACTATGACCACATCTGTACATGCAGGACTATGACCATGTGGTACCATTAAGGAGCGGGTAGACTGCGGACATCGGGGATCGAACCCACACCATTTACGCTGGAAGTCAAAACGGCCAACAGCCACTAAGACACGCTATATCTTAGCCTTTCTGCGGACACTGCTTTTTACCCCTGACCCTTTTGCTGTATCTAGAGGTGGGTGGGATGTTGATGGGGGACGGCGGCGTGCGGGAGGGGGAGGCGGCGGGGGGGGTCACTGTGTGCTTGGGGTGAGACACCTGTGAGGTTGCTGCCATCATCCCTGCGCAGCGGGGAGATTTATCACCTATTGATACACCCCCCCCCCCCCCCACCCCCCCCCCCGCCCCTCCCACCACCATAAACCCCGGCCCCAAAGACACCCCCACAGTACATTGTTGACTCATGAGTTGCACACCCGTAGTCCCATGAATCATTTCTCTTAAAAAGAATATTTCCCGGCTCCTCCGCTCTCTCTCTCCTTTTTTTTCTCTCTGTGATTTCCCATCCTCTGTCAAAGAGATTAAGTACTCTCCTTGCAGCCAAATAAAGAAACCATGTTTTTCCTGTTTCTCTTTCGGAGAGAGGCAGAAAAAAAAGTGACGTGGACGGTGTTTTGCCACTGGGTGCAGGCTTGTTCCCATCCCTTCCACGGCGCTCCACGGCAGGCGGAGCACATGTTTTCAGATGTGCTCCGGCTCAGGCCAGGGCCTCTACAAGAGCCGCGTATACGTTCCCTGACTCCTGATGAATGTTTGTCTTCTGGTGCAACCTTGTTTATTCTTTTATAGAACATTTTCCCCCTCCTGTGTTTTCCATACCATGTTTGGAAATATATAACCCCAAAAAATAGTAATATGTCAATCACATTTCCCTTGATGTGCAGGTTATATAGGGAAAGAAAACATTTAGAAATACGGTAGTAATCCCATTTACATTCAGGGCAATTGCCAGACACTCCAAAGTGACTTACAATTCATACATTTGTCAAAAGAGTGAAACAATATATCGCTGACGGTAAGATTTGAATCGGACAAGTTTCCAGCAATCATAATTGCTCTGTTAATGGAACAAATATTCAGAACATATGAGGTTCCTTTTAGCACCCTGTACAACAGTAGTAGATCTTGGTTCCTTACTCCGGGAACCATGCTTACTTTAAGTTATTTAATCAACGACTGCAGTGCATTCCAAAGTTAACTAATTCTACCTTTCTCTGTGGGTTTGGAGTGCGGACTAGCATATGCTTGGAGGACACGTCGACCAAACCAGACGGTTGACAGATGTAATAAAAATAAACCTGCCTGCCGGGCTTCACCTCAGCATTCATCAAACCTTCCCAGTTAGACGTGCAGGCTGGTTCGGCTTGGGAAACCCCATTTGTCACCTGTTAAATGCTGCCAGTCTCGCCGTTTACAGAGCCCACCCCCCCTCACCCCGCCTCCACTAGCCGTGTCCTTTAGAAAAGAACAGATTAACTTTGCTATTATGATGTTGGAATAGTACACAGGCTCGAGTTTGTCGCCTTTTTTGTTTACCGCCGATTGTCTTCTTGCTGATCTGCTCCATTTTAGGACGTTTTTACCGTTTTTACCGAGTTCATGGGGGGACGTTTACGTTTTGTATTTGGTATTTGGTTAAGAGATGCAGTGGGTATATAATCTCCTGTATTAGTGAGGACTAATTATAAGACGACACCTAAGCCTCGTTTTTTCTCGGATTATTGCTCCGTCTATAAGAGCATCAGAGCATCGGCCCTGGTTTCAGTTCTCACACCTTACTGTGCAAACCATAGCAGGCGGACAGATTTACATTGGATTAAGCTAACATTCAGACAAGCAAAAAGTGTTTGCAGCCTCAATGGGTTGACGTTCCCCCCCCACAATGGACACAACAGAAAAACAACAAAAAACCTTTTAAAACATTAAGGACAAAATACCAGGAAATGGGATGCACCAGGACATATATTTCAACAGTGGGGATCATGCATAATTTAAGTCAGATGTCATCACGGCCGCGGAGGCTTAGCAGGGCGGCCATTTTACATCTCAGTGTTTGATGATAAATGTTCTCAAAGTGCTCTGTATTTTACCAATACTGCACATAAACCACTGGGCCGCTAAAAGCCATAACTCAGACGGACCCACTCTTCCCGATTGGTTCTCGAGCGCCACCACTCTCCCCGGGCTTCCACTGAAACCCCAAACCTCCGGGTTCTCAGGCTTCCATTTGTCAAGTTGTGGGAACTCGCTCCCACCTCCTTAATTATTCCCTGAAAAACAGCATGAATTGTATCAAGACATGAATAAACAATCAATCAATTATCCATTTATAACGTATGTGGCCTTTTCACATTAAAGTCCTGTCTATCAGTCTATCTATCTATCTTGTAATTAAACGATCCATCAATCTTTTATGTAAATAATTTGTCAAATTAAATATTTAAGCGCTTCACTTTGCCCACTAATGCATGCCTTTGTCTGTGCACACTGATTGTAACAGAGATAAAGGGGTTTAATTGCAGGGCGGGCCAAAGGTCTATTTTCACCATAACCTGATGTCAAGTCAAAGTTCACTTGACCTATGGCTGCAGAACGATGACATCAAACTGGCGCCCTGGCTCGCCATCGTTGACTCATCTACAAAATAAAGCACAACTGACGCCAATTAGGACCGGCCAATCAAGAGCCGGGCTGTTTACGTGTTGTTATTCAAATAAGTGAAGAGATTGATGAGAGGCGTGGGGTCGGGAAGGTCGCGGAGAGGGCTATGTGTTGAAGAGCGATGCTAATCTGTGACTCATTCAAATCATCGAATGTATTTCAATAAAAACACATCCGTCATGGTCATTGTGACATTTTTTTCTCTGTACTATTATGCACATCAATCACGTGTGTTAAATTAAGTTGAGTTGGTCATCATACATTATGTTATGCTACGTAAGAGTACATTATTGTATTGGCTCAAAGGACTGTACATGGAGTACATAGACACTAGTGCACACAGATAGTGTATTCATACTATATATAGCTTTGGAGCAGTCGAGAAAAAGTGGAATCTGAGTAGCGGGGAGTAGTTTGGTTTGCTCAGCTGGAAGAAGTGCTCGCCCACTAAGCGACTCAGTGGTCGTGTTTCTGATCTCCCCACACCTGAGGAGTACTGAGACGTCTGTTTGACAGATATATGAACGGCCGACGTTTGACCGGAGAGTGAAGTAGAAACACCAACAACTGTTAAGAGGGGCATCCTTCCCTTTCAACATCACTTTGCACACATTTCTACCACAGAACATACATGATACTGGCAGCAGTCGTAAGGTGAAGAGATGTGTGAAGGCAGGGAGGTCTTGTTTGGTGGTTTTTTAGTGAAAATAGAAAATAACGACACATTCAACAAAAAAGATGATTTATTTCTGTGGTGATATGTAGTGTGTCTAATATATACAATATATATAGACACACACACACACACGCACACACACACACACACATTTATGCAGTATATTTATATATATACTGTATATTGCTGTTTATTTGAAGACATTAAGACATATTTGTCCACTAAATCCTGTCACTTAGGACTTCACAGTGGTTTTTTTTGTAAAAAGAAATTCTATTCAGAATAATTTCAACGCATTTATATTCCTCACATTTTCTTATGAAAGCCGCGGACTGTGACAGTCCATGCAGCGATTTTCCATGGATGCAGTTACACTGTAATTTTCAGAGATTAGTGGCCGAGCCAAATTCTGACAGGGGCATGATGGCAAAATAATGTTCCCTCACAAGTACTTGTGAGGGAACACCGCCGCCGCTGCTCTTAAAAAGCTGTTGAAGTCAACTTTATATGAGGGCCGTGTTGTGACAGCTACAGAAACACGGCGCTGGTCATCGCCCAAGAGAAAAAAAACAAACACCAGTTCAAATCCACAGACGCTCGCGCCGCGGCGTGACGGCTCAGCGGCTCCGGGACAGGAAGCGACGAGGGGAGAGCTGGCTGTGGAAAGGCTAATGATACATGTGGCTTTGTACCGACGTCACAGGGGCTGGAGACACACGCCCGGAATGCCGTGTGGTGCTGCAGCGGCGGCGGCGGGGTCCTCGCACGGCCACAGCCCCGTCTCTCTGAGTGGTTTGGTGTTTGACTGGGTCAACTCTTAAAGGGAG
>PIJE02000382.1:142063-160486 GCA_002895965.2 Coryphaenoides rupestris | reverse complement strand
TTTCCATGCGAGTAAATTTGCCGCATGCATTTTGAGAGCCCTGTGATTGCCTCATAGAGTCTTCAGCGATGACCCTAACTGCTGTAGTCTGGCAGGAATCTCTCTCTCTCTCTCTCTCTCTCTCTCTTTCCTCACATGATCGTCCTCAGTCTCACTCCCATTCCCTCTCTCGGTGTCTCTCGCTCGCTCATGGCCATTCTAACACACATATGTACCATGCAGAAACAGACTTATGTTAACACACACACACACACACACACACACACACACACACACACACACACACACACACACATAGAAACATCATACACACACACACAAACATCACAAACACACACAAGTGCACACACACACGTGCACACACACGCACGCACACACACACACACACACACACACACACACACATAGAAACATCATACACACACACACACAAACATCACAAACACACTCACGTGCACACGCACGCACGCATGCACACTCACACACAGACACAGACGTAGAAACATCACAAACACACACACACACACACAAACACACTCACGTGCACACACGCACGCACGCACGCACACTCACACACAGACACAGACGTAGAAACATCACAAACACACACACACACGTGCACACACACACGTACGCACGCACACTCACACACAGACACAGACGTAGAAACATCACAAACACACACACACACCCACCACACACACACACACACACACACACACACACGCATATCAACGTTTCTTCCTCTTTTTAACCGTACTTTTCTGACTATCTCTGCTCTTTCATGGCATGACGTTGCCCTGCATGTGTTTTCCTAAGATATTTCCTCAAGTAATTACACAGAGTAATTCCTCCCAGTGTGGTTGTTATGGCTCCCAGTAGACACACACACAAATTACTCATATTTGCTATGTGGTCAAAGAACTCAGCTGTCCCACTAGACTATGGTTTACATTATGAAGGTCTGCCTATTAAAACCATTTGTTAAGGTCTTCACTCCTGGGAGGGGAGAGGCGGCTCTGCAGGACACTCAAACGGAGCCTTAGAAGTGAGTCGTTAATTACTTCAGTTTGTTACAGAAAAGCCCACACGCCGCCCCCGCCGCCCCCCCAGACCTGACAGCCGAGACTTAATCCCCCCTTCGTCCCTGAAGCCAGGCGGTAGCGGTCCCCCGCAACACAACACAACACGCGACAACGCTGTCTTTTGGCTGGGGGCAGGCCGGACTTGTTAAAAGATACTTAAGAGGGCTAAAGCCAACAGGGTTTAGGGGATGTCAAAGATGATCCCTCTCTGCCATGATTATTTTGTCATCATGCGTTCATATTTTCCGTGACACGTGGTTGTTCCACCCGTGACTTATCTGTGCCGTGCGCTACTGGGCTTATTGGTCTTAAAGCGAGGGGCGACGGCTTCTCCTTCACCGTGCCTTCATCCTCATCATCCTCCCTTTGGTTGGTCTGGTCTGTCGCCAGCCTCTAATAAGGTAAGACAGGCGTGCAGAAGTGTGCGTTGTAAATGGCGCTTTTATCCAAAGCGCTTTACATTGCCTCATATTGACACGCCGACGGCGGTGTCAACCAACAGCCAACACGTCGGGAGCAGTTTGGGGTTAGGTTTCTCGATCGGGGACACCTCGACACTTAGCTAGACGGAGCCCGGGATCGAACCAGCAACCTTCCGGTCGCCAGACAACCGTTCTTACCTCCTGAGCTTCTGCCACCCCGTGTTGTATTCAATGCACATGTCTATGTTTCGTGTTCAGTACATACATCATAGTATTCCATATGCAAATAGCAACCACTGGGTAATGTATATTACACGTATGTACATGCACTGTATCTTACAAGTACATATAGCAGACTCCCTCTGCGGTCAGAGAGAGTCCTCACAATCCCCACACCCCCCCCAACAGAAAACAATCCTTTACACTCAAACCCACTGAATCCTCCTCACTTTTGGCCTCAGAACCATCTGGTACTGGACCAGGGCCAGGGTGGGGTTTGGCCTCTTCCCTCATCTCCTAGCCGCCCCCGCCCCCACCGCCACCGCCACCGCCCCACCCCCCACCACCACCACCACCTCCACCACATCCTACCCTGTTGCCCTTGGAGCTCTGCGAGCCTCCACCAACGTCTAACCGGGACCCCCTGTTGAACCAATGTGCCGGTGAGAAAAAAACCCAGAAAGAGCGATCAGATCCATCCAGAACAACGTGTTCGCTTTCAGAGTAAAAGCGTTCTCATATCGCGGCGTCGGCTTTCAGTCTGGCACGGCCTTCACGTGGCACGCCGTGGCGCGGGACTCAAAGCTCTCAGATTTATGAGCTGTTTCGGATGTACTAATTCTGCGATTAGCTCTTATTTTGAAGGAACGTGCGTGGCCATCCAGCTTGTTGGATGTTCAGCTGAGGAGAAAATGAGAGTACAAATTCTGTGACACAAAGCAGACGTGCGGCTCCTAGTAAAACAAAAACAAAAAAAATCACTGTTGGCTTGAGTTTCCCCCAACGGATTACTGGGGGGGGGGAGAAGTTAATTGAAAAATAAACACTGCCAAACCAAATTATAATTGCTTGATATAAAAAAAAAAATTGCTGGATTGCTTGCTTGTCTACATTATATTGCTTGATAGGTGTTATTGGTTTCCCTCTCTGGTTCAATCGTTTTCTGTATCAAAAAGAGGAAGTGAGCTGAGCTGGAGGGATGAACAGAGAGAGCGAGGCTGCAAGGCTCCAGGACACAGGGCTCTGCTTCATTGGGACGGGGTGGGCCGCTGCGTCCGCCTGTCAGCGATCAGACGCTCTGCTGGTGTGGATGGTGGATGGTGGTGGCGGTGGTGGTGGTGGTGGTGGTGGCTTATTGACCAAAAGCTCACACTCCCTGGAATGGTGGAGGGGGGGGGGGGGGGGGGGGGGAAAGGCAAGAGGCAATGGGGGCGAGAGACACGCCAGTGAGAGAAAGCACGCTGTCTCCCCGCTCAAGGTCAACCCTTCAAATCGAGAAGCCTCCTGCTACACCCTCCCCGACCCCCCCCCCCACCCCAGCTCCCCCACTCCCCACTCCCTGCAATGCATTGGGTGTACTGGCTCGGAGCAGCGCACGGCGGCCACACAGGGGCCCCGGCACACACACACACACACACACACACACACACACACACACACACACACACCATCATTCTCTTTACTGCACCCCCCCACCCCACCCCACCCCAGCCAGGGGGGAAGCCGGCGTTTGGTTACAAATGAGCAATTACCACGGTTTGAGTTACGCTCCATTCCCTTGCATTTCATTTAACTCTGTTTATCTTGTATCTCGAGGTTCTGCTCTCCAAGTGAACCGACATTCCCCCGGCCAAAGACAACCTTTGAGTTGCGCAACACAGTAGGGAGAGCGGGGGGGGGGGGACACACGCCGCTGAGATAAATCCATCCGTCCGTTCTTCATCCTTCTTCTTCTTCTTCTTTTTTTGTAAATGTATTACATCCAAAGTGTGTCAACCGGGTTTTATTTTTTACGTCTTTCAGCGTTTCGTAATGAAAAAACAACAGGACGTCTGCGTGGACCGTAGGTCTGGGAGCTGTGATGGTGATGGTGTGGTGTGGTGGGGGGGGTTAGGGTGGGGTAGGTGCGGTAGGTGGGGTAGGGGGGGTCCTGGCCAACACTCATTCCCAGATGTCATTGAACCTGTGTGCGCGAGGCGGGCGGCGCCACGCATTTCAGCTGTGCGCTGGAGGGTGGCTCACCGCCTTTAACACTCAGGAAGGGGGGCGGGGGGGGAGGGGGGGGGGCGGTAATCAATGAGGCCAAATTAGCCGTCTACATCTCCACCACTCTGGAATGCTGTTGTAATTGCCTGAATGTGTGGCACCATTATGATATTTCAAGTGGTTAAAATTCCTCTCTTTGCATATCGGTGTGTCTGCCCTGTTTGCTGACAGACCCTCAGAGTGCTGAACAGTGATGGATAGACGCGGGGTTTAACGGAGACACTGTTTAACAGGGACTCAGTCATTAGGGCTAAACTAGTGTTATTATTGTGTGGTATTAAGCGCTTGTGTGCGAGAGTGCTAGCACATTGGCAGTTTTTTACTGCAGTTCATTTGATCTGATTAGATGCCACATCCTTGATTACACTTTTTTTTTTTATTGCAAGAAACAACTCCTGAAATCATTGACATGTTTTCTCTTGAAACAAATCAATAATTGTTGATTTGTTGAATAAAACAAACGTCTGAGTGAGACATTAATAATGTGAACTGTCTCATATTGGGGATTTAGGGAGACGTGATTCGCTTCACTTTCGGGCGTTTTCACATCAGATATGATTGCTTCGTACCGTTCTTTTTTTCCGTACCCAAGTACACTTTTCAAGTGAGCACAGGTCTCACCGTTTGCTGATCTGTGCCCGAGTACGGCAAACAGTGTTCACACTCATCAAATTAACTGGACTTTGGGGTCAAGTGTACTCGGATCCAGGCCTTGGTCCCCAATGTCAAAGCGCCCTCAAACACTTTTCCAAGAAGCTGGTGTCATTTTTTATTATGGCAAACTTTTTCCTATTAAGAATTCCCAATCAAGAGTCTAGCTCAGTCTGTCCTCTGTGGTCCTATGTTTAAAAAGAGTCCTGGCCAAGTACTGTGTGCTAAGGATTCAAGGCTTTGAGTTGTTTAGGTTGGATATTGGCCAGGATATCTCTCCACTTCTATTTATCTGTCCTCATTTCCACCCCTCCTGGGTTGGCCAGTAGTGCAGCACAGTATTTACTTGCCAATGTCTCACTCTATCATAGATTCCAAGTGATAAATGATTCATCATGAAACATTGAAAGGCAAACATCACAATTGATAATGGCAATAAATCCCTTGATTAATTTAGTATTTGTAACTTTGTAATATTAAGTAAAATTGTGCATTTATACAAAATAAAATAAAGTCAAAGAGTACTATCACAATAGAGGGTAGCCATCTTAAATCTAAGTTTACAACAAACAAACAAGTAGAATCTGGTTCATATAATTAGAATTCAATCTTTTACTCTCAGAAATGTGGTAACATTTTTCCAATTTTGAATTGCTCTGGAATTACATCCATGTATCCGTGCCTCACAGGCCAAAGTCCGCACAACTTTAAGGTTAAACGCTCCCTCGGAAAATGTGTACAGCCCTGTGTGGCCCTGCACGTTTGTGTAGACTTGACCCAGTCCAGACCCGCGAGCCGTGGAACATTTAAGATAAAGATAAACATATTGTGGAGATGCAATTGAACGATTGCCGTTAATTGCTCCCACTTTGATGCAATGTGGTTTGGAATCCAAACACTAAAGGTTAACCAAGGTGCCCCCCCAAAACAAACTGCAAGTTAATCCGGCATTCATTACATTTATATTCCGAGATGTTTTTTTTAAACAATCAACCACAAGATAAGGTATTTGCGGGAAAGTAAAAAAAAATTGGAAAATACAAATATTACAGACATAACAGTTTAAATGCTTAACCCGCAGGAGCAACTGGAAATACAGGTGGGGGGCTTTGCGAGACCTTCACCCATGTTATGCTGCATCACACAATGAAATAAAACTGTTATGAACAATAAACAACAATTGTTTTTACATACATTTGAGAGTCCCTGATTCATTTCAATGGGGAGTGGGCAGTTCATTTTCAATCCCATCCATTTAAATGTGGACAGCTAGCCCCACAAGTTATCTTAATAAACGCAAAATGGTTATTGACACTAATCTGAGTACTGAGTGCATGTAAACATACTGTACATTGATGTTGATTGATCTGAAAACATATTTGATCCTGGAGTATCAGCTGTGTAAAGCTTTTTTTTTTTCTTCCTTAAAGAACTCATTAAGTTGAGCCTTATATTTGTTCAGCTGCCAAGCGCCTTGAGCACTTGGAAGAAAAGCCCACTTTGTCCACACTGGGGGCGGATGGGAGTCCTCACGGGTTGAAAGAGGAAGAGCAGTTGTTTAGGAATGAAGCCTAACCACAGGCATGTCAGCTGGACTCCTAATACAGAGATCAGTGTTAGATATCTCCCAGAATCCAATTTAATAAAAGGTCGATCGGCATCTAAAGACCGAGTTCCAAGCAGGGAAATAAGAAAAGAGTCCACCGAGATGGTTATTGAGAGGCCTCAAGCATTAGGGGAGGAAGTATATGTTGGCCACCAAAGGACGTGCAAAAGAAAGAAAAAAAACACAGTCTGGAGCATTTCAAATTGAAGAAATTGCCGGGGAAGTATTTGGTGAGCAGAGAGTCTCGAGTAGATGTTCATGGGTGTGTTCTTTAAACAGAGAACGCTGGGTATGTCTGAGGGAAAAGAGACACGGAGAGCGCAGTCAAATCACACGTCCGTCCCTTTTGCAGCCTCATTTTTTTTAGTCTGACACCCCGGCGTCCCGCGGCACCGTGACAAGCACCGATAAGCGCGGTCAGTGAGTGAAGCTAATGATGCTAGATAGCATCGCCGCCGCGCCGCGTGTCACTCACTTGGGGAGTCATTCTAACACACATACTGTACTGACTTACTCGCTGCGCGCGCCGACGTTTTCTTCACAACCGTAACCGTGTTTCCATTATATCGGACATTTGCCTGTTTTGACCGCTCGGCGTGAAAGACTAAGAGAGAGACGTGTTAATCAGTCCTAATCATGGGAGACGGGCCGTCTCTAAATAAAACAGGAGCACTTTACGCCCCGGGCCTCTGCCCACCACTATTTATATGGATATGAAAGGCCCCGAGGTGTGGCTAGGGTTACGCATTCACTTTATACGGTGCACTAAAGAGGAGTAGGGTTGGAGAAACATCCTGTTTGAATATAAACTACTGAAACCAGAGCCCCGCCGCCTGTTCTGTGAATGAGGAGATGGCAGCAGCAGCAGCAGCAGCAGCAGCAGCCGGGGTGGTTGTGAATGAATTTGTGAATGGGAGCGGGCTGATAATGATTGGGTGGATAGGGTGACGTCTGCTGGGGATGTAGAGCTTGTTGGGCCACGGAGGACACGGACTGTGATGACTGCCTGTCTGCTTCCTGCTACTAATCCACCACATTAGTGTGTGTCTGTGTGTGTGTGTGCGTATGTACGTGTGTGTGTGTGCGTGTTTGTATGCATGCGTGTGTGTGTGTGTGTGTGTGTGTGTGTGTGTGTCTCGCACTATTTATAGGCCAGCCAGGATGTGAATAGTCGGTCCAGTCTCACTTTTCATACGGATGGTAATTTTAGTCCACTTTTACTCCAGATCTCGCCCCCCCCCCCCCTTCTCCTTCACGAGCGTCAATGTTGCGATGCACCGTGTAGAATATTTAAGGATTTTATATATTTTGTTTAAATTCAGTGGCGGAGAGTACGGCGGAATTGGGCGAGGTTTCTGAAGTGGTATTTTTTGGGACGGTGCATAACGGTGCATCTAAATTGTGTGCGTTGCCTTTTGTGAGATCTTTGGCAGACGCTGGCCAGAGAGGGAGAGAGAACGTATATATATATATATACTGTATACTGTATATATATGCCTCTCTTCATTACCTGGCCAGATATTTACTGTGCAGATTTCATTTTATGCACTCCTGTTTTTTTTCTGTTGACACAGCAACGGTTTTTATGCGTCTGCTTTGGAACATCCTGTTCGGAGCGCATCTGCGGTGGATTAATCAAAAGGGAATTTCAGTGAACTTCGCCTGACTTAAATCTTCTACTCTACACGTAGGCGGGGCAAATTGATATAAATGCTGGTGTCTCAATGCTCGGTCTGGACCGGGGGCAACAGAAGAGAGAAAGAAGCCATGCAGAAACGATAGGAGATCCCCCCCCCCCCCCCACCAACCCCCCCCCCTCCCCTTCCACACACACACACGCACACACACACACACACACACACACACACACACACACATGCACGTGCACATACATGCACACATGCACGCACATACAACACATACACACAAAAGGCCACCAGATTTCATTTGTAATATTGACATGGGTGTTCCCATCCAATCCTGTTACAGGGATTATTGTCTATAGAGATCCCATTTCATTAAGCTAAAACACACCCCCCCCCCCGCTACACCCTGGGGTTGCCGCATAGACCCCCCCGGCCACCCTCAACCACGTCGCTGGGAGGACTGGGGGGGGGGGGGTGGGGGGGAGATGGGGGGTGGTGGTGTTGGTGGGGGAGGACTCTGTAAATGGTTTTACGGTGGATCAGCGAGAGGGCCACGTCAGGGTCCATCCCGAATCGATACCCGGACATAACTGACTTTAAGTGCATAGGTGGCAGAGGCTTGATATAAATAAATATATAAATATATATATATATATATAAAGACAAGGCTTTCCCCAGCGGAGGCCACCGGGGTAAGGACACCCCGACAGCGGTGTCCATATCAGGTGCCCAGTCAGAGGCATGAGTAGACGAGATGTCTGGCCCCCCCCCCCCCCCCTAGGATTCAAGGCTTTGAGTTGTTTAGGTTGGATATTGGCCAGGATATCTCTCCACTTCTATTTATCTGTCCTCATTTCCACCCCTCCTGGGTTGGCCAGTAGTGCAGCACAGTATTTACTTGCCAATGTCTCACTCTATCATAGATTCCAAGTGATAAATGATTCATCATGAAACATTGAAAGGCAAACATCACAATTGATAATGGCAATAAATCCCTTGATTAATTTAGTATTTGTAACTTTGTAATATTAAGTAAAATTGTGCATTTGTACAAAATAAAATAAAGTCAAAGAGTACTATCACAGTAGAGGGTAGCCATCTTAAATCTAAGTTTACAACAAACAAACGAGTAGAATCTGGTTCATATAATTAGAATTCAATCTTTACTCTCAGAAATGTGGTAACATTTTTCCAATTTGAATTGCTCTGGAATTACATCCATGTATCCGTGCCTCACAGGCCAAAGTTTGCACAACTTTAAGGTTAAACGCTCCCTTGGAAAATGTGTACAGCCCTGTGTGGCCCTGCACGTTTGTGTAAGACTTGACCCAGTCCAGACCCGCGAGCTGTGGAACATTAAGATAAGATAACATATGTGGAGATGCAATTGAACGATTGCCGTTAATTGCTCCCACTTGATGCAATGTGGTTTTGGAATCCAAACACTAAAGGTTAACCAAGGTGCCCCCCCAAAACAAACTGCAAGTAATCCGGCATTCATACATTATATTCCGAGATGGTTTTTTTAAACAATCAACCACAAGATAAGGTATTTGTGGGAAAGTAAAAAAAAAATGGAAAATACAAATAATACAGACATAACAGTTTAAATGTTAACCCGCAGTACAACTGGAATACAGTGGGGGGCTTTGCGAGACCTTCACCCATGTTATGCTGCATCACACAATGAAATAAAACTGTTATGAACAATAAACAACAATTGTTTTTACATACATTTGAGAGTCCCTGATTCATTTCAATGGGGAGTGGGCAGTTCATTTTCAATCCCATCCATTTAAATGTGGACAGCTAGCCCCACAAGTTATCTTAATAAACGCAAAATGGTTATTGACACTAATCTGAGTACTGAGTGCATGTAAACATACTGTACATTGATGTTGATTGATCTGAAAACATATTTGATCCTGGAGTATCAGCTGTGTAAAGCTTTTTTTTTTTCTTCCTTAAAGAACTCATTAAGTTGAGCCTTATATTTGTTCAGCTGCCAAGCGCCTTGAGCACTTGGAAGAAAAGCCCACTTTGTCCACACTGGGGGCGGATGGGAGTCCTCACGGGTTGAAAGAGGAAGAGCAGTTGTTTAGGAATGAAGCCTAACCACAGGCATGTCAGCTGGACTCCTAATACAGAGATCAGTGTTAGATATCTCCCAGAATCCAATTTAATAAAAGGTCGATCGGCATCTAAAGACCGAGTTCCAAGCAGGGAAATAAGAAAAGAGTCCACCGAGATGGTTATTGAGAGGCCTCAAGCATTAGGGGAGGAAGTATATGTTGGCCACCAAAGGACGTGCAAAAGAAAGAAAAAAAACACAGTCTGGAGCATTTCAAATTGAAGAAATTGCCGGGGAAGTATTTGGTGAGCAGAGAGTCTCGAGTAGATGTTCATGGGTGTGTTCTTTAAACAGAGAACGCTGGGTATGTCTGAGGGAAAAGAGACACGGAGAGCGCAGTCAAATCACACGTCCGTCCCTTTTGCAGCCTCATTTTTTTTAGTCTGACACCCCGGCGTCCCGCGGCACCGTGACAAGCACCGATAAGCGCGGTCAGTGAGTGAAGCTAATGATGCTAGATAGCATCGCCGCCGCGCCGCGTGTCACTCACTTGCGTGTGTTAAAGCGCTGAATAATGACTTGACTTGAAGCATCTGAAGAGCCCAGGGCAAAAATCCCTCCGGAGCGCTTTGAACGATGTCCAAAACGCACACGGCGATGGCGATTCAGCAGCCTCCCCGTGGCCCCGCTCCAGATTAAGTATTGATTCTTGATATGAAAATCTCATTACATAAACAGAAACAGCAACACACAAAAAAAAAAAGGCCAGGGAACCTTTGCATAAATCCTTTAATTGAATTTCCACTGCCAATGGTTGGAGGTTCTCTCTTTTTTAATTGAATCCATTGGTGCCGTTGTGATTTGCATTCAGCGGGAGTGGGGGTCTAGCCCAGATAAAGTGCCATTGATCCTTATTAAAGCCTCACCTCTAGCCACGCTATGGACCGAGCGGGAGAGAATGAAATGTGTTCTGTGGTGCGTGTGTACCTGCTGCCCTCCAGGTGCTGCCGGCAGAATGGCGTGGAGGTGGGAGGGGCTTGGATTTGCCCAAAAAAAAGGTGTTATTAGCTATTAGTTAGGAATGTATTTGTTGAACTAATACTACCCTGCATGAAAACAACGGACCATTTGAGACACTGTGCAAACTGAGCTAGTCCGGTAGCAGTAAGAACATACTTAGTTTCAGACATTGAACATTTTGAATGGAGGTAAAAAAATGTCTTTACAATATAAGCCTAGCCCTTGACTTTAATTTACGTTAACATCAGACTGGATATCTATGAGTTTCATAGTTACATAGTAATGTGCTCAGAATGGTACTTCTGCTCTTATCCCAACTACTATGCAGGCAACCTCGCAATTATGAAACCTGTTCTATTAACCTCACAACTATGAATGCTTGAAACCTGCTTTATGTACCACAGCGATATATTTCTCCTTCAACAAATGTACTCTTTGTAAGTCGCTTTGGATAAAAGCGTCTGCCAAATGCCCTAAATGTAAATAAATTTAAATGGTTCCAATACAACATTCTTCTTGTTTCATTTTGTAACCGTCCAAATACTTATTCATTATTTTTAATCCATACAAACACAATACGTTATAACAATATAGTTTCGGGCCACTTCCCCCGCCCACACCGCCTCACAGTCCATGCTGAGACACAAACACCAACGACTGAAATCAAATCCCTTGCAAACGAGCGTTTTTCGCAAATTGGCGAAATTTGTTTTGGTTTCGGATTTCTCGTCCTCGGCGAGGCCAAGGCGCTCCGTCTCCGGACGGGAAGCACAATTAGGGCGGGAGCGCCGGGCTGTTGATTAGAGATCTGTCTTGATCAGCCCGCCAAAGTCATAGGAGATCAATCTGCTGATTGTTGAGCATTGATCATTCTGTGCTGCTCTTCAGTGGAGGGCATTAGTGACCCTCAGTGTTTCTATCGGATTCCTCACACCCCCCCCCCCCCCACCTCGCCGAGGAGGGTCCTGCAGCCGCCAGACGGATCCCAGCACACCTTATCGATGGCCTGTAGACAAGCAGGCCCACCGCCCGCTCCTGCTGGGTGTGTGTGTGTGTGTGTGTGTGTGTGTGTGTGTGGGTCAGATGTTTCAGGGCGCAAGTGTGTGTGTGTGTGTGTGTAGATGGTATCTATCTGATTATTGTGTCTGTGTGTGTCTGTGTGTATGTGGATGTGTCTGTGTCTTATGTTTACATGTATCTATATCTGTGTGCACGTGTGTGTGTGTGTTCATGCGTGTGTGTGTGTGTGTTCATGCGTGTGTGTGTGTGTGTGTGTGTGTCCTGTGTGTTTGTATTCTGTAATCTGTGTGCACGTGTGTGAATGAGTAAGGAGGTGATAGTGGCGGTGGGGGGGAACGCGTCTGAGTGTGCGTGTGTGTGTGTGTGTGTGTGTGCGCGCGCGCGTGTGTGTGTGTGTGCTTCAGCCTGCTTGTGTACTGTAGATGCACATCTTAAGTGGGTGTTCTTCCTTATCGTTGGTTAATTGGTCTTGTGTCGCTCACACAACGAGTTGTTCAGCCTCATCTCTGACTCTCTTGTTCTGGTTGCTTTGCTTACACTCAGCATTCAGACACACACACACACAGGCACGCACACACACACACACACACACACGCACACACACGCACACACGCACACTGTTAGATATTCATGAATTAAATCAATGGGGATTAACCTCTCACCCTGTACACATACTTATACATCTGCCGAGCAGCCCCCTCAACCCCCCCCCCTCCCCTCCACCCCCACACCCCTCAATATCTGATCAATGTTCTGCATAAACCTTGCGTCTTACACGCCGTGAGACATAACACAATAATTAATGTAAAACTGAAGCGTGTAAGTGTATGATAAAACTCTACAATGACAGATAAGTAGAGACACATGCTTGTACACGCGATCGCATGCAAAGATGCTGATTATTATGATTTTTCTTTATATACTATATCTATCTTTTTTCATTTTTTTCATGTATTTATAACTTTGCACTTGAGCGTTTTTTCCCACGGGCCACAAAACGCTCCCGCATGCAGATTGAGTCTATTCAGCAGAAACCCTGTCGGCTGCGTTCGACTGTGTTTGTGTTTACCTGCATTAAGCGCAACTAAGTGCAGGTAATGCTGAACTATTTCCAGAGCTTAAAGGGGGGATATGCTAAAAACGTACGCGGCTCCTCTGCTTCATTTGGATAAAGAGGTCTCATTTAACCCGGTTCACACGCGTGTGCACCGGTGAACAGCGCGGGGCCGGGGGGGTGTCGATGAGCATTCAGACAGGTAAGTGCGGCGCCGCTGATTGTGAACACAAACACGCCGTGCCGCCTAATACCTGCTTTGCACGCGTAATTCATCAAACTGCTGTACGTCTTGCAATATAGTTTTGCGCATTTCTCCTCATCTCTTCTGGTGACGTAATCCCAAACAAAAAAATACAAATAAAATGCAATTTGATTAAGAAAATAAAACATTGCAAAATCGATATTTCCGGACACGCTATATGTGAGGAATGTACTAAAGAATAATCCGTTCTGATTGCTCTGCATCATCCTATATACATACAGCCTGTCTTCCACCACATCCTGCACACCTGCCTCATGTCACCTTGCGGTGTGTGTTCCGCCAGGAAGGGAAGGAAATGTCCTCTCTCCTTCCTGTCGATTCCGCTCGTCTCCTCGCCGCGTTCCCATGCCTAGCCTTGCCCTTGGATGAAGCGTGTATTGAACGATAGATGTGAAGAATAGCGTGAGTACTAACTCATAGCTTGACTTGAAGCATCTGAAGAGCCCAGGATTATGGTGGTGAATGACCCATATGAGAGAACGGCGTACTGGGGGGCGGTGTGCTGAATACTGCAGCACACCGCCGCCCGTACCCCCGACTCCTCTGTACTCCCCCCCCCCCCCACATTTAAGCCCAACATCCCTGGCGGAGTGTAATAGATTTTGGCGGCCTATAGAATAAAGATTGATTGAATCAAAATGGAAAGGACTTTGCGGGAGGATCGACCATGCAGTAACCCGTGAGCCTTCGGTGCCTTTGCCAAGAAAGTACTCAGAATTATTCAAGCAGAAGGGGGCAAATATAGCGATTAATGCCCATGGCCTTCCTACCTCGTTCAAGCAATTATTATTCGAGACGTTACACAATAGTGACAACCAGAGTGTGCTTTTCTAAGTTTAATTTAGTGCGGAATACCCACTATCATTGCAGAGCTGCAGGCAAGCCGCTAATACACTCTCTTATGCAAGCGTTTTTTTGCGACGGGGCCCCCCCCCCCTTGCAAATTACCCAAACAGGCCCTCCCCCGCGCGGCCAAAAACTCCCCTTCCAATGCCTAACTGCCGGTTTCAGATGACGGGATGAGGAGCCAGCCCGACTCGGGGGTAACTAGAAAAGAGAACAAACAAAAAACGACACCGAACAAGTGGAATTGCCGGAACAAACGCGCAAGGTAAATCCTAACTTCGATCGACCGTCGTGTGTGTGCGTGGTTCGTGGTGTGTGTGTGTGTGTGTTCGGCGACGGCGAGCGAGCGGTGTGACTCGGCGCGGTGCCTCGGGAGCTACCGCTACCGCCGTCCCTTTGCTCGAGTGTCTCTTTAATTAACGACGGCGTTTGCGTCCTGACGCCTTCCTCCCATCATTAGAACGGAGTGAAACATTACCGCTACTGGAAATTTGAAGTGAACGTCTGCTTGCAGGAGAGTTTTTTTTTTGTTGTTGTTGCAGAATTCTCCTCACAGTGTACATTTGGATCAAAACTATCTTCTGCCGTCGGGGCTGACGACGCATGTCTTTCTCATCCGACGCACACAAAAGGCTTCCTCCGCACACACACACACACACAATGGACGGTATTTAGACTTCACAGTGACTTTCCTTTTCCCGGGCAATTTGCGAGTTGTTACTCAGGGAAGCCCAGCTTGAGCGCTCTCGTTTTCAGACTTGACACCCTCAACGTGTCTGTAATTATGGGATTTGCAGTGGAACTGGCATATCAATTACGCCGCCTCCCCAAACCTCACCTCCGCAACAAACATCTCGGGGACTTCCCTGACATCCCTCTGTGTTTGCCGAGGAACGGGGGGGGGGGATGTGTCATTATAGACGCGCGTGTACGTATTGTACGCCGCGCGCTCGCTCGCCGCACCACCCGGGGACTTTGTCTAACACCTGTCAGAAACCACCAGCCTCACTGGTGGCGGTGGCGGGCGCGCGTGGCACGTTTTGATGTGTACTCAAACATAATGTGCTGTAAAAATATCCCCATCCTCTGCCAACATGGGGAGAGAGAGAGAGAGAGAGAGAGAGAGAGAGAGAGAGAGAGAGAGAGAGAGAGAGAGAGAGAGAGAGAGAGAGAGAGAGAGAGAGAGAGAGAGACAGAGAGAAGAGAAGCAGCACTCTGTCGCTCTGGCAGCTCTCTCCACTCCACTCATGCCTGCAAGCGCTATTGCTTACCCTAGCATTCTGCTGCTGCCACGCTACTCGTACACACACACGCACACACGCACACACACACACGCACACACACACACACACACACACACACACGCGCACACGCACACGCACACACAGCCGATACGTCGAAACAGATGAATAGACTTAGCGCTATTAAACAGCTCCATCTGTTGCGTTTGCGCCGATACGGAGAGCGCTCCCTTTTTGCAGTGGGGGGGGAGAGACACACCCATTCCACAGATTCCCGAGGTCAATATTGTGTTTGCTACATTAACATCAATTTACGGATTTGATGCCACACAACGGCAATTTCGTTCCCCGGGAAAATGTCACGTTGTTGTTGTTGTTGTGTTGTGTGTTTTTTTATTTCTGGGGCCATTTCACGTTTAAGAGTTGGGGGGCCCATTTGATTCGCATGCCAAATCTTAAGGCCCGTCGCTGGGTCGTCGTCGTCTGTGTGATCCTCCACTCTCTCACAAAGTCTTCTTTTATTGTATAGCCTCCTGGTAGCCGAGCGCAGAAATGATTCCGGAGACAATGTGACAGCGGATAGACGACATTTTGGCAGTCAGGATCCTTCCAGTCCAGGGAAGTGCATTGGGCGACGCACGGAGGAGTCAGCCTTCCACTACAGATTCACGGACAAAATATTTCAACACAATTTTGCTCAGAGGCTTTACGAGATACTTTTGGCCGACTCACTATATTTTCTAAATGAGGTTAGCGATATAGTACCCTGACTTATATAACATGAGCGATGAATAGTTACAATGATTTAAAGAGCGTCGACCATGGAAGGGCCTCAACATATATTCATTCGTGTGTGTGTGTGTGGTGTGTGTGTGTGTGTGTGTGTGTGCAAGCATGTGTGTGTGCCAGTGAGTGTGTCTGTTTTTTACATTTTATATTTACAATGACATTTTATGCACACATTAACCCTCTCGTATGACCGCCTGAAACACACACACACACACGCACGCACGCACGCACCAAGCACGCACGCACACACACCACACACACACACCACACACACACACACACATACTCCAACCCACCCCTAGTGGTCCCTCTGTTTGCCCAGCTGTGAGGCATATTTACCTGGGGTGGGGGTGTGTGTGTGTGGGGGGGGTGGTGGGGATGTGAAGAAGAAGAAGAAGAAGAAGAAGAAGAAGAAGAAGAAGAAGAAGAAGAAGAAGAAGAAGAAGAAGAGGAGAAAAGCGACTGTTCATCGAAACATTGAATTACAAGAGGAGTGAGGGGAAAAAGATGGTGGTGTTGTGGTGGTGTGGTGTGGTGGTGGTGGTGGGGGGTGAGGGCAGGTTGGGGTGGGGGGTGAGGTGTTGGTGGTGGAGGGGTGAGGGTGAGGCCAGGGTGAAGCCAGGGTCTGCAGAGTGGGAGGAAACAGGAGGTCCTGGCCCCTCTTCCCTCGACACTACTGGTAAACCTTTGGGGCGCGGCCAACCAAAGCAGCGTGTCAGGAACCCCAGACCCAGACCCCCAGCCCCACACACACCTCGGCCCTCGTGTTCCTTCCTCCCGCCCAGCCCCCCCACCACCCACCACCACCACCACCACCACCACCACTCCAGCGCTCCGACCTTCTCCTCTCCTGTCCCCCTCGCACTCCCATATCTCCCCCTCCTCCTGTAGCCGTGCTTCTCTCTTTAGCTCTATTCACCAGACAACCTTACTGTACAACGGGTGAGAAAACACCGCACGCATTCTTCCCTTCGTCCACTTCTCTCGGTTTTATTTATTTTCGTGTCACTTTTGAGGGCTTTGCAGGAAGACCTAAGCGCTGACTCACGCAAATAGTCCTCCTTGCCCTTGAGCCACGCAGTGTGGTTGGGGGCGGCGTGGGGGGGGGGGGGGGGGGGGGGTCCGATCCCAGACAGCACCTGTGGCCTTGTGGGATTCCATTGCTTTTTTTTTCCCGTTCCCCCCCTCGTTGGATGTTTGAGCTGGATATCCCCTCGGCGGCGTCGCCCCCGTCAGCACTCGCACCGCGCCGGCCTACCGTGCCTGGGCTAAACCCCCCTTGGCCCCCCCCCCCCGGCGCTATAGTCTGAGCAGATGGTCCTGACCGCCACCTCCTCGGCTGTTCTCCTTGACCCCCCCCCCCACCCCCCCACCCCCACCGGCTCTGGAGACAAATAGGCGGCGATATCACCCCTAGCCTTGTTTACCCTGTTTGCGTATTGGCTCATACGAGCGCAATATAATTATTTTTTTTACCGCCCCGCTCGTCCGCTTAAAGTGCCGGAGCGTCTGTTTTCGGCGGCGGCGCGCGCGGCTAACAATTACCGGATTCGTGCAAAAGTTTCGACCCGTCTAGAGAAATGAACTTCATAAAATCGCCCCAAGATGACGGCAATTTTGAAATGCAGAATCAGTGTTCGTTTATAAACTTCCAAAATAAATGGGGAGGCTTTTGGAATTTGTGTGCGGAAAATTCGGCGTGTTGTTGTTTTTGTTGTGTTTTGCGATATTTCCTTGGAGTCCCTTTAATAAAGTGCACGGGTTCTTTGAGACTTGCTTTATGGCGCGGTATTAAAAGCACCGCGCTGTGTTTTTAATCCAGCTGGGGTATAGCCCCAGAAGCTAAGTGTCTTTACAGAGCAGTGACATTAGCTTGTTTATTGGTTGCAAGGGCGTAAAGATACTATTCTTTTAATTGCTTGTACATGCTCCTGGGATCGCTGGACATCAGCCAGACTGCAGACGGCAGCACATTGGGAATGGGATAACGGACCGAAAACAAAATAAGCCAAAGTATACATTAGCGATATTTGACTTCTTTACCGTGCGTCTCAACCGATCCGGGGGACATAATGAGATATTGGTGGCGGGTTTTCTGTTGTGGTGGTAATTTGCCGGATCAAGTGCGACGCGTTTTGCGACAAGCTGTGTGTCTTACTCTCACTGTCAGTGATTTCATGCTGATCATCTAAATGGCAACGGACGAGGCGTGTTACCGATGGCCTCTCCGTGGTGATAGCAAGCTTCTCACACTTTGTGTTTCCCGGGGCGGATGGAAGCCGATGGTGATAATTGGCGCCCTGAAGCTGGATCTAACAATGCAAGCACTTACAGTTATTAACATTTTTTCCGTACATCTGACATTATTATTTCCGACTGGCTCGGGTGCAAATCAAATATACATACGCAACACACACACCACACACACACACGTGCACACAC
>PIJE02000382.1:127063-129563 GCA_002895965.2 Coryphaenoides rupestris | reverse complement strand
TATATTCAAAAGGAATATGCCCCGTAGGACCTATCAGTTTCTATTGTCAGTGAATTATATTGGGGAGGGGTACCCTCCTTTTGAAGCCAGGAGATTTATCAAACACACACACACACACACACACACACACACACACACAACACATACACACACACATACACACACACACACACACACACACAAACTCGCACACACACACAGAATGAAAGAATAGGTTTGGAAAACAAGAAGCAGGATCACACACTGGAACAACTTGCACGGCTCTCACACCACGCAGCTGCTTTTGAAGAGAGATTGCAAAATTACATTCAATAGCAGAACAGATCAATTAGGCTGCGCTCTCCCTGCTTATCAATCCAATTTGTGGGAGTACTTTGATGCGGACAAAGTTTCTCAGTTCATATATAACTATATATTTATGTATTTCTGGTATTTTTGTTGTGTGAAAAAATGTCAGTTTTGCTAATTATTTAATATGGTTCTTCTCTTTGCCCTTTTTAGCCGCAGTCTGTCTTCACTATTTCACTGCTGTGTGGATATATAATCAGTCATGTTGCCGGAGAAATATTGACCATTCAAAATACTATGGAAACTTTGGAAAAGGGCAAGTCAAACGATTAAAGATAGTGATTAATATCAAGCACCTGTGTCCTTCGATGTATCAACAATTTACAAGAGATTAACTTTTGCATGTGATTAGATTTGCATAATCATGACTGGCTTATGAATGCTTCCTCAAAAAAACCTGAAAACAAATATTACAATTGCAATTGTTCTTTTAAATCAAACCCATTGGTCAGGGAGACAAAACTTATGCAGTCTCATTTCCACACAATGCGAACGCATTCAATCAAAATATGCCAATGTATTGATTTGAGCAAATTCAGAAAAGTAAGGATTTAAATCTCAGCCAATAGCCATTAACAGCGTATCTGAAGATAGACAGGCAATTGGCCATAGATCACAAAGGACAGGAAATCCATCTTCTCTTTTTATTTGCGCACTGACTATCTTTAGATCCTTTTAACCCAAGTACCGTACGCAGACACAGTTAACACCACACCAGTACTCTCATCGAAGGCCCCAAATATACAGTTTCGGCCTTAAATCTGAACTATGTCAGCGTGCTACAACCCTGCGGCACAGGGCTGTCGATAAGGTGTATTGTGCAGAACTACGGGCCGGGACGGGGCTCTAACACACAACACGATACGGTGTCCGATGTAAGTCACGTCCACTGTTCATCTTCACGAGCCTACGAACTCCGGTCTCGGTGTTAGAGGAAAACCAGAGCTGTTCTGCATCGGTCGGGGGAACTCACGGTCCCAGAGGTTGCACAACGCGCATCGCGGCATTCGAACAATTCCTCAAACCCCTCATTGGTTTCAAGTAAATGCGCTGCATGTTTCGCAATCTTCCCGATAACCGCCGTAACACTTAAAGCCGTCTCAGTGTTCCCAAACGGGGCCAAGCCGAAGACGAATTTGCCAACTTCTCGAACTCCGAAACTTGTGTGTGTGTGTGTGTGTGTGCGTGTGCGTATGTGTGTGCGTGTGTGTACGTATTGCCACAGTGGCATCGAGGGGTCGTTCACGCTCACTCTTACAACATACACATGTTTCTTATTCTCCGCGAGAGTCCGGCGTGAATTGACATGTGATCTGGGACACAGGGCGGTGTATTGATTACTGTGTGTGGGGACGGACCGGGCGGAGGATGCGGTGCGCGTGAATAGATTGTTTTTGCGAGGCCTCCACGGCCGAGGGCCCCCTCCTGTCTCCATCAGGTCAGATCCCCCGCAGTCTTGACATGTTGATAGCAGAAGCTCAATGGCTGAAGAAAGCAAACAGTCGTGCAGACAAGATACACGGCGCGTCTCGCGTTACACAACACAACGATTAGACCGGACGACCCTTTAAATACATATTTAGACCGGACAATATCACGACCATATGCTTTTTTCTTTTTTTACTTGTGGTCAGGGAAGTCAGATCAATACGTTACCCTGTTGTTGGGTCAACCGCGTCACAAACATAAATACAATAAATTAGGGACCGCAAGGGAGTAAGTGGAATATTAGTTTTTATTCGTCAAACTCGAGAAAAAAGTTCATACAAACAATAATTATGGAGACAATGAAGAAATACAATAATATCAAATCGATTGACCTCAATATCGTCAAATATATCAATATAAATATACATGGAAGAGTCAAAAAGAAAAATGGAGGTCCTTCCGATTTCACGTGAGAACGTCCTGAAGGGAAGGGCTGAGAGTGTAAACCGCGATCTGTGTTCTTAGGTGATGGATGGGGTAGGGTGGGGGTGGCTTGGGTGGGGTGGGTGGTGGTGGGGTGGACAAGCTTTGACCTTGGCCATGGAACAGTAAGCGCTAGCTCAGATATCTAACATGATACCCATACATTGCGGCTCATTACGGAAGCGCGCCCCCACCTCCCCACCTCCCCCCGGCCCCCCGCCCCCGCCCTCCTCCTCCTCCT
>PIJE02000382.1:105061-122561 GCA_002895965.2 Coryphaenoides rupestris | reverse complement strand
GAGAGAGAGAGAGAGAGTGAATATTGTATTTTATTTTTGTATTTTGTATTTTTTGTTTTTTTTAAATACCGGTATATATATTTTATATTACATATATTTTTGGTTTGTTTTTAAAGTTGACTTACTTGCCTGTAATATATTTGTTCTTTATAAGTATATACTTTTTATTTACCACTCGCTTTGGCAATGTAAATGCCATTCCCATGCCAATAAAGCTCTTTCAATTGAAATTGAAATTGAAATTGCATGAGAGAGGACTGAGAGAGAGACAGAGAACAGAGAGACAGGGAGAGAGGACTTAGCCTTGTTACAGATAAAGCTTTTAGCTCTGTGGCTCACACAGAACACATGAAGTTTTGTACATATACAGTATATTTGTTATATTATTTTGTTATACATATTATTTCATATCAATTATTTCTCTGTGTCGCACACACTCTTAAACACATCAACTCACACAAATGTATCATTACTGCTTCACGTCCCAGTGGGTGTCAATAATACATGCTAACTGGTCTCTCTGTCCCATACATAGACTATTGTCATATTAGGGGGCGGTAACAGTTCTATTTTTTTGTCTTCATGTCTTCGTGAACCATCATGATGGGTCTATTGTTTGGGACGGTCTCCAGGGGGATCCTCTTTGTACGGGTGGTGAACGCCGAAGGTTCATCTCTACCTTCTCTAGCTCTTCTGTAAGCCCTGGCTTACCGGTTGTCCCTTCGCTCTCGGCTCAAAAACAAAAAGGTTGATCGAGCCTTTGAAATCGTGGCGCCTACTTACACCGTGGAACTCCCTTCCGCTGGACTTAAGATCTGCGGTCTCTGTTCAGACTGGCCTTCGTCTAGCCTCTTGTGTCTGCATTTCTGTGGTTTTTTTTTATGTCCTCTGTTTTTATGTTTTATTGTCTCTTACTATGTGATGGCCTTATTTTACTCCTGCGCAGCACTTTGTGACGTTGCCTGTGAAAGGCGCTCTATAAATAAACTTTACTTACTGACTTACTTACTTATTTCCCGGTGTTTTTGCGTGACACACAATTGCTGCCCGGCCCGGAGTAAATCCATGGGCGGCGGCGGTGCTGCTGCTGCTGTGTATGTAACCGTGTGCATATCTATTTGATAGTTCATTTTGAGGAGTACATTTCTCCTATAGATGACGATTACTTATGGATGTACCTTTTTTCCTCTTCACTTACCATTACAGTAACACAGTAAGACACGTTGAAATAATTAGGCGAGTTGAAATACATCACACAGTACACTATTCCCCATAAAGGCGTCGTATGGGCGACTGTGAAAGGAGAGACACATCATAATATAACACTTACCTTAATCTCACCCACGCCTTTTTTCTTAATGAATGTAAACCCATTTACCCACCGTATTTCTTACTTTTTTATCAGCTATATATATACATTATTTTGTATTATTGCTTATATTTTTAGATATATTAATATTCAATGTTCAATGTTAGGCACCGATTGCACGAAAGCACATTCCTTGTTTGCAAAAAACGAAGGCAATGAAGCCGTTTCTGATTCTGACTTACACAGCGTTTGCAGCATTTCCCTCCAGAAACATCCAGTAGTTGTAGTGTAGGTGGTATCTGTGGGGGATTGTGCGCTGCAGCTCTTAAGTCTCAGTGGGCCCTCCACGTTGTCTCTGCCATTGATCTGCTCTCTCTTTTATTTATGTTTGTTTACTGCCCCGTTTGACTCCAGAAGCTGCCTATTGCCTTTTATTGTCCGATGCAATGAAGGGTGCTTTTATCACTATTTGCCTGCGGGTCAAAGGTCACAATGGAGACAAATGGCCTAACGATGCCGAGTGATAAACAGGATAGTGCTGAACTTGGGAACGTGCAACGACCACCACCACCACCGCCACCACCACTGCCTTCGTGGGTACACCTCAGGTCCACTCTCTTTGGGATGTTGCCGTTTCTTCACACAGTCTCACAAACAGTGTCATCCGAGATATTATCTTGCTGTTAGCTTAGCGATTATGAGTGCTTGACACATTCAAATGAGGCAAATCTTGAAATCTATTCAAATCTTACTGTACCGTCAGCATATTGTCGTTTCGCTTTCTTCTGACAAATGTACAGTACTTACAAAATATGTCTCTGCTAAATGCCCTAAATGTAAATGTTTAGACTCTTTTACTTCATATTTGTATATAGCATGGCTATTTTAATCATGCACATGGTCTTTTACCGTGATGTATATGACTGGGGTTGTTGCCTTGATTAGTAACCTTGTTACTCATGGAAATGTGCAATTTCCTTATTGTATGTAATTCCTGTCTGGTCAGATTTGTGTCTTTATGAATGAGTGTGTGTGTGGTTTGGGAAGGGAAACCAGAATGCTGTCTCTGCAGCTCCATTGACATTTTGGTTGTACTCAAATACATTAATTCCTTCTTACTGATTAACACAATACAAAACGGCTCTCACACACCAAACCCAAACAGACATGCACACACACACACGCATGCACACACACACACACACACACGCAGCACACACACACACACACACACACACACACACACACACGAACACACACACACACACACACACACACTAAACCACACACAATCACATTAGTTTCGAGAAGTTTCTTCATTAAAACTAATGGAGAAGCCAGAGGCAGTGGAAGTGTTAGTGGGCTCCGCAAACCTGCCATCACTTTCCACACAAACCATAATTTAATGCTTTACGATAACTGAAATAATTCTTTCATTTACAGACGCCACTGCCAAATATTGAACCCCCAAAACTGCCGACAGGGAGGCGTAATGCCTTCCCCTCAGAGTGTTGCCTTTTAAATACTTTTTTTCCCCTCCTATTCTAATGTGTTTAAATGCATAAATTCTCTTGCTAATGGTTCGGCGTGAGCCGTGGAAACAGCGCGTTCAATGAGTGCACTTAAGAAGATTTCTGCACTTAAGAATCTCTTATAAAAACCAATATATCTGTGGATGTGTCTTCTTTCATGATCCTCGCGTGCGCTTAAGACGCGGAGTTTGCGGCGGATAATAAATGTGCGGAACAATTTCGGGGGGGAAGGTGAGGAGCGCCGCGGAGTGAACGCAGAAGGCAGCCGCTTAGCATAATCAAATAGCCACGCCGCCGAGGGAAAATTAAGCGGCCATATTTTGCCTCGATAAATTTGTGTTGATATTGATAGCATCTGTGTAAGCGAAGGGAGTTGTACCGGATCACTTCCCTCTCTTTGTTTAAAGGAAAGCATTTAGAACCAATGATTAGCCCGGAGGTAATGGCGGTCGCCAAACGGTGGGCATGAAGTCGGAAAACAGTATGGAATTTGAGTGTACAGTATCCCCCCCCAAAATGGTCTATGGTAATTCCGGCTCACTTAGTGACTCCGCGTGAACTTTAGAAGCAGTCTAAAGTCACCCGATATTGTCATTCCGTGCAACCCGGGAAAAAAAGGGACGTTTTGTCAATTATAAGTTTGCCTGACAGTGTTTACCGAATTAGCATTTAGCTCCTCTTTATTATTCACCCGACTGCCATCTCCCGAAAGACGACAGTTTTCGACGTGTCAAAAGTGAGCCATGTTGCGCGAAATTAATTCATCAGCCGTCCCCCTTTGGAAAGTGATAGTTCACTTCTCAGTCAAGGTAAATTCGTTTAGCGGTTTTAGCAAACGCTCTCTCAAAGCGGTCGAGGTTTGGGCTGCGGCTGAATATCGTCCGACCCCCTTTGGAAAGGAAGTTGAACGCTCGAGCAAACGACTCATTATATCATCGACGCTTGATCAATTGAATCAAAAGTGTATTATTCTAACAACTTGCTTGATTGAGAGTTCCCTATATACCGCACTATATACTGCATATTCATTCCCCTTTGACATTCACGGTATATTTTGTACAGCGTCGGGGTTGCTCATTAATCAACGACACTGCAAACTTATACACTACTATATTTTTTTTTGCGCAGTCGTGTTTCGGTCTCTCTCCTCTTTTTCCCGAACGGCGACAAGGTCAACCTCGGCTCGTTGTCAGGGGGTTCGTCTCGACGTCTCAACGCTCGTGTGATCCTAGAGGCGCTCGCAGGCCGAGCAATTAAATGAGTGACCACCGCGACGCACCGCGGCGCACCTCGCCGCACCGGTTTCTCTCACATCATCTTTTTTCTTTTTTTTTGTATTTCTCTTCCTATACATATTTAATAAATATGATGATTCAGTTTTTGGCAGGTTCCACCCTGCTCTCTCTCTCTCTCTCTCTCTCTCTCTCTCTCTCTCTCTCTCTCGTTCCCCGGGGGGCGGTGGGCGAGCGGCGGTATTGCTACCAGCGTACATTGTGTTGATTGTACAAAAAAAACAAAAAAAAACGACGCGAAAGTCGTGTAACTAATGGAGTCGGTACTTTTCCACCGGCGAGTGCTTTATTTACTGGAACTTTCCGGCCACATGCATTAAGGTATTATTACTGGAGTGCACATGATGTTATTCCGCATGTAAATACATTGATTATTCCATTTCATCAGGGTTACTTCGTTTCAAATCGGGGCCCTAAAAAAATGTTTATTGTCACGTTGCATCACCGTACAATAAATAACGTGAATATTGATTTTGCATTTGTTTTGCAAATATCTCTCCCACTGCCCCGCTAACATACACACAAGCACACATATACATATCTTAGCATTCACTTACATAGTATTACATCGCGCGTAGTATTCATACATGCACACAAAAGCACATGTCGGAAACACACACACACACACACACGCACACACGCACACACATACACACACACACACACACACACACACACACACACACACACACACAGCCACACAGCACGTCACCACAGTTGGTCAATAGAAGGAGATGTATGATTGATTAAGGGGGCTTTTACCAATACGAGGAGGGGCAAACGACCCCCCGAAACCCACTTACATATCAGCGAGGTGCTTTTATCCCTCCGTGCGCGGGGGGCGTGATTTACGGAGAGAGCCGAGGCAAAGCGTGGAGCCGCGCGCCACGTGACCGCGTAATGAAATGGCGGCCTAAGCTAAGAGAGCGTAAAGCGCCCTTATTGAGGAGCATTTAGTTAAGTGTGCAGATTAGCATAAGAAAGCAATGTCATAACACAAACAGACCGCGCTAATTGAACCATTGTTCATGTAAGCGCCGCAATTTTCCGATGCCCCCGCAGTTCCGCACACTCCTCGCCGCCGCCGCGCCATAAAAGACTTGACGATTGGCTGTGACAGTGTGTGCGTGTGTGTGTGTGTGTGTGTGTGTGTGTGTGTGTGTGTGTGTGTGTGTGTGTGTGTGTGTGTGTGTGTCTTTGGGGCGAGTTTGTGTGTGCACGAATATGTGTGTGTGTGTGTGTGTGTGTGTCTTTGGATGTGTGTGTGTGTGTGTGTATGTGTGTGTATCTTTAGATGTGTGTGTGTGTGTGTGTGTGCATGTGTGTGTGTGTGTGTGAATCTGTGTGTGTGTGCAAGTGTCTTTTGGGGGAGTTTGTGTGTGCATGATTGTGTGTGTGTGTGTGTTTTTGAGTGTGTGTGTGTGTCTTCAGGTGTGTGTGTGCATGTGTCTTTGTGTGTGAGCGTGTGTGTGCACAAAAGTGTGTGTGTGTGTGTTTTTGAGCATGTGTGTCTTCGCGCATGTGTTTGTGTGTTTGTGTGTGTGTTTGTGTGTGTGTGTATGTGTGTGTGTGCCTGTATAAATGTTTAGGCAGTGGGAGGCATCTCCCAACATTGATCACCTTCCCTCCGCAGGAGAGACAGGGCGTCTGCAAGCGGACACTAACTCAACCAATAATGAGCTCGCTGGTTATAATGTGAAATCCATTGTCTCTCCATTGAGGCCATTGATCAAACGCACCCATCTGTACGTTTGATCGTCCGCTTTGATTGCTGATACCATGCAAAGACTTCCCTTTTCTCTCTCTCTCTCTCTCTCTCTCTCTCTCTCTCTCTCTCTCTCTCTCTCTCTCTCTCTCTCCTCTCTCTCTCTCTCTCTCTCTGTATCTCGCCGTCTCTGTATCTCTCTCTCTCTTCTCTCTCTCTCTTTGTCTCAGTTTCTCTCGCTTTGTCTCCCTCTGTCTTTCTGTCTCTTTTTCTCGCGCTCTTTATCTCTCTCCCTCTCTCTGACTCCCGCTGCCTCCCAATCTCTCTTGCTCTGTCTCCCTCTGTCTCCCTTTGACTCCCTCGACCTCCCTATCGCTCTTGCTCTATCCCTCTGTCTCTCTCTTTCTATCCCGCTGTCTCTCTTCCCCCCCCTCTCTCCTCCTCTCGTGCTCTCTCCTCTCTCTCTCCTCTCTCTCTCTCTCTCTCTCTCTCTCTCCTCTCTCTCTCTCTCTCTGTTTTGCTGTAACGCTCTGCATCTCTCTGCCTCTCGGTATCTCTCTCGGTATCCCTCACTCTCTCTTTGTCTCTGCCTCTGTCTCTCTCTCTCTGTCTCTCTCTGTCTCTGTCTCTCTCCCGCTTTCTCTGCTCTCCCTCTGACACGTGCTCCCTGTGTCTCCCCCACCACCACCACCACCACCACCACCACCACCACCAGTCTCGTTCCTCTATGTCTATCATGCACTCATCACTTAGAGCAGATTGAGGTGGATGAGTGGGTTAGGTTTTGATGCCCCGGCTGTTAATGTAGTTGGAGTAAGGGCCGAGGGTGTGTGTGCGTGTGTGCGTGTGTGTGCGCGTGTGCGTGTGCGTGCGTGTGTGTGTGTGCGCTGCGTGTGCGTGTGTGTGTGTGTGTGGGGCGAGAGGGGGTCTCCGGCCCCCATCAGTAGGAAGTGGAGTGCGGACAGAGACGGATGGGTTCAGTCACCTTGGCACGGGCTTTCGCTGAGATCCGACTTTGACTGTTTAGACGGCTCTCCCTCAAAGCTTTTAACAGGCAGCTGTAATAGGCCTGTGGTTTTGCAGGGGCCAGTACTGGGGCACCTCTGGAGGGTGGGGGCGGGGGGGGGGGGGGGCTGGGGCCGGGGGGGAGGGGCTACCGTCTCCTGTGGTCTCAGATGTGGTCTGACTCCTGCTTAATGCACTGACAGGTAATCTATCTGATGGCAAGGTGATGCTTCGTGCCGATTCAGGGGGAGGGGAGCGGGGGTGGGTGGGGGACGGGGAAACCAGAGACCCCCGGTGGCTGTGTTACTCCCTGCTGGTTTACTCCTGCCACCCCCACCCCCCCCTCCCCCCGCCCCCCCCCCACCTCCACCCCACCAACACCAGTGGTTTGGATACTGGTTCCACTCTGGAAGACGGTCATGCACGGTTTGTTTTACTGTAATCATTGGATCTGAAAGGAGCATTCATATGTTCTGATGGTCTTTCTTCTATGTCATTACTCTCTGTTTAATGCTCAATGTTAGGCTATAAGTAAGGCAATAAAGGTGTTTCTGGTTCTGATTCTGATTCAGATATATACATATAAAAATAATATCTATATACGTACTATATATGGGTTCGACCATGCATGATTGTATTTGGTTTTTGATACAAAATAAGTTGCCATGGACTTTGGCTGCAGGTTGGCGCTGCACAGCAGAGTTGGGCTTACTGTTTCTACTCATCTACTCCTCTCACAGGTGTGTTATTATTACCTGGAGGGGTCATTCCTGGAAGAAATGTGTTCAGTTGTACTGTATCTCAGCAACAAGTGATCCGAAGTAAATCATATGTATTAGTCTGACCCTTGAATCACAGTTACACAGCAACAAGTGAATGCATGGATGACTGTAATTCAGTGCATGACGGTGCTACAGTTAAGAATGTCGAATACTGGCTGGAGAAACAGCTCACTTGGGCTCTTTTATAGTTTGAATAAACTGGAGAATAAACATGTTGTGCACATCGGGTTCGGCACCAATTGCACAAAAGTACATTCATTGCTTTCAAAAACTACGGTGATAAAGCTGTTTCTGATTCTGACGCAGCTCCACGCACGCAGCCTAAATTGGGCCTTCGTCTTTAATTGCGTCTGGACTACACGTTCTATTTCTGGATGTTCACTGACCCCCCGAATCTGGCAAGGAATGGAAAGACTTGAAGAAGAGTCCGCCCGTCAAACATGAGTGACGTGCAAGACGTCGGTTGTCTCTCGAGCGTTTATTCGGTGTGGAAAGTGTGCGTCGCATAAAGTACGTTGACGAGAAAGAAACGCTCGATCGGATCGCGAAGCGCCCCGTGTGAATGAAGGTCATTTCCGAGTTCTCCGAATATCAGCGCCCCCTCCGCACTTCTGTCGGGGGGGCGTCGTCTTGATGAGAATATATTGGAATGAGAAGTCCAAGTCTGTCTGTCGGAATCGTCTATTTATATACCAGTGCCTGTAAGGAACGCTGTACAGTGTAAGTATCTGTGAAGTTGATCCAGCCTGTCTTCCACACCACATACAGCTGATATTTCCAGGATTAAGTCCAGGAAAAACACTGCGATAATGACACCAAAACAGCCCAAAAAAAAAAAAAAAAAGCCGCAGTTGCCATGTCCACGCCGCTCCCCATCACGGTGATGTAATGCCGATGCCGGCCCACTAATGAGTCGGCCGTAGCTAAGACACACAGATTACACCCGGCCCACCACCACCACCACCAGGCCTCTCACAGGGTGATACTTTATCACCCTCTTCCCCACCGCCTGGCTCTCCGGAGACCCTCCTGGAGCTCTCACATCCCCGGGAACACTCCGACTCCTGGAGGCCGCAGCAGCAGCAGCACTCCTTACACTGGAACAGAAGAACCCATTACATCTCTCTGTTTTACCTCCATCTCCCCCTCCCCCCCCCCCACCCCCCCCCCCCCACCCCCCCCCCCCATCTCTCTTCTCTCTCTCTCTCTGTCTCCTCTCTCTCCACTCTCCATCTCATTTTTCTCTCTCTCGCTCCCTCATGTTCCTTCCCTTCCCCCCTCGCTCCCTCCCTCCCCCCTCCCGCTTCTCTCTCTCTCTCTATTTCCCTCCCTCTCTCCCTCCCTCCCTCCCTCTCTCCCTCCCTCCTCTCCCTCCCTCTCTATTTCCCTCTCTTTCTCCATCACTCCCCCCTCTCCCTCTCTCTCTCTCTCTCTCTCTCTCTCTCTCTCTCTCTCTCTCTCTCTCTCTCTCTCTCTCTATTTCCCTCTCTTTCTCCATCACTCCCCCCCTTTTCCCTCTCTCTCTCTCTCTCTCTCTCTCTATTTGCCCTCCTCTTTTCTCCATCACTCCCTCGCTCCCTCCCTCCCTCCCGCTTCTCTCTCTCGTCTCTGCTATTCCGCTCGCCTCTCTCCTCCCTCCCTCCCTGCTCTCCCTCCCTCTCTATTTCCCTCTCTTTCCTCCATCACTCCCCACTCTTCCCTCTCTCTCTGCTCTCTTCTCTCTCTTCTCTCTCTTCTCTCTGCGCTCGCTCTCTCATTGCCCTCGCTTCTTTATCTCCATCACTCCCCCCTCTCTCCCCTCGTCTCTCCTCTCTCTCTCTCGTCTCTCCTCTCTCTCTCTCTCTCTCTCTCTCTCTTCTGATTTCCCTCTCTTCTCTCCGCATTCACTCCCCCCCCTCTCCCTCTTCTCCCTCTCCTCTCTCTCCTATTTCCCTCTCTTTCTCCATCACTCCCCCCCTCTCTCTCTCTCTCTCTGTCCATCTCTCTCTCTCTCCCTCTGTGTGTGTTGGTGTGTGTTGGTCATGGGCCTGTTTGCTGGCTCCGTCTTTACCGTACACATGAGCGTCGGTGCAGCGCTGCTCTACGCTCGGTGCTGCGGCTTTATCCCCCATTTCATGTCTAGAAAGTGAAACTCCCCGGAGGTCGGCCGGCCGGCCCGACGCGAGACCCGACGAGACGGCCCACATCTTTGATATCTTAAACAGACGGCACCGCGCCAGAGCCTTAATTTGGTCTGTCTATTTTTTTTGCTGGGTTTTTTTTTTTGTTGCCAGATAGGAAAAGTGGTTATCCGACGGAGGGAACACCGTCCCCTGAATCAAACAAAATGAATAAATAATCGGGAGGGGAGGGTGGGGTGGCTGGCGGGGGGGAGGATGGAGGATGGAGGGGGGAGGGGTGAGGGGCGGAGGGGTGAGGGGGCTGCAGACACACTTTCATACTTGTGGTGCGTGTGTCCGTGGAGGATTGGTTTACCAGCGCAGGCGATTAGGCTTGTTGGCACAATTATTGGGTTTTTGTGGCTGAACTATTTACAGTATGATATAACCGGAGCCCAGATCGGGTTGTTTTCTT
Organism: Coryphaenoides rupestris; assembly: GCA_002895965.2. Taxonomy (NCBI): domain Eukaryota; kingdom Metazoa; phylum Chordata; class Actinopteri; order Gadiformes; family Macrouridae; genus Coryphaenoides; species Coryphaenoides rupestris. The sequence continues at coordinate 112,362 of PIJE02000382.1, read as the reverse complement.
TTGGGGTTTTTTTTTTTTTTCCAAACACACCGCACCAATGCATTACACAGCAGCCATTTTAAATAAAACATGGATTATTAGCTTTTTATTTATCCGTTCTCTTTTCCACCCCAGACCGCCTTTGATCGAGCCAAGCGAGTCTTCTGAAGGACCGAGTACTGTCTGCACGGTCGGACAGACACCGATACGGAACACAAGTACCAAATACATAGAGAAACACACATTGTGAATGTAGACATTCATTTTGTTTACGTATACACCACACACAAAAAACTATATTACATATATATAGATATGAAAATACATTTGAGAGGATGATTACAGGAAAGCGTTTGTAACTGTTCCGTCTCCAATGCATTTGTCCACTTTTGTAGTGATAAACACGTTCTATTCATGTGTATTTAGATCACTATCTTATTCAGAACAATGTTCCTCAGCTCTACATTTCAAGGTTTTTATCTTAACATTATTTTGTCTATTTTACCTCCTTTAGAATCTCTCTAAAATGATATTTTCCAAAAAGACAATAAAAAGAGAGGATTTTCCCATTGATAGCGGCGACTTCCCTGAAGTTGAATTAATAAAAAACCAGGCAGAGATAATATTTCTCAATGCCAAATCGATTTCCACGAGGTTACATCCCTAATGTTTATATTCCAGCCACCTCTCTCCTGTTTATACAATGGAGGGTATTAAAAGGAAGATTACATTTTACCCACTGGAATATAATACAAACACAGAATTATACTTCTATTTCCAAGCTGGGCATTGTCATTTATTTATGAGGGCTTTCCCCCTTCTCCTCTTCTTCTCTGTCCTCACCCGGTGGTAAATATGGAAATTGTGATTGTCATTCTGTCTATACATATACGTGTATGTTTGTGTGTTCGTGTGTGTGTGCGCGTGTGAACACAAACACATATCCACAATGGGACACACACACCCACACACACACACACACACACACACACACTCACGCACGGATGCATGTGTCTTTGTGTAAAGATATATATTTTATACTGTGTGCTGTATCGTGCATTGAGTTGTGCCTGACTGCTTTATGGAAACAACGGGCCTGTAGGAGTGTCTTCTCTCTCATATACATACACATACATACATTCTGTTCCAATCTCTTTGTCCTCTCTCTCGTGTCTCTCTCTGTCCTTCTCCCTGTCTTCTCTCAATCTCTCTCTCTCTCTCTCTCTCTCTCTCTCTCTCTCTCTCTCTCTCTCTCTCTCTCTCTCTCTCCCTCTCTCTCTCTCTCTCTCTCTCTCTCTCTCTCTCTCTCTCTCTCTCCCTGTCTCTCTCTCTCTCGCTCAGATTATAGGAGGCAGTCACACTCGATATGGGACCACACACACCATGAGTTACATTCATCCGCTATCATGCCTCTTCTGAGAGTGAGAGGGAGAGCGGGAGAGCGGCTGAGAATAAGCTGTTCCAAACCGTCTGGAGAACAATCTATGTGCAGGGGGAGTGGCTTACGTCCGCCATCTATAGATTGGTTTCGTCGACACCACACAGACACACACACACACCACACACACACACAATTACTGATTACCGCAAAATAAGAAAAGGAATACATCTCATTCAATTTAATTACTTTTATCTCATAGTAAATCTCAAAGCGAGATCCATCCACCCTCCCCACCCACCGTGTGGTGAACCCTGCTCCCCTGTCTGTCTGCATGGTGTGATGATACAGTAGTAGGAGGAGGAGGAGGAGGTGAGCTCACACAGGGCCGGTGGCTACTCTAACCTTTCAACACACTCCCGGTATGAATAAGGCATGACCACCGTGGCTCCTCTGGCACCATGATAAAGACCACCACACCACCACCACCACGCACCACCCTACCCCACCCCCCCCCGGATTCAACACTCAGCACTCTGGGTTAGATCCCCCCTCGTCTCCCTGGAAACTGTGGCCGGCAGACAGAGGAACGCGTCGGTTCATTAGTATGCTCCCGAGGTCCCAGGACAGCCGTTGCGTTGGACCACTGGGGCTCCTATTTTCCCGCAGCGCTTGCTTCATTGGACGCGCGGTGAAGTTAGCCCCAACACTTTGTTCAGGAAATGGGAGAAGAATAGAACCAGATCCCAGTGATTATGTCCCAGCATGAAGGTTGGCAGGACATTCTTGTAATCAAACTTTGTTTTTATGTAGCACGTAAGATCATGAATTTATATTTACTGTTATACACATGTGATCGTAATTTGTAGTGAAAATATACTGGATATATATAATCATTGTGAATGCAGATTTGGAATTTAAAAACCCATTGTACCAATTCAAGTAGAATGATAAAAAGGCAAATGCTATACTTCTAATCTGCATACTGCATAATAGAGAGAAATGGAAAATAATTATTCTGCAAACATTTTTTGGCAAAAGACGATGATCATAGGATCAACTTTTTGTTGATCCTGACTGTTGTCACAATAAAACTCGCATGTTGCTTTACACACACGACAAATATAAACAGATTCTATTATATTATATACAAGTAGATGACACTATATTGTGTTGAGATAAGAGCCAACTTGATTACATGCTTGGTGACATAGAGGTGTTCAGGACAAATGATCCACCGATCAAGACAGTCCACCACTTCCATCACCAGACAGTGTATAAAGTCTCCCTCTCTCTCTCTCTCTCTCTCTCTCTCTCTCTCTCTCTCTCTCTCTCTCTCTCTCTCTCTCTCTCTCTCTCTCTCTCTCTCTCTCTCTCTGTGTGTGTGTCTGTCTCTCCACTTTGCCTCTCTCCCTCCTCTGCTGCAGTCCTCCCAGTCACCTCATTCCAGCTGTGAGATACAATTACCGCCATCAGTAAATTCTACATTTCCGCAGGGCCAGATCACTGAGACCACAATGCCAGTCCTTAGTAACGTTAGAGCCCCAGCAGGCCCTCCTCCACGGAGCCCGGGGTCCTCCGGCTGAACCCGGCTGGCTTGTCTGCTCCTGCACTGGGGGTGTGTCCAATTCAATTGCTTTTGTTGATCACTGATTTTGCAGTCGATTCGATTTCTTTTCTCACGTGTATGTTTGTTATGTAAGAATAGTATTCATAAAATATAATTTTCCATCTGACAAATGAACAAATATTATATTCTCATACACAAAGATAATAGTTTACACTAGAAGAGATCCCGCACAAAGACAAGACAGATTGTGAGCGTATCGCCGCGCAGATCGTGTCGTGATAAGTCGTCCACTTGTTGAGCACAAGCTATAGTCCTTATCGGTATGACAGGACCCTCGGGTGCCCTCTGCAGTGCCTGCAGCGGCTTCTGAATGGACCACGGTCTGGCCTTAAAAAACCCAAATATAAAGATTTAGCACTAACCCTGATTAATAAAAGTATAATGTCCATTGTAAACGTTGCATACCTTTCAGCACTAATCATAATAAAATGCATCTCAACTTTCACTTCACTTTCCATTTCCACAATTCTACACTTTCTTTAAAATGGGAACATTACATTTCAAATTACAGCTTTCACTTTCAATTTGCCTTTAACATAAAAACCGACACTTTTGGTTGGAGTTTGGAGTGATGTAAAATGACCTTTATTTCAGAGGTAATTGTGTAGGCCCTTTGTGGGTGATTGTTATCTCTTCCCCTCTCTATCTCTCTGTATGTCTCTGTCTCTCACCCCTGCCTCCCCCCTCGCTATCTGTCTGTATGTCTCTGTCTCTCACCCCTGCCTCCCGCCCTCTCTATCTCTCTGTATGTCTCTGTCTCTCACCCCTGCCTCCCGTCCTCGCTATCTGTCTGTATGTCTCTGTCTCTCACCCCTCCTCCCCCGCTCGCTATCGTCTCTGTAATGTTCCTGTCTCTCACCCTGCCTCGCCACTTGCGTATTGTCTGTATTCTCTGTCCTTTCACCCCTCCCCCCCTTCTTATCTGTCTGTATGTCTCGTCTCTCACCCCGCTTCCGCCCTCTCTATCGTCTCTGTAATTGTCTCTGGTCTCACCCCGCCTCCCGTGCCTGCTCTATCTGTCTGTATGTCTTGTCTCTCACCCCTGCTTCCCCCCTCCGCTATCTGTCTGTATGTCTCTGTCTCTCACCCCTGCCTCCTCCCTCGCTATCTGTCTTCATGTCTTCTGTCTCTACCCCGCTCCCCCCTGTCTATCTCTCTGTATGTCTCTGTCTCTCACCCCTGCCTCCCGTCCTCTCTATCTGTCTGTATGTCTCTGTCTCTCACCCCTGCCTCCCCCCTCGCTATCTGTCTGTATGTCTCTGTCTCTCACCCCTGCCTCCCCCCTCGCTATCTGTCTGTATGTCTCTGTCTCTCACCCCTGCCTCCCCCCTTTCTCTACCACTATATGTCTGTATATATCTCTCTCTCTCTCTCCCTCCATCTCTCTTGCTATATGTCTCTGTTTGTCTCTCTCACCCCGGCCTCCTCACACTCTCTCTCTCCCCATACGTGTATGTCTCTCACCCTCCACCCCCCCTCTCTCGCTCTCTCTCTTCCTCTCTCAGACTCTCTCTCTCCTCATATGTGTATGTCTTTCACCCCCCCCCTCCCCTCTCTCTCTCTCTCTCTCTCTCTCTCTCTCTCTCTCTCTCTCTCTCTCTCTCTGAGCAGAGTGCTGCTTCAGCAAGGTTCCATCCTGTTCCTTAGCAAGGTCTTCTCTTTCCTCCCAAGGTGTCCTCTGGCTGCCCTGCCCCCTCCCCTCCCTGCCCTACCACCCCCCACTCCCCCCTCATCCCCCCCTTCCCCACCACCCCCCCTCCTCCTCCCTGTATGATGGGATCGTCCCGGTGTCCTGGACGAGGCACCAGGCCGCCCGAACCACTGATTCCGCGGCGATAAAGATAAAGATCCCATCAGCTGCTCATTTTCAAGTTTTCATTCAAGTTTTTCCAACAGATACGGTCTGAACACCGCGAGATTAGATGTGTCACCTCCCTCTCCCACACACACACACACACACACACACACACACACACACACACACACACACACACACACACAGACACACACATGTGCGCACACACATGCACACATGCAGACGCACGCGTGCACGCACTCACACACATACAAATAAAACACACACATAAAACCCAAACACACAAACACACACACAAATAAAACAAAAACACACACAAAACACACATACGCACAAATATTACACAAACACAAAAAACACACACACACACTCACACTCACACACACACAGACACACACACACACACACACACACACTAGGGCAGGAGCAGAGAATCCGATTCAATGTTCAATCGGGGAAGACGAGAGAGAATGGAATTTTTTTACTCTTCTTATTTTTTTCCTGTGCAACTACAAAAAGGAAAAAAGAGAAAATCAGAGTGATTGTGAATTCATGAATTAGCATTTGGGGGGGGGGGGGGGGGGGGGAGTGAGTGAGTCATACGTTGTGCGAGGTCATTTCTCCGATGTGTTAAGTTCTGAGTCAGGCTGTCAGATGTGTCAGGCACCCGACTCGCTCCGTCGACGGGAACACAGGAGAGGCCCTATTTAGGCTAATGAAATCCTGTTTGATGTTTCATATTCCGCGTGTATGTGTGTGTCTGTATGTGTGTGTGTGCGCAAGTGTGTGCATGCGTGTGAATGTGTGTGTGTGTGTGGTGTGTGTGCGCAGTTCCCATATTCATCCGAAGAAACATTGTATTTTTAAACAAAAAAACTACTTTCAACGGTACGACACTCTATTTGCTATTCGCTTTTATTCCACCTTCCTTCCGTCGATAGTTTTATTCGTCGATATATAACTCCGGTGGGTCTCCGTTTACCACCACACGATGTTCATTGCTTTATAAGCATCTCTGTGATGTCTGGCCATGAAGTGTCGAGCATTGTGTGTCTGTGTGTGTGTGTGTGGCTGTGTGTCTGTGTGTCTGTGTGTGTGTGTGGTGTGTGCACATGTCTGGTGCATGCACGTAGAATGTTACAGTTTGACACTTTGCTGAACTACATATCTGCCGTCCGGTTTCCGGCGTGCAGCCGTGTGCGGTTCCGGCGGGCTCCGTGTCGGGGGGGGGGGGGGGGGTGGAGGTGGGGGGTGGGGGGTGGATAGGGGGCAGGGGACGGAGGTGGGAAGGTCACGGCCCCCTCTGATGGACGTGTTGTGTCATATCTGTCTCTGGCCTCTTTCTAATGCACCTCCCCCTCCTTCCTGTCCCTTGTAGCGTGCCCCCCCCCCCCACACTCCTTCCTGTCTTCTTTGTAGCGAGGTTGTAGAGACAGAGAGACAAAGAGAGAGAGAGAGAGAGAGAGAGAGAGAGGAGAGAGAGAGAGAGAGAGGCCCCCCTGCACCTGACTGCTGCTCGCCCCGCGCCACCCGTGTGTCTCCGTATCTCACAACAATAAGGGAGCTGATCAAAGCCGTAGCTGCGTGGTGATTGGCTGGTCACGGCCACCGCTGGTAAAAAAAAATACCTCTGATCACATGACCGGTGTGAGGGCCCTGGGTGGTGGTGGTGGTGGTGGTGTGATGATGAGTGGCCTGGTTTTAGTTGCTGGTTTTTGCTACTTTTAGCTGTTTTGGTTCAACTTATTGAATTGGATGTCATTTCACATTTCAATGGATTGTGTTGCTCGTGGATGGATTATGTTTCTAATCTTCAAACCTATCACCATATTTGCATCATGCATGTGAATACTTCTCGTCAAATAGCTTTATGCTTTGTAGACTATATCTTGCACGACAATATGCATACGCATACATTACACATTGCCAGTATAATTATTTCTATAAAAAAATATTAATAATAAAATACAGGTATGTATCATATATAAAGCCCTTTGAGACTGTAAGTGTGATTAAGGGCTATAAAAATAAAATGTACTTGTCTTGTTTGACTTGATAAAATAATAGATATTTAAACAAATACAAAGTTTTTGTAATTATTTGGAGCAAATACGTGAAAATATAAAACACACTCAATCTGCGCAGCTGTGAGAGACGTGACGTCACCGCGTCAAAAGTGCGTCTCTTCACTGATCTGAAGACCGGACGCGAGCAGCCAGCGCGTTATACCTTACATACATTTTCCTTATGGTTCCTGATGGTCAAACCCCGCCACACCTTGAATTACCTCCCTGACCGCGACCGCAGGACGATCCATACTGTCTAGCAGGTGTAGGGTTCTGTGTTGATTCGTCGGGTAGATCTGGACTTATTTATTTATTTTCCTTTTTTCGCCCGGTCACCAATAATTGTGAAACTTCAGCTAGTTTGTCTGGCCTGGACATGGGATCTGCCCGGGCATCGAGTTTCCCCTCAGGTTCAAATATGCTGTGTGCTTT
>PIJE02000382.1:74019-84180 GCA_002895965.2 Coryphaenoides rupestris | reverse complement strand
GGGGGGAGGCGGGGGGTTACTCTGGGAGCTGGGAGACAGCAGGCCCTCATGAAACTATAATGAACAGGACTCACGGTCTTGTGCAGTGACCTGGCGAGTCGAACAAGGCAAAAACCCCCCCCCCACCCCCTTGGGCTCTGCTCTTATAGTTCAGCAGGCTGGAGCTCTACTGCTCCGTACCGACTGCAGCACTTCGGCCCGAGCTAGAAGGCTCCTCTCTCTTGCCACGGCTTCCTGTTTGTTTTTCCAGATGCTGTCCCTGAGAGACCGGGAAGCAGCGGGAGCCGGAGCCCGAGACGCCGCCGTCCAATCCCAAGCAAAGTAGCCGAGGGGCCGGGGGACCACCGCACACACACACACACACACACACACACATGCGTGTAACGTGCAGAGTTTAAGTGGGTGGTTGCACTGACTACATATTGACAGTCCAGAGAGAGGGGCCCGCACTGCATATCATAGCTATAGAATCACCAAGCGCCTGCAGAACCTGCGGCGGTCTCCAGAGTCACATGTTCAATAGGCGGAAACAAAACACATTCGGATTGAATCCGTTAGGCGGCTGTTGAGAGGAATCTTCCCAATCTCTTGGGGGGGGGGGGGAAGAAAACCCTGGAGGATTATTTTTTTCCGGTGTAAAATCAGACGAATGCGTCGGCCCCCCTAAGTAGCTCTCATACACATACACACACACGTCACTCTGCTGCTGCTGCTGCTTCTGCTGCTTCTGTGGCTCAGCGGTGCTTAAGCGTCGTCCTTGATTCCGCTTTAAACGGTAGCTCGTTGGGAGATTGCTGAGACAAATCACAGTCATTTGTTGAATCTTTGTTTCTGAATAAGTAGTTTATCCTCCAGGAACGATTTGTCATTGCCTTTGGTTCTCGTGGACAGTTTGAGTAAACACATTACACGAGCGCGCCATGTAAACAGCGCTTTGATAGCAGTAGCAGGCAGGCTGGGGCTGCCGGCGGTGGCTGATTACAAATACAAAGTTCAAAGTAATTTGCGGGGATTTGAACAAGTGACTAAAGGAGCTGAATTCATTCACGTGTGGATGTACGAAAGAAGAGACGCTCAAGTGCACTACAATTCATTTCCTATCACATTTGATCCAATGATTGATGGGATTTGAACGTTTGCAATGTAACGTGTGAATGCCGTTCATTATTATTGTCATTAAGGAGGACATAAACGTGTGTAATTGTACGCCACACGTCACGTAGCTTCTCACCGCTTCTGCTGTGTACTGATACGAGAAAAGACGTGACGAATACATACACACATACATGCATATATACATACATACATACATACATACATACAGTACATACATACATATACATAATGTATGTATGTATGTATGTTAGATGTAACACACGTACAAACAAACTCATCTTTATATTGTTAATATGAAACGTATCCGGTCCCTTGATTTTAGAGAGCTATACTTAGTTCCTACAGCGTGAACGTGGAAAAGTACATTAGTTTTATTTTCATACAAAAAACTACAGCCAGTAAGATTTAATTAAAATGCAATACTTCATATTCCCCTTTCTCTCTGTGTTTCTAAAGAAATGATAAAGATTTAATCCAATTAGCTTCGTACTGTTTCACCAGACTGCAACAGGGAATAGACACTTAATTGCGCTGAAGACAATTAGCCAAATGAATTCCAAAAGAATTCAGAGAAAAGAATCAGATTTAGACAATATTACAATATTGGCCCGGTAGGCTTCATGTGCTATCGCTTTATTGTATTGAAATGAGACAACGTTATAGTTATGTTAAGCAGCACTGGAGCCTAATTGTGGCACATCTCATGCAAAGCAACCAATGGGAATAGCTTTATTAGCAGCAGGGCTCTCTGTTGGAGGTTTTTTTTTTACATTGTAGATAGAAAAAAGAAGAGAAAAATCCTGTACACAATTAGTTGTATATATATATATATATATATATATATAGTTTCCTGCCCTTGTATCTGGCAGTCTGTTGTTGGAAAGTTGTCCGTGTTGCACTTAAATTATTTGTCGTTGGTCCAATATTGATATGCACATTTTCGGTTGCTGTCAGCCTGGTGGCTTGGAAGTCGCTTTGGGAGAAGACCGTCTGCTAAATGACTAAATCTATATATATATAGTTGTTATTTTTGGATTATTTTATTATATTTGCATTATCTATATTCGTTTTTTGTTTGTTTTATTCACTTAAACTTTCGAGTGCAAAACTACTCAACGCCGTGTATACGACAACACAGCAGGTCAAGAGAGAGTGGGCTGATATGTAAGCGGGGCGGCCTACATTGACACACAACTAGGGTTGGGTATCGTTTAGATTTTTCCGATACCGGTGCCAAAACGATACTTTTAAAACGGTACCGGTTCCTAAACGGTGCCTGAACCGATACCTTCTTTAAAATAAAGAGCAAACAATAACGTTAAAGAATGTCTTTTTTTTTATTGCTAAGGCAAAACCATTGAACAATATATTAACTCTTAAAGTAACACTGTTTAAATTAGAATTACAATTAAATACAAAACACTATTAAACATTACTAATAAATATTAAATTAACAATATCAACAAATAACAATTTAACAATAAATAAGTTACAGTACTACTACTAATAATAAATAACAGCAAACAAAGCAAGTGAAAACTACTCTACACTACTCTGCATATTCTACATCCACCTGTGCACACAATCAACAATTTTTCGATGAAAACCCGCTAAACACGATCAGAACCCGCTAAACACGATCAGAACCCGCTAAACACGATCAGAACCCGCTAAACACGATCAGAACCCGCTAAACACGATCAGAACCCGCTAAACACGATGTAAACAAGCTTGAATCCTGTCTCCTCCTGCCACTCCTCCTACAACTCTTTTGCGCAACTCTTCCGCGCAACCCCTTCGGGTTTACCGTAATACCTATATGGTTGGAAAGCGCAGCTTCTCTGCTTTCAGAAACCATTGGAATTTCTTCGATCGCACAAACGGTCTAGGAGTTACGGTAGTTTGAAAAAAGCGAGTAATGGGAGCGCCGGCGCTCCCTTCGGTCGTGGCACCGAAATGAGGCACCGAAATATGCGTTTTGATTCGGTACGGTAGGTACCGGTCGTACGGGAACCGGTGCCATAGTGGTACCGGGTTTCGGTACCCATCCCTACACACAACAGGCTCGCCGTGTGTGTGAGAGAGAGAGAGCATAAGAGGTCTTGTGATGATGAAGAGCAGAACACAGAGCGAGCGGACCACCACCACCACCACCGGCAGCGCGCGGGGGGGGCTGGCAGGACCCCGGATCGATAGAGATGGAGAAACAACAAGGAGGAGGTTCCCCCCCCCCGCCCCGTCAACCGGTCCAGTTTACCTTTCCCCTCTCACTGGTAAACACATGCATTTCAAGCAGGCTCAGGGAGCACCCGCGCTAACAATGACAAACGACGACGCGCTGAGTTTTCTTTCTCTATTAACATAAAGTAATATAAACTGAAGGACACTAGTCTATAGAGAGAGTTAGGGGCTAATGTTCCATATCAGATGTGGACAATGTCAGGACTGAATACAGATTAGGCTGTGTCCTTCTCTCCCTGGGGGAATTAAAGGCTTGACACTACTCTAGCTGCCAAGTGTATTATTATAACATGCGGGTGCCAGGGCTGCCTCCTCTGGACTATTAACCCCACCACTGTCCCCCAAGCAGTCTGCACCCCTAGCCCCCACCACCACCACTAACACCACCACCACCACCACCCCAATACCATAACACCACCACCACCACCACCAGACCCTCGCCAACCGCAGTGAGCTGCGTCTTTTCCCCGCTCTATCTCTCTCCCTCTCTCTCTCTCTCTCTCTCTCTCTCTCTCTCTCTCTCTGACCTTTGGTTTACGTGACGATACACTGTTCTTAAGGCCTGTTGTGAGACACACTTGTATTATAATTTCTTTATTCCATACAATTATATTTTTGTAAACTTTTAGTCACATGTCAGCATTTTTTTTTCCGTCTTCTGTCATTGTAGGGCTGGATTGCGGGGGAGATGGGGAGATGGGGTTCAAAGGTCACAGAGGTGGGTGGTGATCGGTGGGGGCAGAATGACAAATGAAGGGAAGACGCCTCCCAGGAGCGCCGTGCACTCTCTCCGAAAAGCAGCGGCCATGCACGTGCGCTCAGCGGGACCAGGCGCTGGTTATGACAGATTGCTGTCCATTTCCAGTATTGGGTCTGGTTCACTGCTCAGGAGCTATTCTGTGGGGGTGGGGGGGGGGTGGAGATATGTCTATGTATAGACAAAGGTTACTGGAATACCGGGCGGCTTACCGGGACCAATGTTGAATCAATCCTGGGTGGTATTCCCTATATGACGATGTGATTTACGACAGAAGGGCTTGGGTTATGAAAAAATACCAAAAAATAATAATGTTTTAAAAACCAGAACCGCAACTTTTGTTCCCCGTTTTCTTGTTGCGCTACGTGGGGGTTCTATTGGCTCCGAGTTTCAGAGCAAAGTTACCAAACATGCCACAGGTTGTCTTTGGCAAAGCGACATCGTGCTGGATGTGTGAACGTATATCGGGTGGGGTGCAGTTAAAACCAGTGGTGGATAGAAGAGCGAACAAACAGATGATGTAAAAGAACAACTTGCCAACAATAAAATACAGACGGTGCCTTTTAAAACATGGACAGGTTAAAAAAAACGCTGGCTTAAAAGCAAAATGTAAATATCACAGCAATACCAGTGAGGCTAAATGCACAAAAGAATCTGGAATTGAAATCTGGAAGTGACGAGTAGACTGGACAAAACGAAGCCTCACTGGCCAAGCCTGCGGAAGGGGAAACTGGGCGCCAGTTACAGGTCCTTTTTTACAACATTACACTCAAACACTCGATAAGGGTTATCACATAAACACTGTCCGTTGTGAGACTCGCGCGGAAGGCAGAGATTTTACTCTCTCCCACCGACGGCCGCGAGCGTACGGGGGGTTTAGAGCCGATTCGGACCGCCGTCCCGCCGCTCCGGTTTGCTCGTCTCCGGGTTCGTCTCACTTTATCTACACCCGACTTGTCGTTGTCGTTGTGCCGTCTCCTTTTTGCTTCTGAATCACCAACTGCTTATATATCCGAGAGACGTCCCCCCCTCTTGGGACTCATCGATTGGTCCGTCGGGGCCGCAGCCTCTCTCCCTATAGGCGACCTGTCAGTCCGTCCGGTCTCAACGCTAAACACGTGTAACTCATTTCCCGCCGATTGGCACCGGGAGTGACTGAATTGAGAGTCAAGTTGGAGACAATTCTGACGGCAATCAAACCAAAACACACAGAAAAAACCATACAAAACAGATACACACATATAGGCACTGCAAAACAATCACACACTGTTAAAAATCTAAACAATTTTAGATAGGCACTGCAAACAAAATAAAAGAATCAAAATGGAAACGGCAAACATTGTCTCACTTGGTGGACGTCTCACACACTGACTAGTGCTGTTCTAAGCCTACATCACCTGAGTTAGCTGAGGAGTGCAGTGACTAGTGCTGCTGTGTCAAACTCAATACAGCGTGCAGGAGTACTGGAGGGACCTCTGCTGCACTGATCTGATCAGCTATAAACTGTCAGCTATAAATATGGGGAGGGGGATTCAAGCCAAAAGCAGCAGCAGTTGAAGTGTGTGTGGGTATGTGTGTGTGTGTGTGTGTGTGTGTGTGTGTGTGTGTGTGTATGTGTGGGTGTGTGTGTGTGTGTTACAGCAAAGGGAAAAGAGAGATATAGGGAGAGCGAGAGCTAGAGTGTATGCATAAGTGTACGTGTGTGTATGTGTGTGTGTGTGTGTGTGTGTGTGTGTGTGTGTGTGCGCGCGTGTGTGTGTGTCCGAGTGCTTAGCGGGCAGCGGAGGTGCTCTGGGGCAGTGCTTTGCCCCCTACAGTAGTTTATCTTGGGCTCGTACATGCCCCCGTTGGCGGGGTCGATCCTCGGGGGGGGGGGGGGGGGGGGGGGGGGGGGGGGGGGGGGGGGGGGGGGGGGGGGGCGGGGGGGGGGGGGGGGGGGGGGGGGGGGGGGGGGGGGGGGGGGGGGGGGGGGGGGTGGGGGGGGCGGTGGGTGGCTCCATTAGCGGGTGTTCTAACCTTGCAACAATGCGGTGACACCCTCGTTTTTCATCCCGCTCTGCCTTCAAGCCCCCCCTCGCTCTCCCCCCTCGCTCTCCCCCCTCTCTCTCTCTCTCTCCCTCGGCCCCGCCCCGGGACGTCCCAGATGAGGACGGAGGTGAGCCGGTGAGAGACAGGCCACGCCCACGCCCCACGCCCACACTCACGCCCACGCCACTCACACTCAGGGCACTGAGACACACACACACACACACACACACACACACACACACCGAGACACATACTGTATGTAATTACGTCATACGTGCACAAATGGATATCACAGCTGCAGATTTGGCTCTGAATGTCTTGGTAGGAGAAGAATACCGCTTTTTGGTGGTTTTAAAAATGAAGACAAAAACCAAAACTATTTGAAACACATTTTTTCATCGTCTACGTATAAAGTATATATATATATATACTGTATGATTATCCGCATTGAGGTCATCTATCTCTGTGTGCGCGTCCGATGTGGTTTTTACAAAGACGTTCCTCATACATTCGACCCGATCATTTCACGGTTAAGGAAAAACATGCCGGCGTAGTGTAGTCGATTAAAGAGACATTAAACATGATGAGCGAAATGAAATAAATAAAGAAACGGTGACACCGAATCCATACACTTGTTATCTGTATTCATGAGGACGGAGTGTTGTTGAGTCGGGATGAAAGAACAGTTCAACCCCTCCATGTTTATTGGAATAACAGAGCTCTCTCTCTCTCTCTCTCTCTCTCTCTCTCTCTCTCTCTCTGTGTCTTCATCCTCTCATGAAATAAACATAAAAGTGTGTTTGCGTCGCTTTCATAGCGAGGGACTTTTGAAGTGGTCCAGACGGGGCTCCCTGCGTCGCGGCTTTCCTCATTGTTGTCTTGTTGTCTGTTTCCCCGCTCAATCTGCTGTCCCCTCCTTCATCTCTCACAGCCCTGACGGAAAACACACACACACACACACACACACACCCGCACACACACACACAGACACACACACACACACACAACTTCAGTGCAGATTGCGTGGATAGAAATAAACACATGAATACAAAAAAACAGACAAAGGATAGGTTTACAATTCAGCCTTTTCCTGCCGTGAGAATTGTACTTATAAGATTTGCATATCCAAGCATCACATGCTGCTGGGATTGACACGATTTAATCTCATACCGCAGTTCTTATGAGGATTCTTTTTATTTTTTTAATTATTACGATTAAGGATGACTGAGGGGATCTTTATTGTCATTCACACCGATTACATTTCACGAATGCATTTATCCAGAGTGACCTTAATGGGCCAGTTTGGAGTGCAGGTGTGTGATGGCTGGTGAGTATTATATCATGGAGGTTAAATAAGACCTTGGGCGTTCGAGAGAGAGAGAGAGAGAGAGAGAGAGAGAGAGAGAGAGCCACGTGTGCGCCATGAAAATGAGCAGCAGGAGAGAAAAAACGAAAGAAAAAAGAAAATAAAAACTTGACACTTTGTGGGTTTCCCGTGTTGTTGGTATTCCTTCCTAATGACCGTCTTCCTGTTAGCAGACAGGCCTGCACCAGGATGCCTTGCGCCACAGCTGTGGAAACTCTGATACACGCTCAGCCCATCTCAGCCCAGTCCTCCGTTGGGCCGACGTTCGCTCGGAACCCGATGGTGAAATACAACACGTTTCCCCCCCTTTTTACTGATCATTTAAAAAAAAAAACGCTCGGCCTGCTTATTGAATTATTTGACGATACTTGCCCATAATCACCGACTTTTTCGTTCATTCACGTGTGTGTGTGTGTGTGTACGTGCGTGTGTGCGGCTGCAAACGCGGCAACCCATTGTTATTTGAAGTAGATCTCCTTCTAAGTGTAGGCAGCAGCGCGCACGCCAAGAGCATTTCATTTTAACATATGCACTCACCCATTCTTCTCTCTACTCCCCCACCACCCACCCACCACCCACCACCTACCCACCGAAACCCACCCACCCAAACCCACCCCGCGTCTGCTTGCATGCGTTTTGTCTACCGAGAGAGGCCTCTTTCCTTGGCAGGTGTTTTGCGCTGTATGTACGCTGCCTGCCCCCCCCCACCCCCCCCTCCGACATAATCAATCTGTGCAGAGCTCTCGGAAAGCAGCGGGGATGAGAGAGAGAGATGGCGAGAAAGAGAAAGAAAGAAAGAGAACGAGAGACGGGGGGGGTGGGGGGAAGGGGGGCCGCAAAGGCACGCCCGGCCCCCACTAACACGCACAGATGATTAAATGGATGGTAACGTACATTCCGCTCTCTCCCTCCTGGCCTCAGTGTGTTTTGCGTCGCACGTCTATTCATCCCGGACGCCGGCGTGATCCATCATACACCCGCCGGGCTGATAGATACCCGTGCCCTTCTTAAGCTGCGCCCGGACACATACTTATTGTGTCCTTTTACCGGAGAGCCGAAGTGACGAACTCCCGTGGCCCTGGCGCGACGGTGGCAGGTACTCAATAGGGGGGGGGGGAAGGGGGAGGGTTTGCGGAAAGAGGGAGGGAGGGAGGGATGGGGGGTGGGGGGGGAGGTATCGGGAGAAAAAAAAGTGTTACCCACCGCGGTGGAGAGAACGCAGTGCCGCTGCACGAAGGAGAGAAAAGAGGGATGAAAAGACATGAATAACATGACAAATCAAAGTGGCCCGGGAAAAAAAGAAAAGGAAAACGGGAAGGGAAATCTCGGAGGAATTACACGGCTGTTATACGTTTTTCCTTTTTTTTTCTTTTCTTTTCTTTTTTTCCCCAGTTCAGCCTGATGAATGAATTAGTTTCCTCTTTTTTTTTTCTCCTCCTCCTCCTCCGCCACTCAGGATTGTCTGTGATAAAACATTCAATCAGAAGTAGCCCTGGGTGATACTATTTTAGTGCTGGATGTGTGTGTGTGTGTGTGTGTGTGTGTCGTAGTGGTCCTCCTGCAGACCTCTTCCCAGGGAATTAGCTCTGATTTATGTGGCGCTCTGGTCTTCTCCTTCTCCAGCATGCGGGGGGAGAGGAGGCTTCCCTATCCTGGTTGCCCGGTCAGCGAGGTCGCCAGGCCAGTCCAACATGCACCGCTCACACACACCTTTATACTGGAGATATTCATACGATTTTGAATGTGTGGTCGTTGATTCATGTTTATGATGAAGTTGGCTGATGTTTAAACATAGTTAATGAGCAATTTAAGAGGGGGGAACATGAGACATAAGAACAAGGAAATGTTTCGGCCTTAAATGAAATCACTGGGGAGTTTGCTTGAACAGAAAAATGAATCCAGACCAGTCTCCCAGTTTGTCAGGGAGGAAGGCTGGGGAGTTTGAATCTGTAGGCTACCTTCTTTACACTCAAAGCCGAAGGTCGGTTAACTATGACGGTCGCGACGCTCAACAAGATGTAATGTGGAGATGTGATAACAACAGAAGCCCCACGGGACTATCATTAAAGGGGAACTTTGCCGATTTTCAACCAGTTTTGTAATATTTGGGTCGTATATATGATGAACAATGTTTACCTTTACCTTTCCTCCGTATTGCCTGCACCCAGATCTCACCACTACTTTTGTCCACCGGATAACGTCGTGACTTTGTGTCATCGTACCCCAACACTGTTGTCAAATGATGACGAAGTTAGGGTAAGATTTAATTTCAGAGAGCATCGGCAACAACTACGAAGAACTTCAAGAAGGTTGGCAATCTGCACAGGTACTCCTTGCACGGCATCTACTGTTTGTTTGGCGGACAATACTTTGGAGACACTTTTTAGAAGTTTCACAGGGAGAGAAAAAAGCCCAGAATTGTACCTTTAAAGGAACGGATCTCGAGAGAAAAAAAACAACGGACATCTCCATGTGTTCATCCCCTTCGTTTAGGCGGCCTGTGTGCTGACTTAGTATCACTACGGCGCGCTATGGGTGCAGAAGTGTCAGGGCCCGTCTTGCCTCTTCCTCTATGCACTGTGTAAATGAACGGGAGATGTAGGTCTAAGCCCTCTAATAAGCAGGCTTAGGTGCGACGCGAGGGGAGGGGGGG
>PIJE02000382.1:40000-67500 GCA_002895965.2 Coryphaenoides rupestris | reverse complement strand
CACACACAAACACAACACACACACAACACACAACACACACACAACACACAACACACACACACACACATATGTGTGTGTGTGTGTGTGTGTGTGCGTGTGTATGTGTATGCATGAGGGTGTGCACAAATACACTGTATGTTGCAATGCTTTCCCCTGCGTGTCTGTTTAATTCATGTGTGCAAGTCCGTACACATTTGATGTGTGTCTGTGTGTGTGTGCGTGCATGCGTTCGTACGTGTGTGTGTGTGTGTGTGTGTGTGTGTGTGTGCGTGTGTGCGTGTGTGTGTGCATGCGTGTCATGTTGTGATCTTGGCTTCGATTCCCTCGACGGACATCTCCAACCCGCCCGCTTACCATGGGAACTCCATGGAAAGTTTGCGGAATGACCCGTCCTCCCTCCGCCTCCGCTGGCCCAGACGCGTGTCCGACGCTCACAGCAGCGCAGGTGATGCTCAGGTTGTTGTTTTTCTCATGTTGATGTGCGCTCAGGAGTTCTCTCTCTCTCTCTCTCTCTCTCTCTCTCTCTGTGTGTATCTGTCTCTGTCTCTTGCTCTACGAGAGGCTAGGGGTCGGGTCGTCTGCGAGCGAGCGAGGCCTGGGCTTTCTCACACGTGGATGGACTTTCTTCACGGTTCAAGGCTCCTGAAATCCATCTGGGTGATAAGCTGCCAGAGCAGAGCATAGCGGAGCGGAGCAGGGGAAGGGGAAGGGGAAGGGGAGAGGGGGGGGCGGTGGGCAGCCGATAGCGCTTTAAAAGCAGTTCAGCTCCAGAGAGAGAGAGAGAGAGAGAGACAGAGAGAGAGAGAGAGAGAGAGACAGAGAGAGAGAGCTTCTGTCTGCCTGCCAACAATCTGATTACTCAAGTCAACCTTTTATTTTGCAGCCCAGCCCAGAGCTCCCAGACCTGGCCGGGCCCAAGCCAGGGGGATCGGCTGCTTGCTCGTCAATACGTGGTTCTGGTTCTGACCCGAGCGCACACAGAACACAGAAACACAGACTCAGGTTCTCATCAATGCTAAAGTATAAAGGTGACATATATGACGTGTATGTCAAACATTACATTTCAAAGAGTTCAAAGTACGTCTTAAGTTGCCTGTTGCCGTAATACTGAGATGGATTCTGTTTTGATCTTGATCTTGATGAACACATTTCACAAGACAGCTATGCGACTATAACTACAAGACGTGCAGTGAGAGGATTGGTGTGGCCACATTTTCTTGCAACTAAAACTCGTACGTACAAAGGTCAAGCATTTCCATATTTCATCCCTATTTTAAATTCATAACCATAAAGAGAAGAGAGGACTCTGCCAACTCAAATTGATAGTGGCCATAAGTCAGACATGACGCAGAAACACGTAAATAAATCTACTGAACAACAATTATTATGATGTACAGCTGTTTCATTACCGGCACCGTTGCAATACCCCAATAGCAGCCATTTAACTAAAGTGATCTGGCTCCTGTCACACACTTATGTTTGGCTTTGGACAAATAATGTCAGCAATTAAACATAACCGCTTTTATGTTCTCGCGCATGTATTTTGCTATTGTACTCGACAAGATTAGTTAAACTCCATTATCTGGTCGTGCCGGGGGGAGGGGGAGTTAGTGGGTGGTTTGGGTTCGGGCCGTGTGCTGAGAAATGACTTGTGTTTTACTGCTCTACTTCTGAAAGAAGTTCACATGCATCACACGAGGTCCCATCGGCGACATCATGTTCGCTGTTTAATAAATAACAGCCGCTTAAGAAATATAAAACTGTTTCAAGCATATTGCATATTTTACCAAAGATATGAAGAAACAAAAAAAAACACATTTGACATTTGACGATAAATGTCGTATATTTTTGTGGCGACTCCTATAATGTTGACCTGGCAGGATCTGTGTCACTTGATAGAAATGTGGTCACTATCTCAGTTCATCAACTCTCTCTCTCTCTGCTTCACATCCTTGAACCTCGTGGTTTATGACAGCGAGCCAAACAATGCAGATTGTGCACAATTTTTCCCGGTCTCCTATCCACGCCCTGTTAACCTATTTCTTCGTCTTTGTGATGCATGCAAAGGTACGCTTGTGGTAGCACAGCAGACAAACTGCACGCCCGCTTGACAAATGGGCCTACAATTGTCCTATTTACCTGTGGTTGCCGGGTGTTTCTCTGAAGCCTTTCTGATGACGGCCATTTGCTTCTCATCTCAGCATTACAACGACGACAACGACGACGACGACGACCGTACAGACTCGACTGACAAATAATTAAAACCCCAAACGAAATAACCCTTGTACATGCTCCAGGCTGCCGATATCACAAAAAAACAAACCCACCCCTAACGCATCTGTCTCAGTTACTAATGTATTCTTGTTCTAAACTCCAAGCCCCCTTCATTTTCCCGAGATGTCGCGCGGAACGCCGTGGTAAAACAATTGTATTTCGTGTCATGATTGCGGCGTGTCTTCTTAGGCGGCAGCAGCGGCAGCAGCAGCAGCAGCAGTCTGGGAGTGATCCCACGGCGTGTCACGGTCCTCCGCTGTAATTACCCGCCGCTCGCATGGCGGTGGAGGGGAGTTCAGGGGAGCCTGCTACCGGAGAGCCTCTCCTGCGCACGTTGGGGTATTATCATAAACAGAGCACATTAACACTTGTTCCTCGCTTGTCGGGATATAAATTAAGTCTGCAGGTGTCCCACCGAGGTTTACCCCTGATACTAATTAAGGCATGATAATTAGGTTTGTTAAATTCACTCTTTTCAGCGTTGAGCCCCCCCTTGGAATACAACAATCACAGATTGCAGACGATAGAGAGAGAGAGAGAGAGACGAGAGAGCGAGAGAGAGAGAGAGGAGAGAGAGAGAGAGGGAGGGGGGGGGGTCTTACAGGTTCCTCCACCAGGAAACCCAGTAGAAAGGACCATCGGATGCTGGATGAGGTTGTTCCCCAGTGCTGGTGGTGTGTGTGTGTGTGTGTGTGGGGGGGGGGGGCGTGGGTGTGGTGGTGGTGGTTATGGTGGTGGTCGTGGTGGTGGTGGTGGTGGTGGGTGGGGGGGGGAGGGTATGTATGTGGGCTGGCTTGTAATTATGATTTTGCGCGTGACAATTCTCTTTCATCTGACTTGAATGCGCGCCTGTGTGGCGTGCATGGGGCAGAGACACACACACACACAAGCGTTTTTGATGAGGTTCTTCCTCTTCATCTACAAGAGAGAGAGAGAGAGAGAGATAGAGAAAGAGAGAGAAATAGAGGGAGAGAGAGACCCATTCATTTACACAAGAGAATGCTCCCCCATCCCCCTGTTCCTGGTCCTCTCCTCTCGCCTCCTCCTCCTCTCCTCCTCCTCCTCTCGCTGCCGTCTCCATGACCTTGGAGGCTGCCTACCTTATTGAGCAGGAGACGGGAACAAAGAACGGACGGGGAAATAACAGAAGGTTAAGGCTGCTGGCGGCTGCTTTAAAGCCTTCCTGGGGCCAAAGGTAGAAGTTTGTGGCTCCTTTTCATCAGAGTGAAAACAAAAAGGATAGCGTGGCAAGAGACACGCTATAGGCTAGCAGAGACGACGCTATAGGCTAGTAGAGACGACGCTATAGGCTAGTAGAGACGACGCTATAGGCTAGTAGAGACGACGCTATAGGCTAGTAGAGACGACGACGCTATAGGCTAGTAGAGACGACGCTATAGGCTAGTAGAGACGACGCTATAGGCTAGTAGAGACGCTATAGGCTAGTAGAGACGATGCTATAGGCTAGTAGAGACGACGCTATAGGCTAGTAGAGACGACGCTATAGGCTAGTAGAGACGACGCTATAGGCTAGTAGAGACGACGCTATAGGCTAGTAGAGACGACGCTATAGGCTAGCAGAGACGACGCTATAGGCTAGTAGAGACGACGCTATAGGCTAGTAGAGACGACGCTATAGGCTAGTAGAGACGACGCTATAGGCTAGTAGAGACGACGCTATAGGCTAGTAGAGACGACGCTATAGGCTAGCAGAGACGACGCTATAGGCTAGTAGAGACGACGCTATAGGCTAGTAGAGACGACGCTATAGGCTAGTAGAGACGACGCTATAGGCTAGTAGAGACGACGCTATAGGCTAGCAGAGACGACGCTATAGGCTAGTAGAGACGACGCTATAGGCTAGTAGAGACGACGCTATAGGCTAGTAGAGACGACGCTATAGGCTAGCAGAGACGACGCTATAGGCTAGTAGAGACGACGCTATAGGCTAGTAGAGACGACGCTATAGGCTAGTAGAGACGACGCTATAGGCTAGTAGAGACGACGCTATAGGCTAGTAGAGACGACGCTATAGGCTAGTAGAGACGACGCTATAGGCTAGTAGAGACGACGCTATAGGCTAGTAGAGACGACGCTATAGGCTAGTAGAGACGACGCTATAGGCTAGTAGAGACGACGCTATAGGCTAGTAGAGACGACGCTATAGGCTAGTAGAGACGACGCTATAGGCTAGCAGAGACGACGCTATAGGCTAGTAGAGACAGCGCTATAGGCTAGTAGAGACGACGCTATAGGCTAGTAGAGACGACGCTATAGGCTAGTAGAGACGACGCTATAGGCTAGTAGAGACGACGCTATAGGCTAGTAGAGGCGACGCTATAGGCTAGTAGAGACGACGCTATAGGCTAGTAGAGACGACGCTATAGGCTAGTAGAGACGACGCTATAGGCTAGTAGAGACGACGCTATAGGCTAGTAGAGACGACGCTATAGGCTAGTAGAGACGACGCTATAGGCTAGTAGAGACGACGCTATAGGCTAGTAGAGACGACGCTATAGGCTAGTAGAGACGACGCTATAGGCTAGTAGAGACGACGCTATAGGCTAGTAGAGACCACGCTATAGGCTAGTAGAGACGACGCTATAGGCTAGTAGAGACGACGCTATAGGCTAGTAGAGACGACGCTATAGGCTAGTAGAGACGACGCTATAGGCTAGTAGAGACGACGCTATAGGCTAGTAGAGACGACGCTATAGGCTAGTAGAGACCACGCTATAGGCTAGTAGAGACGACGCTATAGGCTAGTAGAGACGACGCTATAGGCTAGTAGAGACGACGCTATAGGCTAGTAGAGACCACGCTATAGGCTAGTAGAGACGACGCTATAGGCTAGTAGAGACGACGCTATAGGCTAGTAGAGACGACGCTATAGGCTAGTAGAGACGACGCTATAGGCTAGTAGAGACGACGCTATAGGCTAGTAGAGACGACGCTATAGGCTAGTAGAGACGACGCTATAGGCTAGTAGAGACGACGCTATAGGCTAGTAGAGACGACGCTATAGGCTAGTAGAGACGACGCTATAGGCTAGTAGAGACGACGCTATAGGCTAGTAGAGACGACGCTATAGGCTAGTAGAGACGACGCTATAGGCTAGTAGAGACGACGCTATAGGCTAGTAGAGACGACGCTATAGGCTAGCAGAGACGACGCTATAGGCTAGCAGAGACGACGCTATAGGCTAGCAGAGACGACGCTATAGGCTAGCAGAGACGACGCTATAGTCTAGCAGAGACGACGCTATAGGCTAGTAGAGACGACGCTATAGGCTAGCAGAGACGACGCTATAGGCTAGCAGAGACGACGCTATAGGCTAGCAGAGACGACGCTATAGGCTAGCAGAGACGACGCTATAGGCTAGTAGAGACGACGCTATAGGCTAGCAGAGACGACGCTATAGGCTAGTAGAGACGACGCTATAGGCTAGCAGAGACGACGCTATAGGCTAGCAGAGACGACGCTATAGGCTAGTAGAGACGACGCTATAGGCTAGTAGAGACCACGCTATAGGCTAGTAGAGACGACGCTATAGGCTAGTAGAGACGACGCTATAGGCTAGTAGAGACGACGCTATAGGCTAGTAGAGACGACGCTATAGGCTAGTAGAGACGACGCTATAGGCTAGTAGAGACGACGCTATAGGCTAGTAGAGACGACGCTATAGGCTAGTAGAGACGACGCTATAGGCTAGTAGAGACGACGCTATAGGCTAGTAGAGACGACGCTATAGGCTAGTAGAGACGACGCTATAGGCTAGTAGAGACGACGCTATAGGCTAGTAGAGACGACGCTATAGGCTAGTAGAGACGACGCTATAGGCTAGTAGAGACGACGCTATAGGCTAGTAGAGACGACGCTATAGGCTAGTAGAGACGACGCTATAGGCTAGTAGAGACCACGCTATAGGCTAGTAGAGACCACGCTATAGGCTAGTAGAGACAACGCTATAGGCTAGCAGAGACGACGCTATAGGCTAGTAGAGACGACGCTATAGGCTGGTAGAGACGACGCTATAGGCTAGTAGAGACGCTATAGGCTAGCAGAGACGACGCTATAGGCTAGTAGAGACGACGCTATAGTCTAGCAGAGACGACGCTATAGGCTAGCAGAGACGACGCTATAGGCTAGTAGAGACCACGCTATAGGAAATGTTCATTCTACTGCCCATTCAATTATTTTCATGTTCGTGTTTTTGTTTAGATTTTTGCTTCCATTACAGTGTTGAGATTTGTTTTTTTGTAGCTGAAGTGTAGAAGATGGTGATGAGATGTCTCATGTGTGTGTTCTCACCATGAGAGTGGAACGAAGAACCAGGAGAGAAGAGGTGAGCTGAGAGGAGAGGAGAAAAATGACACAAAAAGAGAAACAGCAGGAGATGGGAGATGGGAGAGAGAGAGAGAGAGAGAGAGAGAGAGAGAGAGAGAGAGAGAGAGAGAGGACAGTCCTACTGCTGAAGTGTCAGCTGGCTGCCTTGTGTAGCCCATTCATCACCCTCCCTTCCCCAGCGACTGCAGCCCTATAGGACCTTCTACACTGGAGGCTGTGGGAATATCATAAGAATAATAATAATAATAATAATAAGAATAATAATTTGTATTATTATCTAACAACAACGCGATGATGATGACGAAGATATCAAAGGCAGCAAAATAATAATACAATTTTTTTTTAAGGATGAACATGACTTTAAGATAGCATGTGGAGGGAGTCAGATGATTAAGACACAGAAATGTAGATTGTGAACTTCACAGATCGAGAGAGAAAACAACAGTACAGAGAAAGGGAGGAAGAGAGAGACAGAGAGAGAACAAAGAGACAGAGAGAGAGAGAGAAGACAACAATACGGGGAGAGAGAGAAAGGAAGACAACAAGAGAGCGATGAAGAGAGAGACAGAGAGAGGAAGACAACAAGAGAGAGAGCGAGAGAGGAAAAGAGAGACAGAAAGAGAGAGAGAGAGAGAGAGAGAGAGAGAGAGAGAGAGAGAGAGAGAGAGAGAGTGGAAGGGAAATAACGAGAGAAAGAAAAGAGAGAGAGGAAGTGAGACCGAGACAAAAAAAATAGACAGAGAGAGAGGAAGACAACAAGAAACTGAGAAAGAGAGAGAGCGAGAGAGAGAGAGAGAGAGAGAGAGAGAGAGAGAGAGAGAGGGAAGGAGACAAAAAGAGAGAGAGCGAGCGACACCTCCCGCATGCGTGGTCCAGATGTCAGAGTGTGTGCAGGCCTCTGGGAGCCGGCCGGCCTGCTTAGGTGCACTACTGACAGAACAGCAGCAGCGCGGGGGGAGAGAGCAGCTGCACGCAGGTCACTCCCTCCCCGGTCCCTCCCCGGTCCCTCCACGGTCCCTCCCCTGTCCCTCCATGGTCCCTCCACGGTCCCTCCACGGTCCCTCTCCAGGTCCCTCTCCGGTCCCTCCACGGCCCCTCTCCGGTCCCTCCACGGTCCCTCTCCGGTCCCTCTCCAGGTCCCTCGTCCCTCCACGGTCCCTCTCTGGTCCCTCTCCGGTCCCTCTCCGGTCCCTCTCTGGACCCTCTTCGGTCCCTCCACGGCCCCTCTCCGGTCCCTCTCCGGACCCTCTTCGGTCCCTCCAACGGTCCCTCCCCAGGTCCCTCTCCGGTCCCTCCCTGGCTCCTCCCAGACACCACAGCCACAGATGTGTGACAGCCGCACAGTTCTTTGTTTACACGCGCTCGTATGCCGTGTACACAAACTTTGCGCTTGTTGACTCGTCACCAACTCCGTCGTCGTTGTCGATACGTGTGTGCGTGTGTTGCCGTGTTTGCTGTTTTTGGTGGTTGGGGGTTCATGGTTTTTTCCAATGGTTTGGTTTATTTTTTTGGGGGGGTGGGGTGTGTGTGTGTTGGGGATGGGGGGGGGGGGGGGGTGGTGTTGGCAGCTGATTGCCGCCCATCCCAAGTTGTTTAGGTGCACACACGCCACACACACAAGCGAACATCCGACAGATGAACAAAATCATACACAAAAATTGGCCCCTCAACTTACAGTAAGTTGACCTCCCAAATGAAGATTGGATGATCCGTTCGGTTCGTCCCAAACAATAAACTGTATCCCAACTCACCGCTCTCATCGCTCATAAACGATGACTTAATTCATCGCACATGAAGACCAACGTATACAGAAACATGTGCTGGCCTCTCCCTGTGGAGTACAGAACACATAACAGTGAGTTGACGCGACACAGCACTCTCAGTGGAGCCCCCGGTGGTTGGTTGGCTGGGATATTTCTAACCAGACATTGACTATTTTACAGTTTATCTACAGTACGGCACAGTGGAGAATTGTTTCCACTGGGGCGCTAAGCACTCACGGTATTGCGCCACACACAATACATGGCATGCAGTATTCACACTTACATCGCTCTCCAAGAAACGCAGAGAGAATCACAGTGTGTGTGTGTGTGTGTGTGTGTGTGAGCTACATGATGGTGTGTGTGTGTGTGTGTGTGTGTGTGTGTGTGTGTGTGCGCACGTGCGTGTGTGTGTGTGTGTGTGTGTGTGTGTGTGTGTGCGGCGATGATGACGTCCCGAACAGACATCCATTATAAATGAATGGGTGGGAGGAGGAAGAGGAGGGAGTGAATTGAGTGAGACACAGAGGAAGGCACAGGCCAGAGGAAGGCACAGGCCAGAGCCAGGAGCGAGAACCAGAGGTTGGAGGCTGGGGCTTTAAGAGCAATGAATGGGCAACACCGTATTCACGCAGAGTACATGCTTTATAATGAATGCACACACACACACATACACACACACACACCTAAACACACACTCTCACACACACACACACACACTCACACACTCACTCACACACACACACACACACACACACACACACACACACACACACACACACACACACACACACACACACACACACACACACACACACACACACACACACACACACACCCTCACTCACTCACTCACTCACACACACACACACACCACACACACCACACACACACACGCACACGCACACGCCCACACACACGCACATCTTCTCCAACTCACTCTATACGTGACAACTTAAGGATGTGGTTAGAAAATATGTGGTCAAGAATGTAATGTGTGTGCGAGAAAAAAAAATGCACTCGAAAACTGACTGTTGTTTGTTCAGGTGTGGGTGTTGGGGTGCCGGTGATGCGGTGATGGGTGGTGCTGGGGGTGGGCGTGGAGTGGGGTGGGGTGGGGTGGTGGGCTTTTCGCTCGGGGTGTGGTGGTGGTGGTGGTGGTGTTGGCGGTGATGGTGTTGATGGGGGGTTAAACATGTGCTTGAAGGCGCGCGGTTAAAACGTGTGCGTGTGCGCGTTGATAATGCATTTACATTAGCAGTTAAACACTCTCCGCTGTGCACACACACACACACACACACACACACAACACACACACACACACACACACATACACATACAAGATGGAGGTAGGGAGAGGGATGGAGAGAGAGGGTGAGTGGGGGGAGAGAGAGAGGGAGAGAGAGAGTGTGTGAGGGGGAGAGAAAGAATGAGAAAGAGAGAGAAGGGGAGAGAGAGAGGGAGAGGGAGGGAGAGAGAGAGAGCGAGAGAGGGGGTGAGAAAGAGGGTGAGTGGGGGGAGAGAGAGAGGGAGAGAGTGTGAGGGGGAGAGAAAGAGGGAGAGAGAGAGAGAGGAGAGAGAGAGAGAGAGCGAGAGAGAGAGTGAGAGAGAGAGGGGACCGAGAGAGAGAGAGAAAGAGAAGAGAGAGAGAGAGAGAGAGAGAGAGAGAAAGGGTGGAGAAGAAGAAGAACAGAGAGTCAGATACATAGGTAGCAGGGGTATCCGGTGGCATATTGTGTGTGTGTGTGTGTGTGGTGTGTGCGTGTACGTGTGTGTGTGTGTGTGTGGTGTGCGTGTTGTGTGCGTGTGTTGTGTGTGTGTGTGTGTGGTGGGTGCGGGAGGTGGGGTGGTTGGGGGGGGGGGGAGGGGGTGGGGGGCGGCGGTGCATTCGCTGCATTGTTGCGGCTAATTAGGCTCCCTGCCTACATTATCAATGTGTGTGCAGGACCCAAGCGGTTCCTGGCTTCCCTCCCTCTCTCCTGGTGTGATAACCTGTCCCAACCCCTCATGATGATAACTCTCTGGGTCGGGTTGGGGGGGGGGGGGGGGGACCTGCCCTCATCTCCAGCACCCTCTCCTGGGACCTGGGGAAGAGAGAGAGAGAGAGAGAGAGAGAGAGAGAGAGAGACAGAAGAGGGAGAGACAGGGAGCTGGAGGAAGAGGCCGGGGCAGGGAAGGCATCCTGAAGACTTGCCTCCACAGCACGGGAAGCGCACGCCAAGAAACAAAGGGAGTCCGCAAGCCAGGAAGCCTTAATCATTGCCACCGCCATTAGAGTAATGAGGCCTGATGGACGTGCACTCTCGCATGGGGGGGGGAGGGTGTAGAGAAGAGGGGGGGGGGTGGGGGGCTTTTCCTTCTGTGGACGAAGGCCCCAGAACATACCATGCACCACCGTCTTCCCCACCACCTCTGTTTACCGTCGCCAGCCACCATCCGGCTCCAGGAGATGTGGTGCCCTCAGGTTCTCCTGCTTTTGGGTGGAGGAGGGGAGGTGGAAGGGGAGGTGGAGGTGGAGGGGGAGGGGGATGGGGGAGGTCCTTTCCTGAGATTAGCTCGTCGGGGGGGGGGCATTGTTTGGACACGTGCTCTGTTGTTTTAAAGGGAGACCCCCCGGTGGTACCTTTCACTTTGCCCGTTTAAAGGAGATTTATGGAGGTGAGGCGAGCCCATGATCTGCCGCTCATAACGTGCATCAGAACATGCGGCAGTATAATCCCTTTGTGTGGCTTTCTTTTCTTTTCTTTTCTTTTCTTTTTTCCTTCTCTCTCGGCGTCGCTACCGAGCTGTCGTAAAAATAAAACGAAAACTAGCCAAACCCGCAAGCTGACAAATGTCATACTCCATTCAGAACGTCATCCATTTTTCGGGAAGGGGGGACTTTAAAATATAAACGGGATGTCGTCCCCTCCACCAAGCCGAATGGAAACCCACATACTGGGCTTTTTATCGACTTAAACAGTCAGCACCGCGGTGCTTTGTGATCTGTGTTGCGCCCATCGCTAACCAGGGATTGCCTGTTGTGCACTCTCCTGTTTATGGATCTCATAGCTCTTTACAACACACTTCAAAAATTAATCACCCCAGAGTCCCATACAAGTCTGGAGCTCACATCTGCCCAGCGGATCTGGCCAAGCTCATTCACACACTGGGAGAGAAGCCCTCGGCGAGCGGCGTCGTCTCACAACTCCGTGTTCGACTCCATTGTAAAAAAAAAAGAAAAAAAAAGACGAAAACGAAAAGTAAAAAAAGAAAATTCATGTGTGTCTTTATTTAAAAATCCATCTCTGTTAAATCACTCCGGAGAAGAATTGATGTAGCACTCCTGGAGCCCTTCCAGCCGGGGGGCCGAGCGGCGGGGCTGACAGTGATGACTTGTCACCCGGTCATCTTGCTAACGCTGCGTGTTCTGCCGAGCTAGCTGCCGCCGCCGCCGCCGCTGTCTTCTTCTTCTTCTTCTTCTTCTTCTTCTTCTTCTCCTCCGTGTGCAGGCTGATGTTTCCAGCAGGGGCCCCCCGGCTTTCAGAGCCCTCCTGTGGGCCTTTTTTAAATGGGTGCTCTGAGCGCGCGCCGAGCACCGAGGGCCTCTGTTTACCGCCCCCCCCCCCCCCCCCCACCCCCCACCCCCCTGTCCACTGTCATTTTTTCGACAGCTGATTTATGGCCCGCGGCAAGTGTGTGTGTGTGTGTGTGTGTGTGTGTGTGTGCGTGTGTGTGTGTGTGTGTGTGTGCGCGCTCGCAGGAGGCGCTGTGGCTCCAGAGAGGAAGTCGTAAAAACTGAGCCAGTGAAGAGGAAAGAGGAAACAGGCGGAGGAGGTGAGAGGGACGTTGTGGGTGATAGAGTGATAGGGAGGACAGAGAGAGAGAGAGGGGAGAGAGATAAAGACTGACTGAGAGGAGCAGGGAGATGGAGAGTGAGAGAGAGAGAGAGAGAGAGAGAGAGAGAGAGAGAGAGAGAAGAGAGAGAGAGAGAGAGAGAGAGAGACAGACAGAGAGAGAGAGAGAAAGACAGTTTGGCTTTATTATTAGAGTTGTAATGCAGCTCCGTAGCGCCTTCTCTGCAGCTCAACACCAACCTCTGTCTCTATGCGTCTTTCTCATTTCAAATGAGCGTTTATCTCTCTGCCGCTAAGTACTGACTCCCTGTAGTTTGTTTTCCCTAATTTGAGTAAAACTGCCATAAAAGCATGATGTAATGTAATGTAAATTAGAGGATATCACATATGGCACAAATTTGAATCATTTAATATCTGGAATGGAGAATATATGGAAAATAGTCATATTTCAGATACAGTATCTTGCATGTCATGGTTGAGGTTCCTCTTCTAAAATCACATAAAAGAATCCTGAGACACGATGAGAAACGTTTGACTTTTTGAACGTTTTGACGTTGCAAAAACATTAAGGAGAGGGCATCGTACCTTTTATAAGGTCATTAACGGTGGCGGCCTGAGGAGCGGGGCTTTGGGGGCTTGGCCCCTGGCCGGCCATGCGGCGGCTCTTGAAAGCCCTTCCGATGCGTGGGATCTGGGATGTTCAATGTGGGGTCAGTGAGGCTCTCCCGCTACCCCCCCCCCTCACCTTGAACGCTTCTTGAAGACGGGGAGGAAAGGAACGGTTGTCTCCAGGCCTTTTCTCATTATGAGTGCAGAGTGTGAGACCGAGACACAAGATGGGACAGTGAGGTTGTTTCCATCTGATAACTCCTCCTCCTTATTGTAATCCTCGCCTTTCACGTGTAGTTCAATAGCAGGCGTACGATTGTTCCTTTTTTGACTCTGGAGCTCTGCTGGAACATTTGCTGTGTGCTCATACATGTAATTACAATCCAGGAAGTGCAGGATGTGACAGCGGTGAGGGAACAAATATATATTTATATAAATCTGATGTTACATCCAATGGGCTGATTGGCTCACAAAGGCACGAATCAAATGAAGGAAACAATAGTAAAGGGAAATCGTTAATCTGGGTCTAGTCAGACTCAGCCCCCAACAGAAGGAGCATTGTTGGGTTAATCTGGGTCTAGTCAGACTCAGCAACGATAGAAGGAGCATCATTGGGTTAGTCTGGGTCTAGTCAGACTAGCCCCCCGACATAAGGAGGATCATTGGGTTAGTCTGGGTCTAGTCAGACTAAGCCCGGGCAGAAGGAAGATCTTTGGGATAGTCTGCGTCTCGTCAGACTCAGCAACGACAGAAGAAGGATCATTGGGTTAGTCTGGGTCTAATTAGACTCAGCACCAGCAGAAAGAGGATCCTTGGGTTATTCTGGGTCTAGTCAGACTCAGCAACGACAGAAGGAGGATCATTGGGTTAGTCTGGGTCTAGTCAGACTCAGCACCGGCAGAAGGGGGATCATTGGGTTAGTCGGGGGCCAATTAAACTCAGCCTCGACAGAAGGAGGATCATTGGGTTAGTCTGGGTCTAATTTGACTCAGCCCAGCAGAAGGAGGATCATTGGGTTAGTCTGGGTCTTGTCAGACTCAGAACCAGCAGATCATCTCTTCTGGCATCTCGACTCCGGGGTGTTCTCACATGTCATGACCTCGTCTGGGTTCATTATTGCAGGCTTTTAGGGGTGCAGCTGCATGTATAAAAAGGGCCTATAATACCAAGGAGCCTTCTGGCACCTATGTGCGCGATGAAGCCATTATGAGATTCCCAATCATCTGTTCCACTCAGTAGCTCACCTAGCAGTAGCATGGAAATGAGCCATTAGCCACCCTGAGACTCAACCAACCACGGCCATCTTGGGGAGGAAGAACGTGTTTGTTGGACTGTCATGTCTGTCATATTTAAATGTAAGGTGATGATCCATTCTGCTGCATTCTGCTACCCACTTTAAGTGACCTTTGAACTCCTGCTGGTGGGTACACCACATTCTTAACATTATCCAACTTCTATGTGCGTGTGTGTGTGTGTGTGTGTGTGTGTGATTTTTCAACACATTCCTATTATTTCTGTTGTGTGGGCCTCTTTCTTTCCCTTCATCTAAACTGACACTTTGTCTCACTGCTGTTTCTTCAAATAGATTTTTATTTTTATTATATACAGTATATACTGCATATGTATATATATATAATTGTGACAAAGATAGGAAGTGAACGTTTCCCCAGAATAACATTAACTCACATGAGGTAATGTAACTCGGTCATATGGTTCGGTATAAAGTGTGCAGCCCAATAATATAAATGTGTGTGTGTGCGTGTGTGTGTTTGCATGTGTGTGTGTCTGTGTGTGTTTGTGTGTGTGTGTGTGTTTGTGTGTGTGTGTGTTGTGTTGTGGTGTGTTGTGTGTGTGTGTGTGTGTGTGTGTGTGTGTGTGTGTGTGTGTGTGTGTGTGTGTGTGTGTGTGTGTGTGTGTGTGTGTGTGTGTGTGTGTGAGAGTGTGTGTGTGTGTGTGTGTGTGTGTGTGTGTGTGTGTGTGTGTGTGCGTGTCTGTCCGTGTGTGTGTGTATCTGTCCGTGTGTGTGTGTCTGTCCGTGTGTGTGTGTGTGTGTGTGTGTCTGCCCGTGTGTGTGTGTGTGTGTGTGTGTGTGTGTGTGTTTAGGGCACAGCCGGCCCATACATCACATCCACTTTACTGTGTTTCTCTGTGAGTCATTTGCATGTCATTACAGCTTTGTTTTATAAGTGAGAGGCCATTAAGGAAGCCGCTCCATAAAAAGCTTGTTAAAATGGGGGAATGCAGCAATACGTATTTTTTCACACACACAAAAAAAAGCCAAAAGCCTCCTACCTACACTTTTGTCACACACACACACACACACGCCTGTTGAGAAGGTGGAGAGAGAGGGTTTGAGAGAGAGAGCGAGAGAGAGAGCTAGACAATGCACGGCGACTTCTATCACCGTTTAGCATGCATGCGGCAAAATTCATTACGTCCCCCATTCTTCTGCTGTTTTATCTCTGGGTTTAAAATGTCTGTTATTTACTAAACCTTATGCTGTCACCATCTGGTAAACGCCGCAAACGACGCTCAGACCTCGCAGGAGTCACGCGAGTCCCGGATGAAGATGAGGATGAAGATGAAGACCGCCGCTGTGCATTAACGTGCGCTGAATGATGGTCACTGATATGACTCCAGGAGGTACATTGATGTATTTTGTCTCTGCTTATGTTTGCACAAAAATAAGTGTGCGCGGTAAAAAAAAATATTAAAATCGTGATAAAAGCAAAAAAAAAATTAGCCAAGTGAAATAGATCGGGAGTAATGAAAATAAATAGAATGCGAACAAATGTAGAAACATATTTTTGACTCATTTTTTCGGTGATTGAAATTCAAAAAGTTAGATTGATTTAGCTTAAGGTCCTGCGACTCGGCCTTTAAGCGAAAGTATTAAAATTCTAAAACATTACGCTGAACGCGCTTAAAGTACCGCGACTACGCCTTCAAGTGAAAGTGCGGAAATGTTCACACGCGGCAAAAACAACGACGACGACGACGACAATGTGAACACAACTCGAGCGGAGTGAAAAAAAATCCCCAGCATGTGAGCGCCTACGAGGTGTTTTACTGTAAAAGGTAGCGGACAGTAGTAGCAGGCAGGCGGCACCCGGGTGTAAAAAAAATAAATTCAACGCTATAGTCAACCCATGGAGGAGCCCTATATTCCCAGCGCCGGGCTGTGGGGTGTATAGTGTGTGTAAGCGGGCGGGCGGGCGGCGAGCAGGCGGGCGGGTGGGCGGGCGGTCCTCAGAGCCGGGGATTGAAAGCATATGTGCCTCGCATCTGGATCTGCTTTGGCGGAGTCAAAGAGGGCACGTTCGTGACAAGCGGGCACGTGGCAAACCCGAAGTAAAAAAAGCCTTTCAGCGCGCATGCCATTGTAACTCACTCATGACGGACATTTTTAGTGCGGCCAAACAATTATGACAGGCTTTGTACGTTGCCACACGACCGTAAGGAGTGTGTGTGTGTGTGTGTGTGTGCGTGCGTGTGTGTGTGTGTGTGTGTGTGTTAGGGTATGTAGACGTCTTTATTTGAAGCCATGATTTCACGAGAGATTTCTTTTTGGGGCCCGTCGGGGGGGGGGGGGGGGGGGGGGGGGGGAATAGTGTACTTTTTTTACGATTTCAATTTGCCCTTATATTATCGAAGCAGTAAACGTTCTAATGTTCGGTCACGGGTCAGTAACATGTTATGCTAAAATGTAAAGCTTATGTTGTGATCACATGACACAAGTGTTTGAGCTGCAGGTGTACTTTTAACATGTTAACATAAGTATGTTGCTCCCTGCGTTTTCTTGTGTGTATATAATGTAATGAGGTTTTACTCTCTTATTCAAAGTAGGCCCAAATGTTATAACGCAATTCCAGTCATTCAGGCCATTTGCTAAACAAAGACAAAGCCATTGTTGCGAGTGTGCAACGTCTAAACTAGACATTATGTTATGCAATCAATTTCTTCCAACGCATATACGGTACGGAAGTATGATTCATATAAAGTTACGTTATTAATGTACAGTATCTTCACGTTGCCTTTTTCTCCTTCATATTTATGAGAAAAAAACCTTGTTTAGTGCTTACTGAGCTCACGTGCTATTTATAAAACATACAACTCTGTGTTTTGTTGTGTCCTTCCCTCGCATGTCCTCCACGCACTTTCTCTCTCCTTCTCCTCCTCCTCCTCCTCTTCCTCTCCTGTCTCTCTCGCTCTCTCTCTCTCTCTCTCTCTCTCTCTCTCTCACACACACACACACACACACTCTCTCTCTCTCGCTCGCTTTCTGTTTTGCTCTTTCCAAACAACGTTCATCCCTGCTTCTGCCTCCATCCCCCCCTCCCCCTCTCCCATCCTCCCTCCTCCCTCCTTCACTCCCTCCCTCCCCCCCTCCCCTCCCACCCTCTCTCTCTCTCTCTCTCTCTCTCTCCCTCTCTCTCTCCCCGCTGCCTCCCTCTCCCGGACATGACAGTGTGGGGGGATAAGGGAAGAGTAATTATGGTTCAGTGAGGCTGCCAGGTGTGATAAATGACTAATAAGGGGAGCGGAGCCCTGGGTCCTCTAAGGAGGACTATTACAGTCTTATCAGCACCGGGCTGCAGCTCACCGCCTGGCCTGGGACAAGGGCCCTTGTAGCGGCGCTCGCCCCGCTCCTAACCCCTTCACCTCAGCCAGCCTCCACCGGCAGCCTGAGTCTGGCCCACCCCAGAGAGGGGCTGCAGCCTTAACGCCTTAGCTGCTGCTTCTTGAGGGGGGGGGGAACGAGGCAGAGGTTCTTGGGGGTGCTGCTGGCTTTTTTTTTTTTTTTTCGATTGTGTGATTAGCACGCATGTGTGTGTGTGTGTGTGTGTGTGTGTGCGCGCTCATCGTCGGGTACGCCAGTGTAAAGAATGCCGAACGGCGCTCCAACGCTGTAGCATGAGCGTGATGATTATATGTTTATTGCGTACGTCGCCCCGGTACATCAAGCTCTCTAAACACATGAGATTTGCCGTCTCCGATACGACCGCACTGCCGTTTCTCTCTCGGCCGCTCGCTGTAAATGTCAGGCAATTAACTGTTCATTTAACGTAACGTTTAAAGTGAAACATTTATTTGCGCGCCGAATTAGCGTTGCTTGTTGCACAGCGTGAACAGGCGATGTTGAGTTGATGGAAAGGCGGGCGAGAATGATTCAAACTAATCCAACGATGCAAAACTCTCACAGTATCCCCCTAAAGCCACATCCTTCAGCCAAGATTTCATATTAAAAAAATGATAATGCTGTACAATATATTCAACAGACAAGATGTGTTTGCATTGTTGTTTAATCTCTTTATTTGTTTGGTTCTGATGCAGCCAGGTACGCCGGCCTCTTGTATGCAACCATTCATGAAGTAACAGTCACATGTACCACATACAATATTCATGCAGTTGCATATTATCATGGCTCCATTCAAATGTTCACATTCAGCCCTCATATCTGATTGTTGGATGTATTTTTGTATATATTATAATTTAAAATATGCTGTAAAATATGATAAGCTCTGTTCATATATGGTCGAAATAGCGTCCACAAAATGTCCGACTTGCGTGGATATCGTTCTTTTGTCAAATTCCTTCGACCGTCACGAAATAAATTCAAATTCCAACAAGTCGTATTCGGCACCAAAACAAATCAGCGGTAATAATATTTGACAGGATGTCATGAAAAAAATACTTTTACTTTCATTACAACTGCTTCCACTTCTTTGAATACCGTGTACACATCACCGTGCCCCTACTGTGATCAAAGTCCCCCGATGGAAGTCGTTGCTAACCGATGATAATTATATTACGGCGCTGCAACTGAGCCTCTCATTAATTATGAATCAAGAGTTACAGTTGTAACGCTTAAATATTCACAATTATAGAAATAGAAAAACACACAACCGCCGGATAAGACACAACAACTGTATCACAAAGAGAGATGGAAAAGAAGGAAAATAATGGCAACAACACAAGAACACTACATCGAGATACTGCTCATGAACATCGTATATAGAGACTTGCACTTCTGGCAACAAGTGTCTAAGGACCAAAAAAAAGTAAAAGTCCTTTTGACAAAGAGTAATACATGGAGTTAAAATCCAAACATGGACATTTCCAGAAGCTTGGGGCTTCACCGCAAAATGTTTTTTTTTTTTAAAGCAACTGTCGAGTATGTGAGGCAAGAAAGGAAGACATTAAGCTTGGTTCGGAGGCATGGTCTTAGTCCACGGCGTATCGAGTAACGCTGAAGGCTAGTATTAAATATTAAGTACTGTGTATTATAACGGCAATAGCAGAAGCTGTTTTCCTCCCTCTTTTCACAGTCACTCAAATCACCACCTTCCACGTCTGGCACGTCCGGTCCGGGAATGATTTTCACTCGTGTTCCAAAAAAAAAACCCCAGCCTGGTGGCATCCAGCGAAAAACAGACTTAACCAACGGCGAGCGTATACTGTATGTATGTACTTCTGATGCATTCAATCTATTTTTTGAACACTTCACCTCATTTTGTGGATCATGGTTATGGTCGCCATCGCCATCTCGTCTTCCTGGCCGACGTTCACGCATAAAAAAAAAAAAGATGGAGGGACATTACATCGGTTACCACCTCCCTCTCTCTGGATTCATGTTTTCAGAGGGAAATGAATGTGTTAAACGTGGACCCTTACCTCACCCCATCCCCCTCTCTCCCTTACATACCCCCCCACCCCCCCCCCCCCCCCCCCCCCCCCCACCCCCA
Organism: Coryphaenoides rupestris; assembly: GCA_002895965.2. Classification (NCBI taxonomy): domain Eukaryota; kingdom Metazoa; phylum Chordata; class Actinopteri; order Gadiformes; family Macrouridae; genus Coryphaenoides; species Coryphaenoides rupestris. The sequence goes on along the minus strand of PIJE02000382.1, from coordinate 47,928 downwards.
TCTAAAACCCAAGGCTAATTCATAGCCCCGTTGATTACCCAAGGGAATTCTTTTATCTCCCCCATTTCATTCCTGAAACGCTCAGCGGACATTTTAATGGCTGCACTTTAATCGTCTGTCAGATATTTAAATGGGGAAGTGCGCGTGTGTGCTGAGTAGCGAGGAGTGTGGCGGGCGGCGGGCGGTGGATGGGCGGCGTGGCGGCGTGGCGGCGTGGCGGTGGATGGGCGGCGTGGCGGCGGCGGCGGCGGCGTGGGCCCCCCCGCTCAGATTCTCCACGTCAATCTTTAATGCCCAGAGATATGGACACCGGCCTGACCCCCTCACTCTGTCATCCTGCCCGCGCCCGCTTGCATAAATTGACCTCCTGATAATCATTTCCTGCGCGCCCACCCACCCACCGCCGGCCGCCCCGCCGTAACGAGTCCGCCAGAGCACTCGGCGCGGTCACGTGACCCTGAAGACGACCATTAGGGGTTGAGAGATTGACCGTGCCCCCCGCCCCCTCCCCCCTCCTCCCCCCTCCCCCTTTGCGGGTGGCTGGGGGCCACAGACCCCTCCCACTGACATATGGGGTACAGTTAGGCTGTCATGGCGGGTGGATTTCACTCGCGCCTCTTATGGCCATGAGTGTCACAGAACGACATGTAATAGAACAGTCTAATGGCGGCGCCGAGATCGAGGCCATTCACTGCTACGGCTGCCTGCTAGTAGATAGTAACGGGCGGCGCCGATGTGAGGCTTGAGAAACGCAGGAAGACCCGGAAAAAGTAGGGGGGGGTCGGGGGGGTCAGGGGGTCGGGGGGGGGAGGAAGCATTTTGAATGGAGAGCATTCACACTGATTTTTTTTATATCGCAAGGTCTGCAGTGCTATTTACGTCTCGGTCACGTGGACCACGTTCGGTTGACAAAGTATTCCGGTGCTTACAGACACGCTTTAAACATCAGTCCAGCGAGGCCCCTATAGCTTCCCCCCCCCCCCCCGTCCTTCCCGTCCTTCCCGGTCCCAGGCCCCCCGACCCGGGCCCTGGGCACATGGCACATGGACACCCGCCCCCACCCCCCCCCTCCCCACACACCTGCTTCCTATGCAGCGGTGGCTGTTTACAGCTGAGCAGACACCTTCACCAGGAGCGGAGACAGCGGCTCTATATACATACATACTGTATACATACATACAGCCCTACGGATCTGCTTCTCCTGCAAATAACAACTTGCTTGTTCTTCGTTTTGTCGTCTCTCTGTACTGTGTTCCGGTGTTCAGCCACGGAATGAGAAGTTTGCTGACTTCATTCATCCCGCAATCCCGCTCCTTAAAGGTGCTATAAGTGAGAATCGGTGCATTCTGAGCTCCGTGGGTTGAGACAATAGCAATCAGAAACTAATGTTAGTTCTAGCAGGTTGTGGCAGGTTGTGGTTGAAGTTAAAACATGAGAACGTCCCCCGACTCTCCCGAAGAATGCACTGATTCTTACTTCTAGTACCTTTAAGTGTCTGTCCAGTCTTTGGAGGCAAGGGTGCATTTTGTATCCTCAATTCAAGACCACACTATGCAAACGGCTAAACTATTTCCTATTAGAAGGGGGCAAATCTGATTGGGAGTAAAACCCTTGAACCTCTGGATCGGCCCGCCTCTTTAAATGTGTACACCCAATTAGCTCCGGATGCAAATTCTGCTTAATTAGTTTCCGTAATCCTTTCAAGGGTAGCGGCCACACGCCGGCAGTACTCAAATGAGCATTTAATCCTTCAGGGAGCAACCTCTAATCTTTTCATATTAAAAGCTAAATAGTAAAATGTGAGTATTGATCTAATTACATGTGGATCACTATGGAGAGAGACGCAAATTAAATATATATATTTTTTTCATCCCGGACACGGCATGAACCAGAGCCTCCATGTAATGTCATTACCAGTTCAATTCAATCTATAGCCTTTATCTCTTTTGCTTGGAGAAAGATGTAAGGAGAATTATGTTTTTTCCTTTTGCTTGAATACATTCCCTTAAAGACTTCTGTCCCTTTTCTCATCGTCTGCTACGCAACCGTATGATTTTCTAGCAGATTTCCATCTACTTACAATCATGTATTACTAAATACTTTCTATGACTCCATCTAGTGTGGGTTATCTATGCATTTATTTATCTCTCCTTTCAACTACATGTCATTACCCTCGAAATAAATACCCGCTAATTAGTGTAAAATAAAGTTGTGTTACCTGTATTTAAATGTTCATATTGACATAACCAGTCGGCAATGCAAATGTGTGTGTGTGTGTGTGTGTGTGTGTGTGTGTGTGTGCATATTTATATCCTAAAATGTGGTCTAAAGTATTATTCCCGACTGGCCCCTAAACACACCTTGCGAAAACACCCAATAATTTAAATCAAGGCTTGAATACTGCCTGCATAAAAGTTCATTGTGTTTCAGTATATTTAATAATTTATTTTATTTGCATTTTATTTTAGATTTATTTCAATGTGTTGTGTTAAAGCACATGTTCATGGAGTGGAACGGATGAAGAGACATCGGTACATCGTGATTGTGATGCTACTGGGTCCGTGTGCTTGGTGGTTAAAGAGATTAACCAGAGAATATTATTAACATACAGTACTTCTTTAGAATTAACAGTTAAGTTTAGCTAAACTGATGGATGGATGCGTCGATGCGTTGATGAAGTTGTTTGCGATGAAGGTGATGCTTGTTTGACACCACGTATGAAAGCCAAGCTCAAACTATCCAAGGTTACACAAAAGCCGTTGGATTTGCTTTGTTTCAGTTTCTTGTGTGCGTGAAAATGCGCATTTTGTTCTTTTTCACCCAATCAGCTTTTGTGTCCCATGAACAATACAATGCGTCAGACTGGGAATTAGCGTTGGCAATTTTTTTTTTTTTTTAAATACGCTATTTTGTGCTTGCGTAAGTAAACACTTTGCAGACAAATACATACCGTAACTCTGCCGGCTCATAGGAATACCACAGCTGTGGAGACGCAACATAGATGGTTGATATAATCGCTGAAAATAATGTGCTGAGACAATGCTCAAATTCCCTATAAATAACTGTGGTTGAGCGTCCAACAATATACAGCAAAACACAATAAATAAAAACGCATTGTGATTCCATTTTGCAAGGCTTATGCTTTTCTGTGAAGGATTCGGTGACCGCAAAGACACTGGAAGCAACAGGAAACATTTTTGTGCGCACTTTTCTTTTCGTCATTTACAAAAATAATCGAATCCAAATTTTCCTGAAATTATTTTTCGTTTTTTAACTTAACACCAAGCGGAACACCAAGTCTGTGCTTCGCAGAACTGCTGTGGTTTCTTATACGAGTGAACACACACACACACACACACACACACACACACACACACACACACACACACACACGATCTCTTTGATCGCCCGATGAGCTGACTGTAAGCGAGAGAGAGGCCTCTCCACTGGTCGTGTGTAAAACGCAGCTCCTGAGGAGAACACCAGAGACATAACAGTGGGAGTCTGTGGCCGTCGACTCCACTCAGCAAGCTGCCGACCCGTCAGCCCTTCCTGCTTCACTCGGTCAGGAGAAGATATGCTCTATGGGGGGTGGGGGGGGGGGGGGGAGCGCCATCGCCAAGGGCTGGTCTGGGATCAGATTATTTCCTCTAGATCTCTGACCTGATGCGTTTTAAGACTGAACGTGAACGTGAACCCAGGTCAGCGCTTTTAGGGTTTGTGTCTGGAGAATATGGTGCATGTAGGGAAGGGGTTTCTTCACACACACACACACACATACACACACACACACACACACACACTCACACACACACACACACACACACACACACACACACACACACACACACACACACACACGCACACATACACACAGGGAGTGTTTCCCAGACCAGATTGATTGTTTAAGTATACCAACTTCAACTTATTTAGAAAGAGAGAGAGAGAGAGAGACAGACAGACAGACAGACACACACACACACACACACACAGAAAGACACACACACACACACACACAGAAACACACGCACACACTTGGAGACATGGCGGAGCATGCAGTAAGAAGTGAATGTAGAACGACTCAGGGGCGCTTTCAGTAACGGCAGTCAAAGACCAGATAAAAAGAGACTTTTACAAACAGAGAGGCTGGCAGGCCCCCGTGTTTACACAGTGCAGCTGAAGCCCCCCACCCCCCCCCCCCCCCACCCCCACCCCCCCCGCCCCCCCCCTCCGTAGATTGAGAGATTGTTCAGAACCATCTGGGAGGATGTGTGTGTGTGTGTGTGTGTGTGTTAAGGTTAATTAAATTACACAAGGGGTAGGTGCCACAGCTGCAGGTGTGTGCTCAAACACACACACACACACACACACACACACACACACACACACACACACACCTACACACACCGAAAAGAGACATCATGCAGAAAGAAGTTACACAACATACACAACAAAGACGCGTTTGTGGCTTGCGTGTGGAAAAGCACAAAGGTGTTTCTGACACCTGTTGCCGAAATGTCGCTCGCACATCGTAAAAGGGCGTAGAAAATCTCGGTCTGGAATCGCCGTGGGGTCATAGGTCACAGGTCACACAGGACACAAAGTGTTTTGGCTTGTTCGGTTCTGAGCCGTGTACCGCGAGGTTAGGAAGCCAAGGATATGCGGCGACGAAATATCTGCGTCTGACACCCCCGGCGCGACACAACGCAACACAACACTATTAGGTTTCACAACAACATGCGTTTAGCGAGCGCTCCGTCTATTCTTACATGTGTTTACAACCTGCTCTGTTCTATGGTGGGAAACAGTTGTCACCCCTGCGGGCCGCTTCTCCTTCTGCAGTGCCCATATGAATGTTAATGTTCCTGAATGGTGTGTGTGTGTTGTGTGTGTGTGTGTTGTGTGTGTGTGTGTGTGTGTGTGTGTGTGTGTGTGTGCTGAGGCTATTTTGAAACGCTAACATTCGCTCGTTCGATCGTTGTGTTTTTCTTCTCATCGTTCACGTCACCAATCCAATAAAATAATTGGGTTATGATTGATTGTGTGATCATTTATACCGTTTGAGTCAATAACAGGTACAGTATTGGGGCTTTTGAAGAGGATATTATACACAGAAGAGTAAATACTGTATAAATATAGTCCCAGTAGCGCACATAGTGGACATCGGATGAAGACAGGAGAGTACGATGGTGTAATATTGCCGGCCATCGAGGCAGATTGCCGTCAGAGGCAGACCGGTGGACACGTCAAGGAAGGAGAGGAAGACAAACAGGCGGTAAAACGGTTGCCAGGAGTAGGTGGTGGTGCCGGTGGGTGGAGTAGGGGGGATGAGCGGAGGCGGACAGAGGGTGGTGGTGGTGGTGGTGGGAGGGTGGGGGGGGACAGCAAAACAAATGACATGGAATTGGACCGAGTTACAGAGAGTTAGAGAGAGAGAGAGAGAGAGAGAGAGAGAGGGGGGGGAGAGAGAGAGAGAGAGAGAGAGAGGGGGGGATAGAGAGAGAGAGAGAGAGAGGGATAGAGGCAGTGTTCTAATGACTTCACACCCCATTAGCCACTTAGTCTGATGCGTCACACTTCATTATGCTGCCGGGGCAGCAGTGCATGAACGCGTGAAACCATCCACTTCGCCAGACCTGTCCACCCGCTCCAAACACTCACTCACTTACAGCAATTAGTTTGTGTGTGTGTGTGTGTGTGTGTACGTGTGCATGTGTGTGTGCGTTCATGTGTGTGTGTGTGTGTGTGCTCGCTCGCTCGCTCGCTCGCTTGCTTGCGTGCGGTTTTGGTTCTGGACCCCGCCATGGCGAAATCCAATTGGCTTCCTTTCAGCAACCAAGGGGTTAAGAGAAATTGATTAAGACCGGGTGAGGACCCCCCCCCCGCCCGCTCAACAGAGACGTAGCATCTCTCAACTGCAGGGCCGGGGCTAGTCCTCAGCAAGCGACTCTCTCCTCTTCCGGGGCGTCCACCGAAAAAGCACCCCATAGCTCTTATGGACATGCAGGTGGCAGAAGTGGATTCCTCTCTTTAAAGAGACACAGGGCAGAGAGAGCAAGAGAGAACACAATCCAGGAGAGAGACAGCAATAGAAAGAGAGAGAGAGAGAGAGAGAGAGAGAGAGAGAGAGAGAGAGAGAGAGAGAGAGAGAGAGAGGACACCCCATGCCACATTCGCCATGAGAGTCCCAGTTGGCAGGGCTTGCATGCTGTGTGCCTCTCCAGGACAAGGGCTAACTCAAAAGCCCTGGCCGGCAGCCACGCTTCTCTCCATTACAAACACTGGGCTCATTTTTCTCAGTGCACATCCCCCAACACCTTCCCTCCCCTCCCCTCCCTCCCCCCTTCAGTAACACTACCACCCAAGGTGGGTGAGGGGGTGGGGGGGGGGGGGTTGCCACATTTTGATTTGGCGGCAACTGCAGTACCTGATGTCTCTATTAGGTATAGTACAGTTTCAATGTGTGTGGATGTGTGTGTGTGTCATTTTGAATTGTGCCAAACCAGTCTCTGTAATTAAAGTTCCTTAAGCAATACACTAATGTGTATTACTCTGAGGTGAGGACGGAAATCTTGTCTCTTCTTGACTCACCTCTCTGCACCATCTTGGATTCAATGTCCTACATGTTGAATGCTCTCTCTCTCTCTCTCTCTCTCTCTCTCTCTCTCTCTCTCTCTCTCTCTGTCTCTCTCTCTCTCTCTTCTTCTTGGAAAGGGTTGGTGCTTCCCGGTGAGACCAGGGGGAACTCATGAGATGTTTGATTAAGGCTGGGTGGTGAAAGTCATTCTGTTGGCCTCTGGCAGAAAAAAAAAAAACACCATTCATGAAAGCAGGAGAGGCAGACCAAACGTTGTCCATTGAGAAATGAAATCATTTGTCAGGGTTGCTTAACCATGTGAGAGGAAAAAAGGCAACACAGGAGGTACCTCACAGGCCCCTCTCCGCCACGTTCGAGATGGGCCGGGTATCTGGTCCAGGTGCACGCTGGGTCCATCCATCCTTTTTCGAAACTCGGGTCAAGCTGGAAGCAGACATCTGGGCAGACCCTGGATGCTCCCGGAGAGAATCTATCTCTTGGTTGGCCTCATAATGTCTCGGAACCCCGCTAGCCCGTGTTTACCCAGGTTGAGACTACACCACCTGACCCGAACCTCGAGTTGTCGAGATAATGGACTGATGGATGCTGGAACCAAAAACGAGGGTAAAGAAACAAACAAAACAAACCAAAAACAAAAAAAAAAGACGACGGCAAATAACCTTCAAGAACGACAAAGCAAATACAAGGTTGCTGTTGTTTGTTTGTTGGTTTGTTGGTTTGTTTGTTTGTTTGTTTGTTTGTTGGTTTGTCTGAGTTGTTCCATGCTGCCGCCTAGCAACATCCCGCGCGCTATTTGCCTCCGCCTCGGTGACCTTCACGAGCGCACCGAGAGATAATGTAATCATGGCCGGGGAGTCGCTGCTGTCAAACGCGTCTCCCGTCCGCATAACGAATGCACACTGTGTAACCGTGTCAAACACCGCACACCTGAACACCTGTCTGTTCCCGTCGCCGTAACCCCACCCACCCATCACATCACCCGACGACGCCGGAGAGACGGAAGGACAAAGAGAGAGAGAGACAGAGAGAGACAGGGAGAGAGAGAGAGAGAGAGAGAGACAGAGAGATGGAGATGGAGATGGAGGAGGTGGGCATGGACAGATATGGATGGGGGCTGGGAAGGTGTCAACACAAACACACACACACACACACACACACACACTCACACACACACACACACACACACACACACACACACACACACACACACACACACACACAAATCAACAATATGCACGTGCATAGATCCCAAGCTAGGTCAATTTCAACGCTGGCGTGGCATCGCATTGAAAACAAATGTCCAATAAGATAATGAGTTCCCCCCGCGCCA
>PIJE02000382.1:20000-35000 GCA_002895965.2 Coryphaenoides rupestris | reverse complement strand
CTTCACCTCTCTTTTCTCCTCTCCTTTCATTTTTGCTTTATTTCCCTTCCTCCCCTCTTATTTATTGCTTATTATTTTCGTCGCAGTGTCTTGTTTGCCTTTTCTCTCTCTCTTTCTGTTCTTCTCTTCTCCGCTCTTTGCTTCCTTTCTTGTCCTTTCTCCTGTCCTCCTCTCCTACCCCCCAACCCCACACACACACACACACACCCCATCGCCTCCTCCTCCTCTTCCTCTCCTCCTCCTCCTCCTCTCCTCCCCTCCTTTCCTTTCCTTTCCCCTCCTCTGCTCTGGCCCAGCCCAGCTCGCGGGGATTTTCCATCACGGCGGCGGGCGCTCCAAATGAAATTATTAAGAGGTGTTAAACTTATTAATCATTGAATTAGCTAAATGATCCTCCCGGTGCCGCCCAGATGAATGACACGCCATCTCCTAAAGCAATTTGCTTCCGTGTGGCAGGTGAAGGTCAAGGGAGACCCTCACAGCATCGCTTTTGATGGCTTTATATTCATTCCACCCCCCCCCCCCCCCCCCATGTCCCTTGCATCCCCTTCCTTCTCTATTTAATCGTGCGCTACGTGAACCAGATATGTATATATATATATATATATGCGGTTATTCACCTGAGATGTATGTAGCAACGGTGAACTGTTTTGCGGAAAAACAAACACGGCGGAAAGAACAGCGCAATATAATATTAAGGTTGCGTCTCTCGTGCTTCCTGTCATAATTTCCTCTCGATAAACGGCACGCACAAAACCGACGCTCGGGTTTCAGTTTGGTTCTTCTTATCTCGATCTGATTGGTGGCAAAGTAGGCGAGTAGCACACACACGCACGCACACACACACACACACACACACACACACACACACACACACACACACAAGCACACGCCACCTCCTACAACTTCACACCTATGGGTTCAGTTGTTGAGTAATCGGTTAAATAGCAGCACGTATTAGCGGAGCCTCTGTCAGTGGCTTCCTGTCACCCTTATAATATGCGTTCGCCTTTCCGAATCGAATGGATTATTAATAAAATGTTTGCAAATGCATGTTTTACAAACACACTATGAATGCATTTGGCAAGCAATGCACAAATAATTGACATTAACCATGTCGTGCCTCAAAGCTGTACCCATATTTAAACTCTTCTCAGAGCACCGGTTAACACACATGTCCACATGCATCTCTGGTGTAATGCAGAGTTCACATTCACTATACAACAGTGTAAGGGAATCACAGTTACTGCAAAATGTACAGAAGGCCAGTAAAGCTGTCCCCCCACAAGCCCCTCCCCCCATTTTGGACTTTGGGATACGCAAGATTAAATATATGTATACGTGTATATGCGTATATATATTTATATATGTATATATAAATCATTGTTTGTCCGGCGCGTGTGTGTTGTGGTGTTGTGTGCGGAAAGGTGTGTGTGTTTGTGTTGTGTGTGTGTGTTTGTGTTGAGAGAGTGTACGTGTGTATGTGCGTGTGTGTGGTGTGTCGTGGTGGTGTTGTGTGTCTGTAGAGTGTGTACTGGCCGCACACACATCACTGGTGCAGATTACGGTCCTGGGGGATTTAAATATCGTTTTAATTAATCTGCCCACCTGAATATAATGAGACTTGTCCTGAGGGCAACGCGCGCGTGTGTGTGTGTGTGTGTGTGGTGTGGTGTGTGTGTGGTGTGTGTGTGTGTGTGTGTGTGTGTGTGTGTGTGTATATATATGTGCAGGCGCAGTGCATGCTTGCACTGTGTATGTGTGTCAATGCCTACCTTGTATGTGTGGATTTCCTGTCCGCGGATGCAGGAAAGGTGTGTGTGTGTGTGTGTGTGTGTGTGTGGTGTGTTTTATATGTATGTGTCTCACAAATGTTTAGGTGTGCATGCCTGTGACTAATGAAGAATCATTGCAGGAAATTGCTTCCTTCATTTGGTCAATGATGTATTTCGGTTCATAATACATGAATCCATAGCCAGACGAGAGCGTGAACTCGGTATCAGTGACAAATAGACGAGCCGCTCGCTGCTCTCCTGTACACCAGAAGAGCATCGCTAGTTCAAGGTGATCCACACTTTTTTTGCAGGAAATTAGATCCTAAAAATCTATTTCATTTGATAAAAATACTGGGATGATTATATAATTACTTTGCGGTCGATAAGTTATTGATCCCGGGGGTGAGGGGAAGCAAGGGATTAGAGTTGAATTTCACCGCGTTCTTCGGGAAAGCTTCAGGGGCGAGCGGGCGCTCACGTCGTGGCAGCCGCTGCGTTCCGCACGCTGGACCAGTGCGTGGGCAAACCTTGAACAGACCGGCCGTCAATAAGCGATTGAACAAAAAAAAAAACCAACGGCAAGGAGGTTATGGGAAAATATGGCGAGAAGTAATCAATCAAACCGTCGTGTGTTTTGTGATACCGAGACGCGTGTTCAAATGTTCACACGTTTTCAAACACTCGGTTACACACATTTCAAAGCGTGTTTGTTTGATAAACTCGTCACAATATAGGTACACACATTCTGAGTAGTTACGAGAGGAATGAATAGAGGAACTATCAGCTCTCAGTTAAGCATTAATTAATGAGTAACTCCTCATCAAATTGTACAGTAGCTACTGATAGCAGCTAATGATGAGGTAAGTGCACCCCAGTGGTACATAATACTGAGCAGATAGTATTCCCGCCCTCATTACTTCATCATTATCTAACTATTACTGACACTTGTTGTGGCCCCTCAGGTAAAGTGGTGCAGCATACTGAGTAGTGACCGAGTAGTCCCTCATTACTTCATCATTATCCTACAATTACTCGTCTTCAGCTGGACAATTGACGGCAGAATGCCACCACCAACTCCAAACAGGTAAAACCATGAAACAGCTGGTCTATAATATACATATGTATTAATACAAAACCTATTATATAGGCCTAATGGTAAAACTATCATTTGAACACGGTAGACTAACAAATCGTTAACAAATCTTAAACAGGCAGTAAATAAACAATGAACAACAAGTGATAAAAGGGAGGGTCAAATATTGTCTCTTCCAATATTTTCCAAAATGTAACCATGTCTCACCCTGAGTGTGCTCGGTAACTAGTAGTTAGTAGATTGTATGTAAATTGTTACCTGACGGAGAAAAAAAATGCGGCCGACCATTAGGGAAGTTTGTGAAGTTGCTAAACTTCTTGAGGTTTTGTATTCAAAAGGCTTCCCACAGATGGCAAAACTGTAGCACGTCCAAATGAGATGAGTTGGGTGGGATTATGAACACTGCCTTTCAACTATTATTATACACTCATATTAATGAATTAATGAGCAACTCCAACATCGTGCCTATGCTTCTGGCGTCGTATATTGTGTACGGACTCGGGGACTGGAGTGTGACAAACAAACTATAAAGTCATGTCAGCATATCACCCGACATTTCACAATAGACTTTCACAATAGACATTCAGACACACCACTCACAATAGCTGGTTTTTCCTTTATTGCGCTTTTTTGTTTTTTGTTTTGACTCATTCGTGACGGAGTTTATCTCAGTGACGGAAATCGGCTTTTGTCTGACTAAGAAGAGTAATTTTTACGATAAATTACGTCGAACAAAAATAATGTTTTACCATGACAATAACCCCACACAATGGCGGTGTATCTGCGCTGGCTGTTTGAGCAACAGATGAGCGGAGGTAGGCGCTCTGCCATTGTTCCGTTTTTTGCGTGAAACGGGGCCACGGACGCACAGTCGTCGTTCTCCCTTCACTTCCTGTATTTCGATAATGAAAAAAAGATGCTGATAAGCTTCTCACAGCATTCTGCTCCCGCTCGGCTAATCCACATTATTCGGTATATTGTCTGAATCACAATGATTATTGTGTATTATTGCTTGTTTAGAGCCCGGAAATATGAATTAAACATCTACTTTGGAAGGGGAACGCAGGCTGTCTCAGATCAGTGATTGGTTCTTGGCTCTTGGTGCTGTCGAGGGTGTGTCTGGCAGCGAGACCACATGATGGCTTACAGTGACGTCTCTCCACTCACAGTCGTGACCAAAGTTTGGTGGTATAAACAGAATATCTCTCGTCTTTGTGTCTTTTTTTGTACTTTTTAAAGAAAATGCCGTTCATTGTAATTGTCGTGATTTTAAAAAATATTTATTTGTTCTTCTTGACAAGAGAGCCGGAGGTGAGACGACAGACTTGGGAAGTTTACCTGAACGCGACAAGAAGTTATGAAGAGGAGAGAAACCACAAGCGGATCGCTGGATGACCGGTTGGTACCAGTCCGCGCTCCCTCCTTCCATCGGCATAACGCTTCGGCGGTATGGTTTGTAGAATGTGCCGCAGATTGTGCCGTTAACCGTCACTCTCTGTAATGATTATCCGTTGTGAATCAGTTTCGGCCGGCTAATGTTCTGTCCTGTACCGAAGGTTACCCGTCGTCAACAGAGAGAAAAATATCTCCCTTTTCAGTTGATCTTTTCCATGGACTGTGTGTATCGAATCCCAGCGATGCCCAGTGCATTAATGAGGAGCAGGAGGCCACCGTTGCATTAAGGCTCCATGCCCTACCTTCCTCCATTCCTACGACTTGCTTTAATAAATTACTGTCCAATAAGAACTTTTATGAGCTTGGCATATGTTGGCTTTTATAGGTAAAAATAATTGCATTCCTGGATCGCCATTTCCATTCTGAACATGAGAATGAGGCTAGCGGAGCCTACAAAATGAGATACTTTCACAGTGCTTGCACAAGTCCTTCTCATTTGGGTCGTTACACCTCCCCTCCCTCCCTCCCCTCCCCTCCTCCTCCTCCTCCTCCTCCTACTCTACCTCCTCCTCCTCCTCCTCCTCCTCTTCCTCCTCCTCCTCTTCTAGCCGTTTCCTGGCATACCTTCACAAGCACCCTACCCCCACCGCTACGCTCTCCGCTCCACTCATGCCTAGAGAGGCCTCCACTTGCATGCCAACACGCACCCTTAAACCCACAAGACCATCCCCCAACTGCCTACACACACACACACACGCACACACATGCACACACACACACACACACACTACCACTTACACACACAGAGAGACACACACGTATACATACACAGGCGCACACACGCATGCACACGACCGCACGCACACATACAAAAGACTCGCTGTTGAGTTTGCATCGAAGTGTGACAGAAGCCACTTGACAGGTGACACACACACACACACACACACACACACACACACACACACACACACACGCAGGCTTGATGTTATGAGGTCAGGGCCAGAGAATCAGGCCTCGTGAGCGATGAGAGGCTGTCACTCGCGCTGCTGTTTATCTCCGCGACAGGAAGGGAGGGAAGACGTGAGAAAAGACAAAAAGCTATTTGTTTCACTCGTCCTCTTTCCTTTCTTTCTTTCTTTCTTTCTTTCTTTCTTTCTTTCTTTCTTTCTTTCCTTTGGTGTTTTCTTACTTTGATTCTTTCTTTGAGTCTGTCTCTATGCGTGTCTGTCATCGCGAGAACGCAACGCTTTTGGAGAATGAAGACAGACGAGACATTGCCACCTCCAGGGCAATGTATGAAAAAAGGTGTTCCAGAACACGTCATTTGAACAGCGTTATTACATAAAAGATGGCTGAAACATTCCTGTCCGCCATTGTTCTATCATTTTCGTCGGCGTAGGATTCTGTTTGAGGACCTCAGCCCCCCGACTGAGGGAGAGCTCACGTTCGGACGGGGGGAAGCGAAAGTGTTTCTTCAATCATTCGGAGAAACGCCCGCCGCAGCCCGCCGGTGAATGGATGGGGCTTTGTTATCGGCATGGCCAATTGATTACACCTAAAGGGGTATCCTGAAATAACTAATTGAATGTGTCCTGGTGGAAGTGATTTGTAAAATCGTACGGAAACACAACAACAAGCGGGCGCCGGCCTCACCCCGGGAAAATGTCCTGTAATTAATGAAGAGTCTGTCTGATAACCTTCACAAAACTATTAGCACAGTCGCTGGAGGGTACGGGGGGCTAGCAACCCGATTGATTACCTCAGAAGATTCACCGTCACATTTCTCTGACGGATGCTCCCGGGCTCCGACCACCACCGCCACCGCCACCACCGCCACCACCCCTACCACCACCACCACCACCACCACTACCACCACACCCCCCCCCCCGACGGGATTCACAGGATGCCCGGACATCAGGAGCATGTGACTTTTTTGGGTTCTTTACATTGTAGGGTCAAGATGTTTCCTACAGCTGATACCGAGCGATATCACCGCTCCCGCTCTTCCGTGGAAAGGATGTTCCGGGTAGATAGCGTGGAGAGAGATGTCGTCCACTTTCACGGAATCCATCCATTTTCTCTTCTTTCTTTGTTTCTTTCTTTGTTTGATTGTTTGTTTGTTTCGTGCTTTGCTTTTTTTCTGTCAACCTTTATTTGCACCTCTCTTGCTTTCATACGTTGTAACGCCGCCCTTGTGTGGAGAAAGACCCGATGCAAGATTTTCTTGTTACAATGATTATTTATTAAATTTAAAATATCTTTAGCACAGGTTAAAAATTAGACACTTCCATCTACCATGAGCGCCATGGGATTTTTATGTACTAAGATGGTTGAAAATAAACACTCTTAAAAAACAAAATAAACCAAAAAGAAAACATTTTCCCCTCCTATCTGTTAACAAAATGATATTAAGAGTTGCGAGGGGCAAAGACAAATTTGGCATATCAATAAGCGTTGCTTTTCCACCGACATCTCTACAACCGCCATACTGGACGAGAGATCAGATGCATTGAAAACGCATTTCCTTGTAAAACATCATGTCTGATTACAAACGACTGCCGATTTTATATTCATGATTTATTTCAAAGTTTATTTCAAAGTCGGTCGTTTTCCAAACGTATAACTTTGACGTCCTCACAATCGGAAACACGTGTACCATTTAAAATGCAGCACACTCTGAAGCTGGTGATTCTTTTCCATTTTTTGATGTATAAATTGAATTAGCCGGCAAGTGCAGCTCTAGTTTCCTTGCATTTTTTTTTCTAATAGCCGCAAAGCAGTGTCGCCATGTTTTTATTATTATTTTTTTTTCATTTTGATGGTTTGAATTTGTTACTAAGAATATGCAATTCATCGGAAAGAGATGTCACTGAACGTGCGATGCCAGTGAAAAAGAGACTTAATACGATGATAATGCGAGGAGCGTTTCTTCCCCCGCGCCCGTTTTTAAACCCCAGCCAAACTATTCTGCAAAAACTGTTCTAGATTGTGTAGACCTATATAACCTGAAGCCTACCTGGACCAAACCGAAAAAACAGGTAACAAGTAACACGAGCAGAGCACTGCAGTAAATGGCAGGCCAATGCATTTAGTTATCAGTAAGAAAACATTAACAACAAAGACATATATTTTCCTCCGGTTTTTTCGAGTTCTTTACAAACGGTATCCATTTTTACATCTTTTTTTTTTTCTCTTTTGTTCTTGTTCCATGTTTTGATTTTTGTTGTTTTTCATCACATGCCGTTATGAGAGTGAATGGATTACAAAAAGGTACCTGAACAAATTGCTAGTATGTCAGCATGCATAGCTGTTTGGTATGTACACACTATTTACAGACTTGGGTTTGTTTTTTTTTGAAAGACAGAGGATCCTGCCGTACCGCCGGTCTTCCACGTGCGCGCGCGCGTGTGTGTGGTGTGCGTGCGTGTGTGTGTTGGTGTGCGTGTGTGTGGTGTGTGGTGTGTGCGTGTTGTGCGTGTGTGTGTGTGTGTGCGTGTGTGTGTGTGTGTGCGTGTTTCATTTAGAGCGGGGACAGAAAGGGCTGGTGCATACGGATTTGCAGAGTACACAGGACATGCACATAGAGAGAGAGAGAGAGAGAGAGAGAGAGAGAGAGAGAGAGAGAGAGAGAGAGAGAGAGAGAGAAAGCAAAACAAATGCTTGGATAAACAAAGTGAGTGTTGTTTTTATTCTCGATCACCGAATATAAAAAAAAAAAAAAAGAAGAACCATATTTGCCATACATTACCGGTGTGTCTCGCGTGACCATTACCATTGCGTTGCGTAACACGGCTCTATTTTGTCGTCTTCCTTTGTCTGCGTTGTGCGCCGGTCTGCGCCGGGCACTGGGGAGGGGAGGGGCGGTGGGGTGGCGGGGGGGGGGGGGGGGGGTTGGGGGGGGGGGACTTGGAAAGGTTAATTTACGATGTTAACCGTGCCGTGAAGGGAAAAGCAAATAGGAAAGAGCATGCACAGCACCAGAGAAGGACATTAGGCCCTGGCTACATTTCTCTCTCTCTCTCTCTACTCTCTCCCTTTTCTTTTTTTTTTCCTTCTTTTTTTTCTGACTCTGTCCATCCTCTCTCAAGTCGATCTGTCCGGTGACAACACGAAGGGGGGGCCCCCCTGATGTGTGCAAAGACACCAGGCTATCACCATCCATCACGGCGGACATATTGAGAGGCCCCTCTCGCCGGTGATCTAGCTGTAAGCGTGCACTCAGTACTGACACCACTCAGCGCTATTCGCCCGGCGTTCTCGTGGCGCGGACACGGGAGAAGAAGAAGAGAAGAAGTAGAAGGAGAAGGAGACGGAGAAGAAGAAGAAGAAGAAGAATGAGAACGCGAACCAGCCACGGTAACGTGACACCACATCCATTTGGCAAAGACGGTGTCAGTAAAATAACACAGAGAAAAAATACAAAATGGAAGACGCTCACACCTGCTTGGCATATTGCAAACACCTGAAAATAAATAAATAGTCTCATCCTCACCGTATCGACCTGCATATTTGTACATGTATCTTAAATGGGGGGATGGATGGATGGATGTGGGGGGGGGGGCGGTTCTCTGGAAGACAGTCGCCGGCAGCCCGGGGTGCAGGAGGTTCAAGGGTTACTAACTTGCCGGAGCGATATATTGCGAAGATATTACTGCGATAATGACAATAAAAAGGTGGATAGCGTAGCGCTTTACCACTTCATCATTATGCGCGCCGAGCATCTAATATAAGCAATCAGCGGCGTCCCTCTCTCAGCAGGGGGTTCATAAACACTTAAAAGCGGGCGTCTTAGAGACAAGAGGAGCTCCACTGCCAGAACATATTAATGTCCCATCCCATAAAGCTTGCCTCTGACTGGGGGTCACGCAGGCCACATTGCTGGGGGGCTGATCACCGCCGCAATAAGACCCCAGCAGCCGCCGCTGCCGGAGCTTACGGCCCCTCTGACAATACCCCGGCCCAACCCCGGAGCCCACCTTTACACAAATCAAACCTTTTTTTTTTTCTTTTTCTTTTTTTTGTATCCTGGACCCCATGTGGGAAATAAGTGGTCTTTTACTACAGTGCAATTGAAATGAGAGGGAAGCACAAATTAACCTCTTGTAACAGAGATGGGGATTATTGTGACAAGAATCATACGTTTTTAATTGCCGACCAGGGACAATAGAAGAACAAAAAAGAAAAGAACCAAAGTAAATACTGAACCACGACGGGCGAAACTCATCGACGCCAAAAAAAGTAATCCACGGCATTACAGGAACGGCCTCGCGATAACTAATTGAGAAATGTTTTTGGCATATAATATAGATATTGTCTCGCGCAAACGTGTACCCTTCATCTCGTTTCATCGTCCCCCAGGTATGTGTGATGATGCAATGTCGACGGAGGCGGACGAGCGCTTTGAAAGGCCGTCTGATAGCATATGGCCACCCGCTGCCTCCCCTGCTGTTCTCCCTGCTCCCTCTCTCTGATCCCCCAAGGGTGCCCAGAAGGGATGGGGGGTGGGTGGTGTTGGGTGGTGGTGGTGGTGTTGGGTGGTGGTGGTACGGGTGTACAGACTTTTTTCCAGGACTCTGAAAAAACTTTTCACTTCTCCATCTATAAGACTGAGGGATTAGCCTCCTGTTCCCAGTGGGGTGTAACAGGATGTGGCCCCGACCTCTACACCCACCCCCCCAACCAACCAACCAACCCCGCCTCACCCTCAAATCACCACGTTTAATCCATCTCCATCCTTCAAACGCGACAACCCGCAAGAACACAAACATTTATCTCTCCTGCTACTGGCCCTGCTATGCCGGCCCCCCCGCCACCCGCCACCCGCCGTCCACCGCCTGACTCTGACTCTGACTCTGTCCTGTCCTGTCCTGTTGTGTCCTGGAGGGCTGGAGGTTGTTCTGACTGTGCCCATGGACAGGTGGAGGTGGGGGGGGGGTAACTCCATCTCCAACCTGTCCTCTTGTCCTGACCTCCGCACGCACCGCTGTGGACTCTCCAAACTCTCAACAAGACGAGAAGAGTCGGGACAGTGATGACGGTCGACTACAGACCCGGGGCGGTTTGTACCTCATCCCAACGCCCCCCAACACCTGAGTTAGCAGGGGGGGGGGTCCTGTGGCCTCTGGGTCTCTCTCCCCCTCACCGGTCTCCCCCCACCCCCCTCTCTCTCTGCCTGCCTTCCCCCAATCTCCCGTTTTGTCTCTCGTCCGCTTTACTCACAAATCAATCGGAGAGCAAGTTGTTGTCGGAGCCCCAAAAGCCAGCCAGCCAGCCAGCCAGCCAGCCGTCGGCCTGACAGAAATGCCACCTGCACATTTTGCCTCAATGGTTTACTATCTTATCTGTGTCTGTATACCGCTGTCACCGCTATTATGTTGAGTGGATGCGGAGTTTGCACGTGAGCAATAGATCGCTTCCCCCTTCTCACCCACCACCACCACCACCACCACCACCACCATCACCATATACTTTTAAGCGTAAGGCGTGTAAGAAAGAATATGGCAGCTAGTCCTCACTCGTCCATCTCATTTACTAAGAGGAGCGGAGACTTTCCATTACTGGATGAAATGCTAAAGATCTGGCATGGTTTCCCCCTAACTATGCAGATATCAGGTGGGTCGTCTCCGAAGAGTTAGTCCCACTTAGGTCTTGGAGCTAATCCGATTCCCCCCCCCCCCCCCCCCCCGTCCCGCCTAAATCTTCTCGGGAGCCGATCTTGTCTCGGTGAGGGGTTAAGAGCTTGATGAGGAACCACTCAGCTCAGCGCTGCTGCCTTCAGGGCCGCTCATATATTTTTTTCAATTCCTGTCCTTTATGCGATAGTAGTAAATGTAAATCTCTTTTTTTTTCTTTCCCCCGTTGCTAATGCTATTAGCTGCTGTCAGCACATCCCGTTTGGAGCTACGATGCTACCAGAAGATGGTGGGATTAGCATTCCATTATTATCTACTCCACATGTTTAGCATTATTTACTTTGAATTGATTTATTTGTTTGTGTTTTCTTTGCGGAAAAGAGTTTTAGGAGGGCAAACTGTTTGGGGGTGGGGGGTGGGGGGGGGGGGCGCGAACGCGAACCGTCGCCTTTGAGACGGCAGACACGGTGTTAAAGAGCAGTTGACCTGGTAAACACGTTGTAATCCTTGACCTCTGACCTCCCCCCCCCCCCCTCCCTCCGAACCCCTAACCTTGTCTGGATTTAGGGAATTGTTAATCATCGTACGGAACTGGGCGCAAGCACAAGGATACAGACGTGTGTGTGTGTGTCTATGTGTGGCTGTTAAATGAAACACACAAAAGCCAAAGTCGGACGGATAAGAAACCAAAAAATAAATAAATGTATGACAAATAAACAACGTGTGTTCCTAGAAGCACCGTGTCAACTGTAACTCTTCTCCGGGCCACGGGGCTCTGGAGATGTAAGGCGGGGAGGAGGACTTGACGGTGATACCGCCAGACTGTTCTCATCGCTCAGGTTGTTTTCCCTCAGTGTTTTCCCTCGCCTCTGTGTTTGTACTCCACCATCACCATGGCTCCCGATGTGCATTTGCTCCAGTGGACCCCAGATCTAGGCAACACACACACACACACACACACACACACACACACACACACACATATACATGTGTGAGTGTGCGCATGGTTTCCGGTGATGACGCTCCCCAAGAATGTAGTCAGGCGTGGAGACGCATTAACCGGGCCGGGAGAAGGAGCTGAGATGATAATCGAGTGACTAAGCTAAGTCAGCTGAATGAACTCCCGGAAGAAGACATGAATGGATGGAAGACAGGTCATTTCAACATGGACTCTGCTTACTTAATCCACCCCCCTCCCTCCCTTCCTTCCTCCCTCCCTCCCTTCCTCCATACCATGTAAGGAGTGTTATTCATGGGGGGGGTGGGGGGGTGGTGGCCAGCAGTAAGCAGGTGGGGCCCTCATACTGTGGAGAAGCAGGGATCTCATGGGGAGGTGGTGGGCCAGAGTCACCGCCCAATAGTGAGGGGACTGGGTAGCCATCCAGGGGGTACATTGACACTGCATCCACGTCTCTCTCTGTCATCCATCCTGCCCTCCTCTCTCCTCTCTCCTCTCTCCTCCTCTCCTCCTCTCCTCCTCTCTCCTCTCCCCCCCGTCCGCCGACCACATATCCATCACGCTGATATACCTGCGGTGTGGCCCTGTGAGTAATATATCTTTGACCTGTGATTATGCTAACAGCTTACTGTTTGCACATCGAACAATCCCATTATGTCGGCAATCTGTTTATACAAAGCCTCGTTGTTTGAATTAGTGTTGCGTGTGCGCGTGAGAGCCACGGCGTGTGCGCAAAAGAGACAAAAAAAGATGGAGTTGGTGAACCCGACAACATACGTGTGTTTGCGCGTGTCTGTCTGTGTCTGTGTGCGCCGAGGTATTCAGGGTTTAGGAATTCAATGCTGCCTGTCTGCAGAACACCAGACAAATACACTGCGTCTACTCAAGGAGGCCTTTGGGGAACACACATAACATCACCTTCATCTCACGTACGCCGCCGCCGCCGTCGCGCGCGGTTTTTGTCTCCACTCCAGGTAAGGGTTAGCCTCAAGAGGACAACAAGTAAGCTCAAGAGGACGTCAACGGTCGACTCTGCGGCATTTACGCTCACGCTAAAGTGTGTGTCTTCTCTCTGACTGACACGTTCATCGTCTCGACTCCACCCCTCCACCGCCACCACCAATCAGCATTAGCTAAACGTTCCGGTGACACGCTCTCTCGCTCTCTATGCTTACTATCTCCCTTCGGCTTGTGTCTAGGTTTGTATGTTTTGCATGCTGATCAGAAATGATGCACCGTGAGCGCCTGCAAACATCCGAAACAAGTGTCGAACGAAACGAAAGAATGGGAACGAGGCACTTGCTCGCTTGCTTAAGTTGCCAGCCATCTTGATGTATGTATAGATACTGGTTTTTTTGGGGGCGGGGCTCTTAACATATCAACAGTTTTTCTTCCGCAGTGATTCCAAGAGAGATGAGATGAATGAATATGGACTATAGAGGCTTTAGGTTTGCCTGTGTGGCTTGTGTGTTAGCGAGATCAGAGCCGGGAGGCAGAACAGCTGCAAGGGGAGCACCGATAAAAAAGGAATCATCCGGGTTAGAAGGCCAACAGATATTTAACCAGGAGGACTGAACATCTGCTCCAGCTTAGGACTCATTAACACACAGACAGGAGGGGAGGTCACGATGACCCCTGGAGACCCCCGGAGGTCAGACAAACTGTTTGAGTTTGAGTGGGGGGGGGGGCCGGGGGGGGCTGGGGGCGTGGTGGGGTTGGTGAAACTCTGGAAGAATTGGGAACGATATTTAGAGAGAAACTCTTGAAATCCAAGAGGTTTTTTTTCCCTTTTCTCTTTCTCTGTCTTTTTCTTCCTTTTTCCCGGTGGCGTTCCTGCCTCCTGACTGTGTGTCTCCTGCGCGCCGGTGACGTCGAGCGGTGACTCATGGAGATCTGTAAATCCTTCTGACGGGCGGATGAATGGACAGTTGCTGGCAGGACGCCCTGTGCCACTTTGTCTGCTGCCACTTAATTGGACCGCCCCAGTTGGCCCTGTGGTCCCTCTCTGCTCTCCCTCTCTCACCCACTCTCTCCTCTCTCTCACCCCCTCTCTCCTGTCTCACCCACTCTCTCCTCGCTCACCCACTCTCTCCTGTCTCACCCACTCTCTCCTCTCTCACCCACTCTCTCCTCTCTCAACAACATGCTCAGGTCCTGTTGGACATCAAATGCGAGGTGATGGGCCCCATTGTAGTTCTGTTAAAGCGGAGAGAAAAAAAACCGCACAAAAAAAAAAAAAAACTAAAAAGGAATACAGTTGAAAGAAAATGTAAATTCTCTAAAACGAGGTAAAAGTAGTCAGTAGCATTTCTTCTGTAGACATTGACCTCAACAAGCAAACGTGTTGCAATAGACGGTGAACGTAAGCCGGGTGTTAAAACGCATACCAATAACTATACCATTGGATACCATTGGTTCCGGCGATGAACCCAGCGATTTCCGTCCTGCCCTCATCCATGTATGTATGCGTGATCAATTTACTCGCCTACATGTCGACATGCAGAGAACAGTATGGATCTCAGACTAAAATGGATACGCTGTACATATATATACATGTACCTACGTGTTTGAGACGCCCTATGTGTGTGTGTGTGTGTGTGTGTGTGTGTGTGTGTGTGTGTGTGTGTGTGTGTGTGTGTCTGTATTTTGCATTTGTATCTGCGCATTTCTATCTGTGTATTTCGAATGTATTTGCAGTTTGTACTTCATATTTGTATGTATATTTGTGTTTTGTACTCGTGTATTTGTGAGTGAGCCCATTAGTTAGTTGTTGTCCTTATTGCCATGTGTGTCATGGCCATGTGTCTTGTTCATGGCATTAGACACACAGCGTGAGGCTCCTCCCACAGGGCTCCGGACAGCCTCTCCTCCTCGAGTGGAGACCAGGAGAGTCCCTCCACATCAGGTCACCAGAGAGAGAGAGAGAGAGAGAGAGAGGAGAGTCCTGGAGGATGCACTACACAGACAACGGAGAGGTAGAAGACGCAGGAGTGTGTGTGTGTGTGTGTGTGTAGGGGGGTGAGGGGGGGGGTGAGGGGTGGTGGGCGGGGTCTGGGGTGGTTGGGGGGGTTGGGTTTCAAAACGATGCATTGAATCCTTGTCTCGTTGTCCATGCACGGGAGCTGGGTTCCCCGCCCCCCCCCCCCG
>PIJE02000382.1:0-17500 GCA_002895965.2 Coryphaenoides rupestris | reverse complement strand
CATCTAAAACAACCACCCCGCCACCCCCCCCCCCCCCCCCCCACCCCCCCCCCCCTCCCACCGCCTTCCCGGCCAGATCAACGTTGGCTCATCAGCGGTCAGCCATGTTGCATCAGCGGTTGTTCCTCTCCCATCTAAACACACAGTCAGGAGCCCCGGGGCCACGCTGCATCCACTCACCAGAGAGACAGAGAGAGAGAGAGAGAGAGAGAGAGAGAGAGAGAGACAGAGAGAGAGAGAGAGAGAGAGAGAGAAGAGAGAGGAGACGAGAGACATCGAGAGAGAGAGAGACACGAGAGAGAAAGAGAGAGAGAGACAGAGAGAGAGAGAGAGAGAGCATGGCCTGGCTCCTGCCTGGTGGTTGGTCAGGGAGGAGGGCTGTGTGTGTGTGTGTGTGTGTGTGTGTGTGTGTGTGTGTGTGTGTGTGTGTGTGTGTGTGTGTGTGTGTGTGTGTGTGTGTGTGTGTGTGTGTGTGTGTGTGTGTGTGTGTGTGTGTGTGTGTGTGGAGAGAGATAGCGTGACCGCACGGTGGGAATGCACGGGGCCATTTGGACCTCTAAAGCCAGGTGTTAGCACTTCAGCTCGCTGCCTCATCAATAATTGACGGAGGCAAACCAATCAGAACAATTTGCTCCCCACAGCGAAGTGCCAGAGCAGCCTAACACCGGTGAATCATTAATGAGGCAATTAGCTGAAATGGTTAGACAGTTAGCCCTCACCGGCAACGCATTTTGTGACGCGGCTTCAGCGGATCACCTCGTATATATATATATATATATATATATATATATATATATATTTACATATATATACGCGTCCACTCCTGATTGAAGCCCTGCAGCAGCGCAAACAGAATGTTCTGGAGTCGCCGCACACCGACTGGCCCTCTCTCAGCTCTGCTCTGTGCCACGTGAGGACAGCCGATAACGTGGGCGTTTACAACTGGTCATCGCTGTATTGAATGGAGCTTTATTGGTTGTTGCCGTGGCGTAAGCCAACACACAGCACAGCACAGCATAGCACCATAGCAACGTTCTCCAGGGTTGACTCAAGTGTGGGAGAGTCCGGACGGCCGTGAGACCCGGGATCGACCCGGATGACATCACATCACATGTGGAGGACCCACCGTCGACAAGAACACCAACATCAACTCCAACAACAAGCACCCGCACCAAAAATGGAGTTTGCCTTTGAAAAGCAGAGATCCGGGATTGTTGTTTGAGAGGGAAATCAAAGTCTCCCGGGCTCTGCTCACAAAGCCACATTGATCGGCCATATTGGAACCATTCATAGTTTGTCGATAGTCTTCTGTCTGCTCTCCCAGCTCTGGGTCCGGTAGAGGCTCAATTAAATCAGCAACCTTGATCTGAGCAGCAAAACCACACAAGTGCTGCACACCAAAATTGATTATTTCTCTCTCTCTCACATGCACACACACACACACACACACACACACACACACACACACACACACACACACACATGCACTCATGCACACACACAGCACACAAAGCTTTATTTTTCATATTTCGTCTTGAATGCCCTAATTCAATTTCAGTCTTGATATATATTTGTAATCTTCATTTAGAGTGAAATTCTAAATGCATATCACAAATAAAACATAACATAACACTCAACCAGTATCCACCAAAGGACCAGTCTGTAATTTAACCATTTGCAATGGCTTCACAATGTTTTGGGAGAAGTTGGTTAGAAATAAAGGTTTTGAAAATTAAAATGCTCGACTTAATGTCCTTTCTTCACCGTCGTTATTCCACCCACATTTAAGTATCATGAAAATAAATAATTGGTTATCTTATTTGTTTTCTCCATTAATTAGCCCTACAGGGGAATAACATTTCCGGGCCGTCTGATTGGTTGAATAGGTGATGCTGATATTGACACTCGGGTGGATATTGTACATAGCCAGTCTCTGTTTAATGGTCTATTCACGTTTATAGCTCTCTCAGGAGGACACTATGCTCAATAAATATTTGTGAACACAAAATTTGCGGTTTGACATGAGAGAGTAATTAACCCGGCGCCTATGTGTTTTGAGATTAACATGTAATTAATATAATAAATCAATATTTATTAAGCACTGGGGCCACCAATGAGAAATGTACTCATATGATCTATAGAAGGATGTCTGGTCCTTCAGAGAGTTTCACAGGCAGCTTCTGTTCAAGGTACTCTTGCTGTGGCCGCCATTGTCGGCACATTCAATTCAATGTGAACAGATTTGAAAAGTGGTTGTTGCTGTTGTGTGTCGCTATGACTGTGTATGTGTATGTAATCTCGGTGACGACGTCGCAAATCAAATTATTGTACATTTAAAATGAAAAGGCGTCACAGTAAATGTGTTGTTCTTTCAACATTAAAACGGCAAATATACTGTATATATATACGCACCGTAATACATTAAAAGGGATGTGTCACAATAAGAGCAGGTCTACCCAGGTAGACTCAAGCTCATAGAGAGAGAGTACTACAGCGCTACAGACTCATCGTACGGGCGTTCGAGATCGGCGCTCACACATTCACACGTCGGAGTTATCTCGCCGACCGCGCTAACCGCGTTTTTGGTAATCAACAATCTAAAACACAAACAAAAATTGCCTCACTCATGTCTCTTCAACTCGCCTACTACATTATCTCT
Organism: Coryphaenoides rupestris; assembly: GCA_002895965.2. NCBI lineage: Eukaryota > Metazoa > Chordata > Actinopteri > Gadiformes > Macrouridae > Coryphaenoides > Coryphaenoides rupestris. Next base: position 14,841 of record PIJE02000382.1, on the reverse strand, counting down.
GTCGACGGCCACGCTTAAGTAAGATTAATGTCGGATTCCTTTTCCCCACTTCGACGTGTTTAAACGCCCGGCCTCGCGCCGTGTTTTATAGTTTCAGACTCGTACGTTCAGATGACAGCAGCGGAGAGATTAAGCAAACGCTGGGCGACGACGAAGCCTGCAGACCGGTGGTGGGCGTGCGGAGCCTCGCTCGCCTATTTGAGGAGTAAGCGCAAAGATAAGCTGTTAAAGTTCAATGGACCCCACTCTCTTTATTGTTTAAAGATTGCTTTACATTCAAATGGCTGACGAAAAACATTGGCCGGTCTCAATTATGCATTGGAAATAAAGTTATGAGCTGCCGGGTGAATTATTGATGCTGGCAACGGGAACGGAACGGGGAGGCACATGTTGGCAACGTGTCACAGGATTTCTGCTGATCTTTCTTCCTGTATTGATAGTTTTTCATCGGAACGGACCGCAGAGCCCTGATCTGTAAAAACCTACTGTGCACATTGGAAATAAAATGCTATTACTGGAAGAGGAAAACTGATAATGAAATATCGGCGGCTAAGATCACAGTTGCGAGGAGAGACGATATTACAACGATAGCGTTCCCCTATTTTAAATGTTATAACGTACATCTTTTGCAATTCAAATTCCCACAATGCCCGCGATCACTACCTTCTCCGTCTGCGTTCATAATCGCGCCTGTATGTAAAAAATATCGAGCTGAACCCGAGAAGACGAAATAACGGTCTCGGATTTTAAACGTAATTTAAAAAACGCTTGTGAAAAAAAACACACATACAAAGCGACGAGAGCGTCCCCGAATGAGTCATTCTGTCGTCGTCTCACAAAAGACGATGCAAGCTTTTAGCTAAAAAGGAAGACTCACAAAGGTAGAGTCAAGGCTACAAGAGTCATACCGAAAGACGAACCATTTCCTTCACCGAGAGGCGATAGCCCCGTCTCTTTAAGGTCAGCGTCGCTTTGTGGAAACAGACCTTTGCGGTGGGTTTGTAACATACTTAGTCATCCTATGAAAGCACACATCTCGACATGCACGCTACGACCATCCAGTGACTCCCTCCGCACCGGTGTTTCCTGTACATACATGCGTTTAACGTTGTATTACTGGCCACGGTTAACCTTTTCCTCATCCCCCCCCCCCCCCCCCCCCCCCACCACAACTACGACAACCGCGACGCCGTTTGTTCACTCATTTGTATCAGGCGCAGCGGCACGTGCTAGCGAGCGTATATCTGCCCTCTCCGTCTCCGTCTCCGTCGCGCTATATAGGGTCTCCGGGTCTCTGAAATATGGAGGAACAAACGAAGACAATCGATACTCGGAGGGCTCAAATACGTGCGTTTATCACCGCGGGACGCTGGCTTTCGCCGTGGCACTGCGGCGGCGGCGGCGCGTCGCAACTCATCGGGAGCGGACACATTGAGTGACTCACACACACACACACACACACAGAAACAGACACACACCACATACAGACACCACACACATACAGAGCAGAGCCAGAGCTTAGCTGAGGTACCTATTTTCCGTGACGAAATTCATTTTGTGTGCACCTTAAGGGAGAGACGCCGCTTAGGGACGCAGCTCAAACCGACACCGGCCGTGCCTCTGTGGTCTTCGTATGTATCTCCTAAAATATAGTTCTACTCTCAAACGGCCCCCGCGTCCCGTGGAGACCTTTCCTGACCTTTTGGATGGCGTCTCGTGGCACACAATGATGCTCGGGAGTACTTTTTTTTCCGCTGACAGATGATGAATGGTTGATGAACGAGCGACCATTTTTGATTCAAATCAGAAGGAGAAAAAAAAAAACACATGGTTGGAGCCCGCGCTGTCCGCCCTCATCATTCTGCTGCTGACTGGGGGCCATCTGGAGACAAGAAAGTTGGTTTCTTTGGTGTCTTTTCTTCCCCCCCCCCCCCCCCCCTTTGAATCAACAGCTGTTGGGACGAAACGTGCACATTTGTTGGCGCTGATATTAAAATATATCATGTTTGTTAGATACGGATGGAAGTTGAGTGGCAGATGTAAACCGGTGCGCACTGCGGAATATGCACACACACACGCACACACACACCACGCACACACACACACACACACACACCACACACACACACACACACACAGCCGTATTTAATGGTAAGAATGCATATTCATTTCCCTTCCCCTCTCTCTTGCTGCATTCGTCCCGTGCCGTTCCGTTCCGTTGTGTTCTGTTCTCGGCACGGACGTGTCCACGCTGACTCCATGTAGGCCCCACCCACCCCCCTCCCCCCTCTCCCCTCCCCCCCCTCTCTGCTAGACCAGCCCTGTGTGTACTAGGAGGGTGGGGGGGTGGTGGTGGTGGTGGTGGGGGACCTGTCAGTCAATGTGTCAGCTGACAGTTTTACAACACATGCATTACACTGATGGGCACCATCACTCAAACGTCGGATGCCGTCGACCACTAAAATCACAACAGATAAGAAGGGAGGGAGGGAGGGAGGGAGACAGACAGACAGACAGACAGACAGACAGACAGACAGACAGACAGGGAGAGAGAGAGAGAGAGAGTGAACGAGAGATATTGACGCAAAGTGAAAGTGGTAAAGCAGAATGTAACTTTGAGAGGCGTTTAAGGACTCTCGACCCTTCGCTGCACACCGCGCACGACTGTAAGATAATCTGCATTCAGCGTAAATATCTCCGGTTCTAAATGGAGGATATTTCTCAAATCAGTCTTTGTGCAGCCGGAGCTGAGCTAGACTCGGGTTCGGCGGGAATGTTTTTGTTTGATGTCGTTGAATTAGGACGATCAAAGTCAAGGAGAAGAGAACACGGCGGAGTATTAATAGCCGATCTCAAGTAGAACTGTATCTTGATCAAATGTTTGGCTTCATCATCACTGATATAAGGACAATTTTACTTTATAATGGGTGATGAAATTCCCCCCCAAACCCCCACACTTCCCTCCCTCCTCTCCAAAACTATGTTTGATGAACTGTGTTTTCTGTTTTAAACATAAGACACATAAGATCTTGGGTCATGTTTATCCACTGTTTTCAAGCATATCGTTGCATGTTTAAGTTTCAAATGTAATGCGACTACACCACTGTAAAAGACTACACTAAATAGACCAAACACACACAATAACAACAATATTATTTTCTATTACTTTCTAATATTGTCCAAATATGCTGCGTCCTGGGTAAGATAGGATAAAATAAGATAAGATAAGAACTTTATTAATCCCGAAGGAAATTATTGTGCCAGGTTGCATAGCAATACAATAAAACAATCGAGAAATAAACAGTAGAATAATAAAAATTAAATAACAGATTTACAAATGTCGGATAGTTAGGATAGTTCTGCTATCATGTAGATGCCATAAAGGATAACAATAACAATACTAATGACTTGGATTCATAAAGTCGACTTCCTGAAGGAGAAAATAAATCCATGGAAGTTCAGTCACTGAAGTAGAAATGTGAGGCAGGGGACTGCCCACAGCCGAGAGAACCCAGAGAGCCAATATGGTTGTTGTGTTTACTGGGAACCGCAACAGAAGCAGACTGCCACCCTGCACTGTCATATGGATGCCAGGCTTCCACAAATGCATGCCTAATGACTCCATTTATTCACATGGCCTCCATCCCTCCATCTCTGTCTCTCTTTTCTCTAATGGCTTTGCCCATATGCACATCTTCCTTTTTTTCTTCTTTTTTATTTTTTTCCCCCGTTTTCCAAACCTACACTCGCCTGGTTCGGTCATGAAACAAACATGTAAATATATATATTTTTCAGAAAGGTAGGCTCTCTACTATTCGCTCTGAAACTGTTCCCCCGGCTGGATATCTTATTGGGTCCCAATTCTTATTATTATTTATTTATTATTAATTTAGTTTGACGTGTATCTGAAGCGACTTTACAGTGAATTCAGACACAGGTCGTTAAGGAGCAGATAAGGGGCGTTAGGCGCCTTGCTCAATGATGCCAACGGTGTACAGTATAGGCTGCTGGCTGGGGATTCGGGGATCGAACCTGAACCTGGTAACCCGGGGCACCGTCGTAGCCACTAGCCGCGACACTAACCTGCCCATGGCCAGGCTCTCGACAGTATACACCGCGGCTGGGACCTGCTATGTGTCATAATCCCACCACCACCACCACCACCACCACCACCACGACACCTTACGAGACCTCACGAGACCAGGGGGGGGGGGGGGTCCGTCGGCGTGGCGAATCCCGGCGCAGCGCACGAGGAAGGCGGAGAGGCGGAGGTGCAGGCCATCGATCTGGCCGCGCGTCCCGACGGCAGCTCCGAACCTTTATTTCTAAATCTCTGCTGACAGGCGCCGACATGATGGAGACAGGGGCCTGCTGAATTGATGGTGGCCTCTTTCTCTCTCTCTCTCTCTCTCTCTCTCTCTCTCTCTCTCTCTCTCTCTCTCTCCTCTCTCTCCCTCACTCCAACCACCCCCCCCAGCCGCCAGCCTCTCTGTCATCCCTCCTCCTCCTCCTCCTCCCGCCTCCACTTTTGTTCCATCGCTCCGCCCCCCGCCTCCCCCACCAGCCTTGCTTCTCCGCTCTCTCTTTCTCTCGTCGCCCGCGAGCGCGCAGGAGAACAAGCTGTCAGATTATTTCCCAGCAGACTTTGCTGCGCCGTGTGACAGAGCGGCGGGCGCGTATATATCACCGTGTGACACCTCTTCCTCGTGAGTCCCTCCACCTCCTCCTCACCCTCCTCACCCTCCTCCTCCACCTCCACCTCCACCTCCGCCGCAGACAACATCAAACATTTGCAGGGTCCCCCTTTTTTTTTTTTCTTGATCACCTAAAAGGCTCGTATTAGTGGAGTGGAGGAGGTGGAGGTGGAGGTGGAGAGGAGGAGGAAGAGGAGGAGGAGGAGGAGGGGGGGTAGGGGGGGCTTAAACAAAAGCAAACAGACAAAGTGTTTCATGTGTCATGTTTGTCAGTGGGCCACATGCACTCCGTAACACCTCTTGTTCCACAGGAGCATTAAACTAGTCAGCCATCGCACACACACACACACACACACACACACACACACACACACACACACACACACACACACACACACACACCACACACACACACACACACACACACACACACACACATCCACACGTATAGCACACACAAGTTATTTTGGACAAGAGTCTGTGGAGACTCAGTATATATTATGTATGATATACACAGTATATATATACTGTATATTATGCATATTATACATTACAAGATGAGGTTGCATTTACTGTGGTGTTCATCTCTGTCTCCCCTATACCGTCTACCGTATGTCTTATGCTAAAAATATTTCAATACCTGAGAGAGAGAATTTTGAAATTATAATTACGTCCGTGGCAGCAATGGTACGGACTTAATTCGTAATAATCCCTTTTGGTTTCCTGTCCTCTTAAGTAGAGTGTAGATCTGTGATCTATGACAGTTTTATATTCACTAAAACTGGGCTCCGGTCCATACCTTGTAATTGTAATTGAATGCTCTGAAGACATTGGCATAGGCAGGGTCAGCCCAGTATCCAGGCCAAACGTTCAGCATATTGTTTCTATGGCACCTGTCTCCCTAGATTAATAACTCCAAGGTCCATGCTGGCAAAGCATGCATGGATACTACAAATTACAATACTAATTCAGCACTAGGGATTTATACACCCACCCTCCCCCGGGATTTATGACAGAATTACTAAGAGAGAGATGGAGAGAGAGAGGGAGGGGAGGGAGAGGGAGACAGTGAGAGATGGAGAGCTAGGAGAGAGAGGTAGAGAGAGATGAGAGAGGGAGAGAGAGAGAGAGACGAGAGAGAGAGAGAGAGAGAGAGAGAGAGAGGGAGGGGAGGGAGACAGTGAGAGATGGAGAGAGAAGAGAGAGAGGTAGAGAGAGATGGAGAGAGAGAGAGAGAGAGAGAGGGAGGGGAGGGAGACAGTGAGAAATGGAGAGAGAGAGAGAGAGAGAGAGAGAGAGAGAGAGAGAGAGGGAGACAGAGAGCTGGAGAGAGGGACTGTATGTATGAGAGAGGGAGAGAGAGGGAAGGGGTGAGAGAGAAATGGAGAGAGAGAGAGAGAGAGAGAGAGAGAGAGAGAGGCAGAGTGTGAGTCAGTGAGAGTAATAATACAAACAAAGTGATTAGCTCAATAGCAGAAATGGGGAAATTGTTGTCCTGCGATTATTATTGTGTTTCCTGTTGCATAATGAGTTTGAACAATGCCGTTAATGGTATTATTGGCGGGCCACCAGCACCGAGGGTGTATGTAAGCTTGATAGCACTTTTTTGTCAATAAATCAGTCCAATGCACAAGGCAATATTCAAATCTATGTTATTAAAAGTGTTGGAACAACAGTATCAGATTTATGAAGTGTTATTTTATTATGGATTGATTAGCATCATCACAGGCATGTCTGAATAGCTTGGGCGGTTTAATCCATTTTGATTGTTCTGCATCGGGCGACCGCTTCTCTCTCAGTGTGTGTCTCTCTCTCGCTCGTTCTCTCTCTCTCGCTCTCTCTCTCTCTCTCTCTCTCTCTCTCTCTCGCTCACTTTATTTTCTTCTCTCTTGTGTGTGTGTGTGTGTGTGTGTGTGTTGTACATGCGCTCATTGAAACTACTAATGCAAAGTACACACTTCTGGCATCATATTCAACAGACATGTTCAAGTGCACGTTCACAAAAAAATACATATACAGTATTTGTACATATATATATTATATTTTTTTACATAACACAGGAGCCAAGTCCATACCGTGATGCGGAGCCAAGACAGGAATTAAGTGCATTTATCAGCACAGAAACAGTGGAACAAATTGCCCACCAGCGAAGCATCTATTCCTGCCATCAAAGGACATTTTAAAAATGGCTCTCGGTCAAAGTGCAGCTAACATTGTTTTGCTGCTTTTTTTTTTTTTTACTAGCCTCCATGACTGCCTGCCAAATCATTGGGACCACAATGGAATTAACTCATGTAACTTTATTACATTGTCCTGCTAACCCTTTAATAAAATGTTCTTGTGGTATTTTATGTTTCTTGTATGTGTGTGTGTGTGTGTGTATATATATATATATTTATATATATATTTATATATATTCAGCTAACATTCAGCTAACATTCTTAAAATATTATAATAATACCCATTCTCTACAAATCCACTTTTTAATTTGGGGTAGTTGCTCTGTCGCCAGGCTGCTGTGTGAAAGACTATAAAGCTACCAGCTACCCCGGGTCTGCAGGGAGAAACTCTCTCACATTTCCAGGAACAGTCTGACGCCCTCGCTGCTACAGCAGCACACTTACCAGCGCTCAGCCCTGTGACAGCCTTTAAATTACAATTGAATTTCTTTCCCTCCCTGCCCTTCTCACCTGCCTCTCTCTCCCTCTCTCACACACACACACACACACACACACACACACACACACACACACACACACACACACACACACACACACACACACACACACACACACACACACCTCTCTCTCTCTCTCTCTCTCTCTCTCACACACACACACACACACACACACACTCCCTCTCTCTCTCTCTATCCCCTCACTGACTCCCCCCGTCCCCCCGTCCCCCCCGTCCCCCCCGCCTCCCTCTGTCTCAGACGGCAGGATAACAGGTGCCATGCTAAGAGAGCTGTTCCAGCCGTCCCTGAGTGGATGTGTCAGCAGCACGGCTGGGGTTAAGCTCTCCAACCTGCTCACCATGCAAGAAAAAGGAGAAAGAGCAGGAATGGGGGGGCGGGGGGGGGAGAAAGAATGAAACTCTCTCTCTCTCTCTCTCTCTCTCTCTCGCCGTGGTCCCCAAATGACGCCCACTGGGAGCCATCGTGCGCTAAATTTTACCGGCTGGTTTCTCAGCTTTTCTGTCTCAAGGCCCCCGGACTCCGATTTACCGACGGAACCATATTGGGCCTTTCTGCTTGGTGGGACCCAGGCAGCTGTGTTCAGCAGAAATAAATAATGACAACAAAATAAAATAAATAAATAAACAAACAAACACATGAGGAGAGAGAAAAAAAAAAACTAATTTCCTGTGCAAATGCTGGAATCAGGGTTTTTTTTTGTGTGCCATCTGCAGAATGATCCTATAACTGGACCTTGATTGCGGCGACACCGACATCACCTGACTTGTCCCTAAAACCCCTGACTGTTGTCGGAAAAAATACACTTCAGTAATGGAAAAAAAACAAAAATAAAAATCCAATGTTTAAAAAAAAATAATAAAAATCTTCCTGTACACCTAAATAGTTAGCGAGAGAGAGAGAGAGAGAGAGAGAGAGAGAGAGAGAGGGGGGGGGGGGGGTTTGGAGAAATCTGCAACGCCACCAATACTGATAGCGTAGCGTAGCGTAGCGTAGCGTAGAGTCTTTCCTCTGCGCAAACGAGGCGATCCGGGCTTCTGATTGCTCATCTTAAACGCCGCCGCCGCCGCCGCGCTCCATAGCAGTGGTGAGTCTTCCTCGTCTTCCTCTCTCTGTCTCTCTCTCCTCTATCTCTCTCTCTCTCTCTCTCTCTCTCTCTTTCTCTCGCTCTTCCTAAATCTATGCAAATGAAGCCTCTTTTGTGGGAGAGATGCTTTCCGGCGCTGCTTTCCGAGGCCCAAAGAGAGCAATAATCACAAGCGGATTGTGTGCAAACAAGGAGGGCTAAGCACCTGAGAGATGTCTGCCAGTGACACACACACACACACACACACACACACACACACACACACACAATGCACGCACACAGACACACAGACAGACAGACAGACAGACAGACAGAGAGGCAGACACACGGCGTGGAGTACGGGGTGAGATAAGGCAGACAGTGCTCTGATTTCTCAATGAACGCTTGATGAACCTCAGAAAGTGTTTACGACGACAACTAGTTTGTATTCGTCATCGCATATGTTGTTGCAGTGTGTCGATGCTCATATTTATCACTGATGTTTTCCTCGTGCGTGTGTGTGTATGTGTGTGTGTGTGTGTGTGTGTGTGTGAGACGTGTCGTTTTTCTTGTTTCTAACCGCGTATGTTTTCATGGTGTGTGTACGAAACTTTTCTTCGCCATATGTTAACAACACAAGACAACATATGAGAAGACTAAGAGCGATTAAGCACGTTTAAACGTAGGCCATTAAAATGACTTTTCTGCATTATTTATGAGCCCTCCTTTTTTTTGGGGGGGGGGAGTGTGTGCGTGTGTGTGTCTGTGTGTGTGTGTGTGTGTGTGTGTGTGTGTGTGTGTGTGTACGTGAGGTAGGGGTAATGTAAGCATATAGGTAACCTAAATATAGCTTCCGTGCCATCATGAGGCGTTTCATTTTACGCATTCAGAAAAAAATGATAAATTTCAAAGGTGACCTGATGGGTTTCATTACAGTTGATTGATCCGCGCATGTGAGGGAGTCACGAAACAGACAGGACAGACATTGTACACCTCCTGCTCCTGACACACCCGCTGGGGGGGGGGAGGGGGGACGGGGGGCGGTCGGACGTATAGCTTATCTAGACCTGCCACCTATACATTTTGTGATGGCCGATATATCCCGCGGTCTCCACCGTTTGACGCTGGTTTAGCTTGCCACTGAATTTCTATGCAGCATTTTTTTTTTGCACGGTGAGCTGTGTGTGTTCATGTTCATGAGGTACCCATTAGCGCGCTTACTTACACATGACGACTGCTTATTTATTGGATTAATATCACAGTGAGAGACAGCCTTTAATGCAGAAAATCTACATCCAAAAAATTTTTTACGCATAAAATAAAATACAAAAGTTCAAATGATAAATAATTAAAACGAATACAATTTAAACATCAGAAGAATAAACGCGATGTTACAAAACAACTCTAATATTCCATATCTCTTTGTGTAATCAATAGAATCAATCGATCTATCATAGATCTATTATCGTTTCGAAACATAGATTTTTGTAATTGCTTATGTTATCTGGTTCAACGGCATCTTTTCTGTATTTCTAGTCATGAAGGGGAAAAGTTTTTGAGCCGCGGTTGTTTTTAACATCCTTAGTTACAGTTGGGGACAAACGTGTGAATATGTGAATCTCCCGGATGAACCACCGCAATTCATCACGAGCACAACGAGGAAATGTCAAGGGCACCAGGGCTCCTTCTGTGTCTAGGTCACAAACAACACACACACACACACACACACAGCTCTGCCTGCACACAAACAAGCACTGTCACACACACATAATGTACGTACACACGTGCGTATGTACACACACGCACACACACACACACGCACACATGCACACATGCAGAAAGGCACACACACACACACAAAGATAGACAGACACACACACACATACACGCACACACACGCACACATAGGCACACACAAAAATGCACACACACACACACACACATACACAGACAAACATGCACAGACACAAAAGACACACATAGGCACACACAAAAATGCACAGACATGCACACACACACACACAAACACAACAAACAAAACAGAGATGCAGACACAAGCAATGAAGACACCGTAATACACACAACATGCATTCAAATGAAGGCAGCAGTGGCACACAACATGCCAGCGCAGGCAGTGACAAATCACAGGGAGCACAGCACCGGGCCGAGGTGGGACTAATTGAAGTGAACTTTAGGAAGCAAGGGACACCTAATTAAATGTGAACTTTCTCTCTTTCTGTTGACATCAAGGGGGCCCAAATTTAAGTCGTTCTCCATTTGGCGAACCTGCTTTTTGCAATCAGAGGAAGGCGTGGCCAAAGAGAACGGGATAAGGTCATTGTTTCGCCCATATTTGTCTGCTTGTCTGCGATCACTCGTGGCGCGGTGCCAGAATGTTTGACCAATTTATTACGCGGCGCTCGGCCCGGGAGACGAATGGGTGCTCTCCCCTGAGCAGCCGGTGTATTTATTGCCTCATGTCTGCAACACATCTAAATGTGTACGCCTGCAGATGTACTGTGCACCACTTACTGTATGCCTGTGTGTGTGTGCGCGTGCGTGTGTGTGTGTGTGTGTGTGTGCGTGTGCAAATGTGCGTGTGTGTGTTTGTGATTGTGCGTGTGTGGATGTGTGTGTGTGTGTGTGTGTGTGTGTGTGTGTGTGTGTGTGTGTGTGTGTGTGTGTGTGTGTGTGTGTGTGTGTGTGTGAGAGAGAGAGAGAGAGAGAGAGCGAGAGAGAGATGATGGTGTGTGTGTGTGTGGGGGAGGGGGGGCGGGGTTTGGTTGGTGGGGGTCCTTGTATGAATTTGTTTGTTGCTGTTCTTTTTGCCTTTAATATTGTGTAGCAGTGAGCCAGGGACAGAGAGGCCCGGTAGCAAGGCCAATTCCTCTGTGGCTGTTTAGAGTGTCTCCCGAACTGCTAAGTGTTCTCTCAGTGCCTGATCAAAAAACAGGACCACTTTAGTCAGTTTGTTTAATGTCCCAGGAGAAGTCTCTCATATCCCCTCTCTATCTGCCCTTTCCTCTTCTGCTCTCTCTCTCTCTCTCTCTCTCTCTCTCTCTCTCTCTCTCTCTCTCACACACACACACACACACACACACACACACACGCATGCAGGATCCCGGCGCACACACTGTACACCGAAACAGAGCAGCCCTATTGCCCGGAGTCGACTGTATCTGTGTATTCTGTGATCGGCTGCAGTTACAAAAATATATTATGTGCACACGTGGCATGCGGTAAATTAGCCTGATTGCGACGGCCATCATTGGTTTTGATAGCTCGTTTTTTATTTGTAATGCGGCAATAGTTATGGAACAAGAAGGACTTGGAGGATAAACCATTAAATACACATATCAAATCTAAAATATATGACGGATAAAATGTCAATATTTCATTGTGGTTAAATAAATCTAAAAACAATGCAATATTATTTCTTGCAATTCACCCAAATTAAATGAAATCTACAGCTTGATTTGGACACGTCTGCTTTATGTGAAACTATGTGATTGTTCCAAAGTGTCCCCAAAGATGGACGTTCTTGGGTAGGGGGGGGGTGTGGGGGGGGGGGGGGGGGAGAGGGGGGGGGGGTGGTACAAGGAGCAAGGAGATGGCCCTTGCATTCCCTAGTAACCAGTGTGTGTGTGTGTGTGTGTGTGTGTGTGTGTGTGCTCTGTCCCCATGAGCAGGCATGAATTATTAATGACAAGTTGTCCACATCAGGGCTTAATGAATTCAATCAAGGTGGTGGAGGTGTGTTTAGAGTGTGCTTAATGAATATCATGTGTGTATTAGTACCTCTCCACCTTACAATCTAATTAGGCACCCCCCCACACACACACACACACTAACACACGCACACACACACACACACAACACTGTCACCCTTATCAATTCAAGATTAAGTGTGTGGGTGGCTGTATGTGTGTGTGTGTGTGTGTGTGTGTGTGTGTGTGCGTGCGCGTGTGTGCTCATGTGTGTAAACAGCTGTATCTGTGGGTTTTCTTAGTGGGTTATGAGTGTGTGTGCAGCCACTGTTGGAGTCAAAACGAGGTCACTGTGTATCGCCATGGAAGCGAGGGGGAGCAAGGTGGAATATATAAAAAGCACATGCATGCACACACACACACACACACACACACACACACACACACACACACACACACACACACACACACACACACACACACACACACACACATAAAATCACAGATGTATGAACACACTCACTCGCACACACACACACACACACACACACACACACACACACACACACTGGTAGAAGATAGAAACAATATACACATACATGTATAGATATTATAAAAATAGTTAATACATAAATAAATATATGTTAATTCACTGGAATTATATACACTGAAGGGGGAATATATAAAAGAACTCCAAGATGATCTAGATATCACATATCTGCATCCAAACTCTGATTCTGTGCTTCTTATGCAAAGGTGAAGTTTCCTCACGAGAGCTGACAAGTGTGAAATTACAATAGCAAGTGCTTCCTTCCTTGCCATTTACGTTCAATCATTGAGGCGCGCGCACACACACACACACACACACACACACACACACACACACACACACACACACCTAATTTACCTACCCCACACTCCACTCCCTGTAAGCCTGTCCGTCTGTCTGTCCCGATCTGGTAGCGGTCTAACCAGGAGCGTAGCAAAGTAGCAGATATATTCTATATAAACGCAATATTCTCCCTTGGAAATCCAAAATGGAGCTCCTTAGATTGCTCCCTGGGCTGCCTTTTGGGAGGGTATTGAGTACAGTTGGAGGTACAAAGGTATTGAACTGGAAACTGGACCTAGAGACGGACCCGGACGGATTATAGCTCATCCATACGTCTATATCACACGCCTCTAGTCCCGGAACAAGATCCATATTATGTTCAAAAGCACATCGAGCTAACGGGGGTTTTATGACCGAATCAGGGGGTGTATGCCAGGGCATAGGGCATGACCCCGTGCTCACTTTCACCACGCACACACACACACACACACACACACACACACACACACACACACACACACACACACACACACACACACACACACACACACACACACACACACTCACACACAGATGCACAGACAAACACTAACTTTTGCTGTGCCTTTCCTTGCTCCATCTATCCCTATGTCTCTCTTTCTCTCTCTCTCTGTCTCTCACTCCCCCCCTCTCCCTCTCTCTCTCTCTCTCTCTCTCCGTCTCTCTCTCCCTCTCTCTCTCTCTCTTTATCTGCCCCTCTCTTCCTCTATCTACCTCCCATTCTATCTCTCTCCCTCTCCCCATCTCCCCCTCTCCACCTCTCTCCTCATCTAGAGCTCTCTCTCTCTATATACATTTATATCACTATATCTCTCCATCCCCCACTCTCTCACTCTCTCCCTATCTCTCTCCCTCTCTCTCTCTCTCTCTCTCTCTCTCCTCTCTCTCTCTCTATATATATATATATATATATATATATATATATATATATCTCTATATATATCTCTCTATATCTCTCTCTCTCTCCCCTGGTCATGTACTACATGTTGACTGAAGGTTATCCAGCTGACTCTCTGGCCGGCGGGGCTGGGTTGTGTGTGTGTGTGTGTGTGTGTGTGTGTGTGTGTGTGTGTGTGTGTGTGTGTGTGAGGGCGGGGGGAGTGTGGACGGTCGTGGAACCCCATGCTGGGTGTGTGTAGCGCTACTGCAGCATAATTGATACAGCCTCACGCTGGTGGGCTTAACAGAACCCCACCGCAGCCGCACACTCAGATCCCTCACAGCTGTGGAGCGGTAGCCAGTACCCGGCTACAAGCACACACACATGCACACACACGCACACACACACACACACACACACACACACACACACACACACACACACACACACACACTCACTGAGACACACACACACACGCTGAGAAATACACGCACATGCACACACGCACACACACACTAGACAGATACACGAACACACACAAGACAGACATATACACACACGCACTGAGACACACACACACGCACTGAGACACACACACACACACACACACACACACACACACACAGCACACACACACACACGCACACACACACACACACACATACACACGCACACACACTAGACAGATACACGAACACACACAAGACAGAGACAGATATATACACACACACACGCACACACACACACACACACACACACGCACACACAGAGCTGAGGAGAGGCAGAGTCGCGCTGGTTAGCCTCGCGCTAATGGAGACGGGCTGCCTGGTTAGCTGAATGGAAAATTGAGTCGAGGCGATGCTTATTTCATCTCAGCAGTAGGTTGCGCCCCTCGGGAAAACACAGTCAACTTATAACTGTTTGTAAA
>PIJE02000381.1:372209-376966 GCA_002895965.2 Coryphaenoides rupestris | reverse complement strand
ACCACAGTGAAGAGCCCCGCGGAGCTGCTCTTCAAAAAGAAAAGTCAGCAGAAAGCCTCGCCGGACCATAACGACACCACAAGGAGATCTGGAGACAAAGAGACAGCTGATGCTGGAACGAAAAGGAAATCAAAGATCTACCACAGAGACAACAAGAGCAAAGCAAAGCACTCAGATGTGACAGTCCGGAGATCAAGTCTTACTGAAGCAAGACAGGATTGATAGGTTTTCCACCAGTTCAACAAGACACCCCACCCGGTAATTCAGTAAGGACGGTAATAATGTGGTTGTCAAATCACCAAATGGAGTTAACATACTCAAGGAACACCACATTCTGTCCAAGAAGTACTATGCTGAGGACCCTGCTTCTACAGTCAACCAACCAAAACACAAAATGACATAGACTGAGAATGAGGGCAACAGAAACACATACCACAGAGTCCTAAGCACAGAGAACTCACACTGAGGGGAATCGCTTACCCAAGCCTCTCACACCCCAAGTATGAGAGACCCCACAGGCAGATTCAAACTGCCTTCAGAGACTAACAGACTTTTTATCAAGTAATCCAGCACTAAGAGGAAAACAGCCTGTCAAGGCTAATGGTAAACAACTAGGAATGCCGGAACTGTATCATTGAAACTGTTCTAGTATTTTTTGGTTCTAAAATTTGTGTGTTTAAGAACAAATGCCGCGCTATGGTAATACTGTTAAAGTTGTACTGTATGTAATACAGAGTTTGGGTTTAATTCCAAGTAAGGGGGGATGTCACAGCTGAATGACATCATTAGGGGAGGACGTGTGGTTGCACGGCGGGAGCGCGGGAGCACACGGAATGTATTAGGCAGGGCGTTCAATTAAAGCTAGTGGTGAATATATACGGTAGTCCTGGAGGATTCAATTTTGTGTAATCGTGGCAGTGAATATCAAACAATGGCATGAATGGTTTTGAAACGAATGCAGCAATATATGACCAAACATTTAATCGGTGGCACATGTATAAAATAATAAAAACGCCTGAGATTCGCCGGACAGCTGTAGGTGGATGAAGTATAATGAGCCTGATCATATTTATTTTAACACCTGGTACTGTCCCCACCGTAGGAGGCTGCGGACGGAGTGGAGCAGCAGGGACCCGACACAAAGGCGCGACGTAAAACAATATTAAGATGTTCCTTGTGAAGCCAATGGGCGAGCCTAGTTTATAATTTAAAGGACTCTTCCGCAATTATCCGCCTTCGCGGTCCGCCAATTCCTGCCAACCGACCTCAACACCTTGGTCCTGTTTGGGCGGCCAATGCTAGCTGAAGTCTTTGTTGCCAACAAATCCACCGTGGGCTTTGATCTGGTTCTGGACGCGGAAGCCACCGTGCTTTGATCTGGGTTCTGGACCGGGAAGAGAGTCGTGGCAGCCACTTCCGCTCCCCAGCTTCACCCGCCGTGCTAAATCACACAACCAGCCCCTTCGCATATCACAATAATATTAAGAATAAATAATAGAAATAAACAAATAATACTTGTGTACGCATTTTTATGTAATGAAAAGAATAACACTATACTGGTAATCAAAAGTTTATTATTATTATACCAAATGTCAGCTCTGGTAGTTAAGACATTTTTTTGGCAATCGGGACATTCTTTGCGGCATCTCTTCACATGGCGGACGAAAGTGTTGCGAAATTCGGAATGGTCGGATGAAAATCCTTCTTTGAAAACAAGGCTAGTTACGTTGAAACGCGTTTATGTGCAAAGAGATCGGACAACAGTTTGGCCTCTTCCTGCAACTGCACCATTCAGGCTGATGTAAGATGTGAAAAGTAATATCCGCAAGGAAGGCCATGTCGCAGAAAGAAAATCGGTATTCCCTTGAGTTTTACTTTCACATCGAATGCTGTCCTCGCAAAGAATACTGGAGCTCATGCGCACTTCCTGCGGCTATCCATCGGATCTCAGGTGCATCGCTGAAATCCCCATAAACTGCGTTCCAACTTCATCCAAGAAGGCTACAAACTTCCTATGATTGAGAGACCTGTAACCTCCTCGAATGAGATTGGTTGGCTACAGGCTCCGTAGAAAATTATAATTACAATTGGACTTAAAGGCTGCTGATACTCCGCGGGAAGCGAGAACTTTGTTTCTCGCACCCAGCGGCGCGAGACTTTCTCGCAGCCCTGGACATTTGCATACTCCGCGAGAAACTCCTTCAAAGGCCCCGCCCACAGCAGCAAACTTCTGCGCCGGCGGAAAGCGCATTAACCACGGCCACTTCAAATTGACCAATCACACAATAGTTCTCGGACACGACGCGAGAAAAAGTTCGGCCCGAATGATGTGTCGAGAACAAGCTGCGAGAACTCCTGACCTAGGGCTGCCCTAGGTGCGAGAACAAAGTCCTCGCTTCTTGCGGAGTATGGAGCAGCCTTTAAAGGCTGATCCATACAAGAACAAAGTTCTCGCAGCCCTGGACATTTCATACTCCACGAGAACTCAAGCGGAGTGTGGTGTCTTCTTGAACGTGATGGAAAACGTATCATTCCTGTCTTGCTTCAGTAAGACTTGATCTCCGACTGTCACATCTGAGTGCTTTGCTCTGCTCTTGTTGTCTGTGTAGATCTTTGATTTCCCTTTTCGTTCAGCATCAGTGTCTCTTGTCTCCAGATCTCTTTGTGGTGTCGTTATGTCCGGGAGCTTTCCTCTGACTTTTCTTTTGAGAGCAGCTTCGCGGGGCTTCTTTCACTGTGGTGAGTGACTCGATAGGACCGGTAGAAAAAACTATGAACGTCTTACGGAGTTCTTTCTTCCAGTCCAGTCCTTCTGACTTGGCGATTAACGTATCCTTTTCATCAGTGACGCATTTTTGTCTTCTCCACTTCCACCGTGGCTTGTGGCCATTTCGGTGTCGTTTTCACATGGATTATCCCGGTTGTCTTGACAGAATGGTCTTGACAACTGGGAGGAAATGAATGCGGGCCACAATCAGATCTTTGATGGTGATAGGAGACATGACGACTGAAAAATGTTCTCTAGACTGTCAATCACCTGTCTGTGGTAAGTTGACTTGCAGATCTCGTATTCGTAAATATCGGCTGAATAGTCTAATAAACTACCAATATTAGAATGTCCTGTTGAAAAGGAGTGATCGATAGACCGGTAGACTGTGACGTACTTACGGAGTTCCTTCTTCTTTGATTTTGGGCTTAAAAAGGTTGATGACCACTGGGTTACAGTATCTGATAGTGGAAGTGCACGGTCACAATGTGGCCCTCTGGTAGTGATGATAACATTTTTGTGGCCCTCTCTATCATCAAAGTTGCCCATCCCTGCTCTAGAGCGATGCCCCTCGGCCAGCTGGTTCTGGGACTCTATTCACAAAACCAAGCAGTCACCAGACAGAAATCCCATTAGAATAAACCAAATTATAAGAAAACAAAAAGAAAACTACCTCACACACTGGAAAGAATCAACCAAAAAACAGAGTGAATTAGAATGCTATTTGTTTGTTAAGTTTCAAGTTTCAAGTATTTTATTGTCACTTCACAATTTACACGTGAGTATAAGCAGTGAGTGAAAAACTTTTTGTGCAAAACGCCCGACAGCCGACAGTAATTATAAAAGAATACAAAATAGAAATAGAACTGTGCAAAATAGAAATAGAACTATGCAAAATAGAAATAGAACTATGCAAAATAGAACTAGCACCAGGACCAGCACTAGCAGTAACACCAGCACTAGCACCAACACTTAGCACTGCTACCAGCACTAGCTCCAGCAGTAACAACTTATCACCAGGGCTAGCACTAGCAGTAACACTTAGCACTAGCATTTAGACATTGATGCCGAACTTGTTCAGCAGCCTGATGGCCTGACTGTGGAAGCTGTCTCTGAGTCTGCTCACTTGATACTGCGGTATCGCCTGCCTGACGGTAGGAGTGTGTACAGTTTGTGGCTGGGGTGGTTATTGTCTTTAATAATCCGTTTGGCCTTGGCCACGCACCGCCTGGTGTATATATCCAGGAGGGAGGGAAGCTCACCTCCAACGATGTACTGGGCCGTCCGCACCACCCTCTGTAGTGTTCTACGCTCCAGTGCGGTGCAGTTCCCGTACCAGACGGTGATGCATCCTGTAAGAACACTCTCGATGGTACAGGAGTAGAATGTTCTGAGGATGCAGGGGGCACATGTTGAATTTCCTCAGTCGCCTGAGGAAATACAGGCGTTGTTGGGCCTTTTTCACCACGTGTGTGGTGTGCGTGGTCCATGTGAGGTCCTCGGAGATGTGCACGCCGAGGAACTTGAAGCTGCTGACCCTCTCTACTGCAGCACGTCGATGGAGATGGGGGCGTGCTCCTCCTCTCCGCTTCCTGTAGTCCACGATCAGCTCCTTGGTCTTCTTGACGTTGAGGGCGAGGTTGTTTTCTTGGCACCACTGTGCCAGTGATCCAACCTCCTCCCTGTAGGCTGTCTCGTCGTCGTCGGCGATCAGACCCAACACTGTCGTGTCGTCAGCAAACTTGATGAAGACGTTGGAGCTGTGCATAGCCATGCAGTCGTGGGTGTACAGGGAGTAGAGGAGAGGGCTCAACACGCATCCCTGAGGGGCTCCAGTGTTGAGGGTCAGCGGCTCTGAGGTGGTGCTGCCCATCCTCACCACCTGGCGGCGGCCCGACAGGAAGTCCAGTATCCAGCTGCACATGGTCGGGTGCAGGCCTAGACTCCTGAGCTTGGTGTCGAGCTTGGCAGGAACTATCGTGTTGAACGC
>PIJE02000381.1:212209-362209 GCA_002895965.2 Coryphaenoides rupestris | reverse complement strand
CCTGCAGGTACAAGCTACTAGAGCTCCTGGGCTACGTTGCCATGGGAGGGGCCCCTGCGCTGGTCCTGCTGTCCATGGTACGAGAAGAACAAGACAGAAACAGAAACACACTTGCCTTATTGTTGTTAAAAACAGGAAGGAGAGACGGCGAGGGGGTAAAGCCATTTCCCGTGGAAGCCGCCACCACCCCCCACCCAACCTTTACTTCCTGCCATTGTGAGAGGATCCCTCTTCCCTCGCGTCTTTAAATATCCAAACAAAACACTTTGTATTCATACAGTGCAGACCACAGGACTGGACCTTCTGCTTCTCACACACACACACACACACACACCCCAAAGTCCAGGCTACGCCGGTGTGTTCATTTATTGTTCATTTACTTTTAATGAAAGTGACTGCTGTGCTCTGTATATATAAATATATACACTCGTACATGCATGCATGCACACACACGTGCAAACGCGCACACGCACACGCACACACACACACACACAGACCACAGGGTCATTACTTTAAGCAGTTGTGTGTGTCTCCCAGGTGGACCGGGCGGGCGTGTGCGAGCTCGCCGTGGGCGGAGTCTTCTACGTGGTGGGCGTGGTTTTCTTCAAGAGCGACGGCCTGGTGCCGTTCGCCCACGCCATCTGGCACCTGTTCGTGGCCATCGGCGCTGGGGTCCACTACTACGCCATCTGGAGGTACCTGTACGCCCCGCCCAGGAGCCTGCTGCTGCACACCGCCAGGTGAGCGGGCTGGCCTGACCACGCCTCCATCCTGGCCAGCCCCGCCTCCCTCCTGGCTGGCCCCGCCTCCAGCAAGACCAGCAACCAACTGACGGGACCGAACCCAGAACAAAACAAGGCGAAGGAACAATGGTGATATGAGTGTGTGAGAGAGAGAGAGAGACAGAGAGAGAGAGAGATGATTGTTGATGATTGCTTTAACTTATTGCTGCTCTGCCCAGCTGGTGGTACCAGGGGACCAAACTAGAGGTGGTATAATTCCGACCCAACTTGAACCTAACACCACAGACCAGAGCACATCACTGGAGCTGCTGGCTCCAACATGGACTGTGATTATTATGCAAGGCAAGCAGAGCTGATCTGAGGTCAACTAGACCTCATGTTGGGTTTCTGGTCATGTCATGGCGCCCTCTAGACCAAGCACATGGACCAAAGTCTCAAAGAGTCACTGACTGAAGCCTATAGTCTTTTATTATATTATTATTTTGTTATATTCCACTGAATCCACATTCAGAGCCACTACCATGACAAGGAGTGGCTGGACCAAACTTGTTGGCTTGTATTGACGGACTCGATGGCGTCATTGACTGTGCGGACCGCCACATATTTAAACATAAATAAGATGCACGTGTCGTCCACGCTATTCGAAGTAATCTGATCGGACCTGCGGCGGCCAGTAGAGGGAGACGGAGGCCAACGTTCATTACAGACACTGGGATACACTGTGCACATTTCATGAAACACACAGAATACCTACGACTAGGCAGAGCACTTTACTGAATGCCCGGCGGCTGGAGTTGTTAGAAATATTGAGGCTTCATACTTTTAGTTTGCATCTCATTTTATATGTTAATCAGATCTAAAGGAGGTATTAAGCCTGTATTGAAGACATTAATTGAATTGGTAATACCAAGTCTTTGCTGCTAGGGCTAATGTTGTTACTTTTAACAAGTATTCGTCCTACATAAGTCAGGTTTTATATTATACTACTACTTTATGAACATTTGAGAACTGCCAGGGCTGAAATTCTGCTGTGAAGGGTAATTTATGTTCACTAGATCAACAGTTGATACATAATGGAAGCCAGATTACCATTTGTTGTCAAGTTGGTTAATCAAAATAATAGAAAGAAATGGCCTTTCTTACTGTGGTTTTGCGAACAAAGCTAGAAAACACCCCTTTTCAGCTGCCATGACTCCCTTATGCAAGAAGAACTGAATGTTAAATCCTAACACACACTTGTGTATGATGTATTGTTTATACCTAATATGTTTTTGTATTAAGTCTTAAATCAGGTACAAAACAGAAATACAGAATACAGAGTGAAGCTTACATGATTGTTACATTTGATACTGATAGCACTAACTGTTTTATATGCAAACAATGTAAAATTCTAATTTTCTGTTACAAAAGATGGATCTATTTCTATGGTTGAATAGTTTATAGTAGCGTTGCATCTCAGATCTCTGACATTCCCTCCGACGTGTAAAACTGTTTGTACTCACGCTGGTAGTGAAAGACTTGTACCAGAGAACTCTATTTTGCTTTTTCATATAGAAGAATAATTATTGAATAAATGAAATATGCTTCAGGACACCCGTGTGTGTGTGTTTGTGCGCTATTGTTTTGCAATACATGTGCTCGACAACAGCAACAGCTGAAATTCACATATATTTGTATTTATTTAGAAAAGTGCAGTGCATGAGTGATTAATTGATTGATTGATTGACGGGTGAGTTAATTTCCGTGTGACAGTGTGACAATCCTCTTGTGACACACACACACACACACACACACACACACACACACACACACACACACACACACACACACACACACACACACACACACACACACACACACACACACACACACACACACACACACACACACACACACACACACAGGGCCTCAGTGGAGGTGCACCAGGCCGGTGAGCGCACGCAGCTGGTAGGGCAGCGCCACGTTGACGTCCCGGTGCCACCGGGAGGCGACGACGCTGGGGGGTGGAGTCAGAACACACTGGGCCACGCCCGGCAGCTTCAGCAGGGAACACAGCTCCTCCCCCCGCGTCACTATGGCGACCAGGTCGTCCTCACTGGAGCACCAGACAACCGGGCCGCTGCGTGCCGCTGAGTGCAGCTTGGTGAGGAACAAGGAGACCCTGGATGCGTGTGCACACACGCACACACACACAAACACACACACACACACACACAATGTTGACATTAAATGTTCATGTCAATTTATAATAACAATAATAATAATAATAAGGTGAATCATAGCAATAGTTATGATTCACATCACAGTTGTGCATTCATTCACAGATTTCAATTCTGCGGCCATCTGGATGCAACAACAACAAACAACAACAAACAAGAAAACAAGCTACCTGGGTATGAGGTCGTGCGAGCGGGACGCCAGCTTGGCGAGCGCGCTCATCAGGGACGTGATGACCCGGGGGGCGGGGCATGCCTCGCCGGGGGGCGGGGCCGAGGACGTAACCTCAAAAAGCACTGCCTCTAGCGACTCAAAGCAGGAAGTGGTGAGCTCCACGGAGCAGCGGGCGTCGCTCGTCGCCGAGAGGTACTCCCCTAGCAACCACACCTGAAACCACGCAAACATTTACACCTTGGAAATACTGTACATTACCAATATAATATATATATATATATATATATACACCAAATGTAATACATGGATTACTTGTGCTTTTAGTTTGAGGTGCAATGTGTGAAAAACAACACACACACACACGCACACACACACACACACGCGCACACGCACACACACACACCACGTTGGTGAAGACGGCTTCTTTGCTGTAGGCGTTGGCCGTGGTCCCAGCAAACTCCAGCAGCTCGTGTGATTGGTCCACTACCAGGGAGGGGCGGAGCTTACAGAACCTCAGCAGGTGACAGCCGAACACTCTGTGTAGAGCAAAAGACAGAGCGATAAGAGTACTGTATCGGTGTGTGTGTGTGTGTGTGTGTGTGTGTGTGTGTGTGTGTGTGTGTGTGTGTGTGTGTGTGTGTGTGTGTGTGTGTGTGTGTGTGTGTGCGTGTACCTGTGTATCTGCTGGCCATATGTTGGGATGTTGAAGAGCAGATTGCTCCTCTCGAGCAGCACAGAGATCAACTGGGCCAACAGCTTCTCATTGGCTACCTGGAAGACACACACATGCGCGAACACACACACACGCACAAATAAATGAAAATGAAATATTTAGCAAGCACAGAATGTTATTGGAAGCTAACCAATGTCCCGTGCGTGTGATCAATAAAGTCCATGTTATCTAATCTTAAAACCGAAACTGTCAGTACAACACTAACCGAGGAACACAACTCTGTCCTTGGCAGCGGCTGGGATTCCTCTGCAGTAAATACCAAAGTGAGTAAGGGCGAGTGGGCGCGCTGACGTTACCATGACAACGGCGTTGAAGTAAACATGCAGCAGCACGGGCACGGCCTGGGCGGCCTGGACCACCCTCGGCCAATCAGATGCCTCCACCAGCAGCTCGTGCAGCTTGCTCAGCCGGGCGATGGTGTCACCTGGGGAACCACCGGAACCACAGTCATATCATAATAATTATAATAATATTAATAATAATAATTAATAATAATACAGAGGAAACAGTGTTCCTCTGTATTACAAGGATTTCATTGGTCAACCATGGTCACAATATTGCTATGATATGTTTATCCCAATACTTAATCTTAATCTTAATCACTCCTGGCCTGTTAAAGGACTTTTTTAGATTAGATTTAGATCGAGGGTTTAGGGTTTAGAGACTGATGGCCCTGGCCTGGATGGTGTTATTTGAAACCTCCGGAGGCGGGACGTTACCTGAGCCCGCCTCCCCACGCAACAGGAAGAGGAAGAGGCCTCGGTGGGCCGGAGTGCGGAAGGCCTCCAGGGACACGTGGGCCCGCCCGGCTGCCTCCGAGATGGGGGAATAGGCCAACCTGGGCGGAAGAAAACAAAACAACAACAAAAAAGACTCATTGCCCCAGAATTCAACTGTGTTGGGGTGTGAACAAGCTGGATTGACTGATGCTTGCTTACTAGCATGTAAAAAAAGCGCTTTAATGAAAAAGAATGTATGTATGGACAATGAAGTTGTCTTTTGGAATCATAATTATGGATAATATTTATAGTATGTACCACTACCAAAGTGAAAAAGTGAATTAGAGAATGTTTTGCAAATAAAAGATTAAAGAAATGCATGAATATAATGATTATAATGTCCCTTTCTTTCACTTCTTACAACACAAACGATAAACCCATGAGCAACAAGCAAGTGTGTAGCTACAATTATGATTTAAAGGACCACAATGGTTTACTTTGCGAATTCCAGCTATTTAAAAGACAAACACATGGTCTCCTCCTGAACAATAAGAAGTGAGGTTGGAGGGACAGAGGGTGGTGGAGGAGGCACCGGAGCTGGAGGACCAGCGTGGCAGAGAGACAGGGCAGGTCCAGCAGGGAGTGGAGCAGCTCCACCGCAGTACCGGGCGTGACCAGAGAGGGCAGCAGATCCATGAAGTCCTCCACCACCGCGGGGCTGTCCCACGCCAGGAACTACCAGCGAGGAAGAGAGAGAGATGAGGAGGACACGGCTTGGAAAGAATATATAGAGCTATTATATAGATAATATACTGTATATCTTAGATAGGTATAAAAGATAAAGATCCACATATCATTTACGTACACCAGCATTTTCTAATATAATGTTTTTATCATTTTATAATTAACATAATCGAATCAAATTTGTAAAATGTTCCCTCATCACTAATGCATGCTTGTGTGCTTGTGTGTGTGTGTGTGGTGTGTGTGTGTGTATGTGTGTGTACCTTGAGCAGGTTGGGGAAGGTGCGTGTGTACTGGGGCACGGAGGCCTGCAGGTGCTCCAGGTTGCGTCGGGTGAAGCCCAGCAGCTCGTGGGTCAGGTAGGGGTCGTTGAACAGCTCGGCGGGGAAACGGCCGAACACTAGCTTCCACACGGACTCACACTCCACCGCCGCCAGCTCGCCTGGACACACACACACACACACACACACACACACACACACACACACACACACACACACACACGCATTAGTGATGAGGGAACATGCTCGCAAAAAATATAATGGATAATATTTTTGTTGGACATTTTTAAAGTTACAAATATTTTGTACACAAAATCAATGAATGGCCCAAAATGTATGAATCATGGCGGTGGGGTGTGTGTGGTGGGGTGGAGGGTGAGTGCAGGGGGCAGGGTGGCACCCACCGTGGTTGAGGTAGAACTGGGCGATGGGCAGCAGCACCCGGGCGTACGCCAGGTCACCGCTGAGCCGCCCGTACAGCGCCTTGACGCACGGGAATGCCCGGTACACCTGGGAGACGTCCTCCAGACACACCTGGTCCAGGATGCACACGGCCTCCACCAGACACTGGGGGGTGAAGAGAGAGAGGGAGAGAGAGAGAGGGAGACACAGATTATCCAAACCATGGATAGGGTGCAAACCTGACCAGGAGAGGGAGAGAGAGGGGGAGAGAGAGAGAGTGAGGGAGAGACAGAGGAGAGACAGAGAGAAAGTCAAAGAGGAACAGAGATCATCCAGCCAAACCATGGATGTGGTGGTGAAGTTGACCTCTGTACGAAACTCACCGCTTTCTGTAGATCGGCATCTACTCTTTTTTGCGCCTCTGAAACAAAACAGAAGGTGTAAGGTTGTATGCAGAATGTTTGTTTAGTGTGTAGTACAACAACAATCAAAAACTTTCCCCAGAACATCTAAAAGATCTATATGTATATACTGTACATACATTTAAAAGGCTGACAAGGAGTACAGTTTCCACTCATATCTCCCCCCACCATGGATACAACATTTAAATCGCTTATTAAAAACTGTGTGACCAGCTTGCTGAGAGTTGGACAGGGTATTTGATAATTAGCATTTTTGGGGGGTATTTCTTGCATCCCTCACACGCACGCACACGTACGCAAGCAAACACACGCACACACAGGCAAACACACACACACACACACTCACTGCGATCGCTCTGCTCGATGAGCCTCTGGCAGTACTGGAAGGCCTTCTCCCGCAAACGCTCCCGGGGGGCCAGCAGGCGGCTGGAGGAGGAAGTGGCCGACACCATGGAAACCACCGAGCCGCCGTCCACCTCCGAGGGTTCGTCTGCTACACACACCACCACGACCACCATTAGTCACAGGTGAGAGGTGAAAGGTGAAAGGTTGCGGGGTTGTTCCAACTAGGTTAGGTTAGGGTGGGTGAGAGTGGGCTCGGTTCATGCAGGTGAGTGAGTGAGGTGACCTTCATCAATACCTTATGACGTCACTTCCTGTGAAGAGAGGGATGGGCGGTGGCGTGGTGGTGTGTTAGAAATCACAGAAGTGTTTCAGGTGATAGCAACCAGATTAAACATATATACACAGTTGTGGTCAAAAGTTTACATACACTTGTAAAGAACATGTATGTCATGGCAGTCCAGAGTTTCCAATAATTTCGACAACTTATTTTTCTGTGATAGTGATTGGAGCACATACTTCTTTGTCACAAAAAACATTCATGAAGTTTGGTTCTTTTATGAATTTGTTATGGGTCTACTGAAAATGTGACCAAATCTGCTGGGTCAAAAATATACATACAGCAACATGAATGATCAATGTAGGTGATGTAGAAAGTTGTGTCAATCAAATTATCTTTGTGGCCTCTTAACTTCTTGTGAGTGATTATGATTGACTACAGCTGGTGACTTCTCTGAGCCCATTTAAATATGACTCATTTGATACAATCATTAGACTCAGACACAAACACTACAATGGGAAAGTCAAAGGAGCTCAGCACGGATCTGAAAAAGCGGATCATTGACTTGAACAAGTCAGGAAAGTCACTTGGAGCAATTTCAAAGCAGCTACAGGTCCTGAGATCAACTGTGCAAACAATTGTTCGCAAGTATAAATTTAAGTAAAATGTAAGTAAAATTTTAGTAAAAAGTAATCTGCCAATGAATTAGAAGCTGCTGGAACACAGGTGTCAGTGTCCACAGTCAAGCGTGTTTTACATCACCAAGGGCTGAGAGGCTGCCGTGCAAGAAGGAAGCCCTCGCTCCAGAAGCGGCACCTTAAGGCTTGACTGAAGTTTGCTGCTGATCACATGGACAAAGAAAAGGCATTCTGGAGGAAAGTTCTGTGGTCAGATGAAACAAAGATGTAGCTCTTTGGCCACAATGACCAGAAATATGTTTGAAGGAGAGAAGGTGAGGCCTTTAACCCCAAGAACATCATGCCTACTGTGACACTCAGTTGGGTGAAGTGTTCACGGGACTGAAAATAATGAATTCAATGTCCACACCAAAATTCAATGAAGTACAAACTCTTTATCGACTGTAAGGGGGAGTGAGAGGTTATAGTTATTAGCAGTGCCAAGTCCGTAACCCAGTAGAGTTGTCGTAGTCCAGAAGCAGGGTCTAGCACACCGGGACGAATTCTCAGACAGATTAGGGCGAGGCAGGCAGGAGGGTAGTCAGGCAGGCGAGGGTCAGACACAAAGCGGGTTCTCAGACATGCAAAGGCACACAGCCAAGGCACACTGCTTCTACTATCACAGAACATACACAGCGCATTAATATCAACTCTATCACTTCCACCACCACTTGTGGGGTCCTCTCCTATTTATGTCCTGTAACCAGGGCATTGATTGGCTGCCGCAGAGTTCCTCTAACAAGGTGCAGGTTTTTCCAATTCGGATGATTGCCGGTCTAGGCGGCTGTGTCTCAGGGGCTCCCTCTATGGACCGAAGTGTGAATGCCGGGAACGCCCCAAAATACTGCTTCCATATCCCTCCTCTTATGCTCCTTGGTGGCCAGCTGCCACACTACCGTCAAGCATGGTGGTAGTATTATGCTCTGGGCCTGTTTTGCTGCCAATGGAACTGGTGCTTTACAGAAAGTAAATGGAGAAGGAGGAGGATTACCTCCAAATTCTTCAGGAGAACCTAAAATCATCAGTCAGAAGGTTGGGTCTTGGGTGCAGTTGGGTGTTCCAACAGGACAATGACCCCAACACACATCAAAAGTGGTAAAGGAATGGCTAAATCAGGCTAGAATTAAGATTTTAGAATGGCCTTCCCAAAGTCCTGACTTAAACCCCATCGAGAACATGTGGACAGTGCTGAAGAAACAAGTCCATGTCAGAAAGCCAACAAATGTAGCTGAACTGCACCGATTCTGTCAAGAGGAGTGGTCAAAGATTCAACCAGAAGCTTGCCAGAAGCTTGTGGATGGCTACCAAAAGCACCTAATTGAGGTGAAAATGGCCAAGGGACATGTAACCATCCATCCATCCATCCATCCATTATCGTCCGCTTATCCGGGGTCGGGTCGCGGTGGCAGCCGGCTAAGCAGGGCCCCCCAGGCTTCCTTCTCCCCAGCCACACCCTCTAGTTCCTCCTGGGGGATCCCGAGGCGTTCCCAGGCCAGACGAGATATATAATCTCTCCAGCGGGTTCTGGGTCTGCCCCGGGGTCTCCTCCCAGTTGGACGTGCCCGGAAAACCTCCAAAGGGAGGCGCCCGGGGGGCATCCTAATCAGATGCCCGAACCACCTCAGCTGACTCCTTTCGATGCGGAGGAGCAGCGGCTCTACTCCGAGCTCCCTCCGGATGTCTGAGCTCCTCACCCTATCTCTAAGGCTGAGCCCAGCCACCCTGCGGAGGAAACTCATTTTGGCCGCTTGTATCCGCGATCTCATTCTTTCGGTCACTACCCAAAGCTCGTGACCATAGGTGAGGGTTGGAACGTAGATGGACCTGTAAATCGAAAGCTTCGCCTTCCGGCTCAGCTCCCTCTTCACCACAACGGACCGGTACAGCGCCCGCATCACTGCAGACGCTGCCCCAATCAGTCTGTCCATCTCCCGCTCCATTTTGCCCTCACTCGTGAACAAGACCCCAAGATACTTGAACTCCTTCGCTTGAGGCAGCAACTCACTCCCAACCCGGAGGGAACACTCCACCGTTTTCCGGCAGAGAACCATGGCCTCAGACTTGGAGGTGCTGACTCTCATCCCGACCGCTTCACACTCGGCTGCAAACCGCCCCAGTGCATGCTGGAGGTCACGGTCTGATGTAGCCAACAGAACCACATCATCTGCAAAGAGCAGAGATGCAATTCTGAGGTCCCCAAACCGGACACTCTCCTCACCTCGGCTGCGCCTTGAGATTCTGTCCATGAAGATCACAAACAGAACCGGTGACAAGGGGCAACCTTGGCGGAGTCCAACACCCACTGAGAACGTGCTTGACTTTGTGCCGAGAATACGGACGCAGCTCGCACTTTGTTCGTACAAGGACCGAATGGCACGTACCAACGGCCCCGGTACCCCCGTGTCATAGGCCTTCTCCAAGTCCACAAAGCACATGTAGACTGGATGGGCAAACTCCCATGCGCCCCCCAACAAACCTGCGAGGGTAAAGAGCTGGTCCACTGTTCCACGGCCAGGACGGAATCCGCATTGTTCCTCCTGGAGCTGAGGTTCGACAATCGGCCGGAGCCTCCTTTCCAGCACCCTGGAATAAACTTTCCCGGGGAGACTGAGCAATGTGCACATTTTCAGTAGACCCATAATAAATTCATAAAAGAACCAAACTTCATGAATGTTTTTGTGACAAAGAAGTATGTGTTCCAATCACTCTATCACAGAAAAATATGAGTTGTAGAAATTATTGGAAACTCTGGACTGCCATGACATACATGTTCTTTACAAGTGTATGCCAACTTTTGACCACAACTGTATATATATATATATTTTAATAGTATTAAAGGACTCCTATTATACCACCAGGTGTGAGCCATTCCAAGTGGGGCAGGTGGAATGGCCCCACGTGACATCACAAGTGGGAGTGTCCAACTAGAAGTATGCTGGATAGATCAGCCTACCAGCCTACCGAGTGGACTGTAGCAACTGTTAGGCTGATCTATCCACCATAGATCTGGGTGGACACACCCACTTTTGATGTCACATGGGGTCATTCCAAGCAGTGGTATAATAGGAGTCCTTTAATTAGCCAATTAAACAGTGTTATTTCTATTTCTATTTAGAAATAGAAAAATATTCTATTTAAGAAAGGTATGTTGCAGATGTTGATCTTAGGTGGTGATGTTTGACCTGGGATGAATCTATAGAATGAGGGTTAAATATTCCCTGAAACAATTCCCTCATTAAAAGTTCAGTTAATTAATTAGTGGTTTTCTGGGGTGATCCGTGCGTGGAAGTCGAAGGGTTTGAAACACACACAGATTAGAAAACAGGCGCAGATTAGAAATCTCACACAGATTAGATTAGATTCTTCCCCACATTGAAACGTGATTTTTTTTATTTCTCAGTGTGTCCGACAGAATCGGTGAGCACGGCGCTGGTGTGTTTTCACTTACATAGTCCACACACACACAGACACAAACACACAGACACACAGACACACAGACAGACACCGGTGGGATGATGGGTGGTCTCGTCTTACCCGTGGAGTGGGAGTGGGACAGGGAGAGGCTGAGTCTGCCTGCCGGCGAAGACGAGAGTAAAGGGGCCGTCTGAGAGGGGGGGCCCAAGAACGAGTCCCGGGCCTTACAGCCTGAGACCGGACATGGTTGGCCTCTTTAGTAGACGCTTGTTCACGCTCACAAAACATTGCTTTTCTTTATATAGAGATATATGTATATATATATATATATATATATATATACAGTATACACACACACACACACACACACACACACACACAGAGGGCCTCCTCGTTGATTCCTTCATAACCGCCAACTCTCTGCTATTGAATCATCTATCTAGGAGCTGCTTTTATCAAAAGAAATGACCAGTGGATTTATACAGTCGATGCAGGTCATTATTAAAGGAGCAGGTCACCTACAGGTAGACAGCAATGGGACAATGGGATGCGAACCCAGAGCCCAGATATAGATAATCGCAACACAATGTATTTTTTCACCATATCGTTTAGCCCTAGTGGGGCTGCAGAGGAGCTGTGTGTGTGTGTGTGTGTGTGTGTGAGAGGGCAGTTCTTCTTGACTCATGACCACTACAGTGAGTCTGTGATAGACACAAAAGGTCCACATGCATATATAAGATTGTATATTAACTACTTATTAACTGAGCAAGGGATGTTAATAAGTGTTTTATTCAATGTTCTTTTTTATAGAGCAGTTCAACTAGTTCCTGTACTGTTATTTTTCACTTCCAGTTTTCACTTTTTTGGACCACTTTTCTTTCAGGTTTTGTTAAAAAATACTAGTTCTCTCGGTTGGAACGAGATACAAACTAAAATGCAGAATGCAGGAAGTAACACAGCCATATAATAAATGTATATATATGTATCCAGGGTACCTCCATCCGCCGAGGTATTGCTGTTGGCGACGGCGTCGGAGGCCAGCAGCCAGGGGCGCAGCAGGGAGAAGGCATGGACGTTCAGCCACTGGTCCTCTGTGAAGCCCTGGCCCACACACAGCACCGTGAAGAAGTCCCCCGAGACGCTGCCGTCCAGCTCCGTCACCGGCCCCGGCTATATACACACACATGTTAACACACACACACACACACACACACACACATGCGTTAACACACACACGTACGCACACATGCATGCACGCAGGCAAGGCAAACACATACACACAGGCAAACAAACAGACACACAGGCAAACACACACACACACACACACACAGTCTATGAGTAAGGCAATCCAATATTGATATGTATATCATATGAATATGTATTTATGCACTATAGATCTGTAGATTGTGCTGGAACCAACGGTGCTAGAGATGGAGACTAGCGGTAAATCAAGACAAAGCGCAAATTATACATTTTCAATAATAAAAATATTTGCAGAGAAGTTCAGTTGTTGGTTAATCTTGGTCACGCTGTTCATACGTTGATCACTGTCTACACACAGGTTTGTGTATTTTTTATATTATGTTGTATTTTAGTATTTTTTGTGTGTTAGCAACTTGGTCCATGAGAAACGACATTTCGTTCCTATATGCTGTGTACGTGGACAAACAAACTTGAACTTGAACTTGTTTTTGATTGTGGTTCAATAGTGCTGACTTTTTATATAATATATATATAATATGTTTTAAAAAGGGTCGACCTGAGGTCAGCACAGATCACCTGACGGAGCCGGGGACCCGTGAAGAATCCCACGGAGGAAGTCCCGCCCCCCTGCTGGGTGCTGGCGTAACGCAGCCAATCGACGAGCTTCTTGTTCATGAGGGTCACATGATCTGACCGCCAGTGGGGGAGAAATGATCAACGAATGATGAGAAGGGACACAAACCCGTGTGTGATGTCAGGACATTTATTTTACAATTTAGGTCTAATATTACGCAGTTATATTCGATTATTATGTGGAGTTGTTTTAAAATAGGTCACTCCTGACGTGAGCTGTGCTGCAGCCAGTTGGTTATTTTACATTATAGGCATTATATATATCATTTACTGTAATTATATGCATTATATATATGGCCATGATCTAGTTATATGTATTTAACAGTTGGCCAAATTTGACTAGGCCGTCAGAATGTTTGGTGGGTAGTGCGTGTGTGTGTACGTGTGTGTGTGTGTGTGTGTGTGTGTGTGTGTGTTACCTCCAGTCAGGCAGTCTGGGCTGTGGCTGAGGATGGAGGAGAGGACTGGCAGGGTGTGTGTGAGGGAGTGGACGGGCCCCTCAGCAGAGCGGCCCTCCAGGCTCCGCATCAGATGTCCGCAGAGAGACGAGAGATCATCCTTTGTCGCCGCCTAGAAGGAAGGAAAGAAAGAAGGAAGGGAGGACCAGGAAATAAGTACACGACTGTGTAATTAAAGAGTCATACTCAGCTATTTTCTAATACAGTATAAATGTACTGCTTCATTAAAGTAGGCCTGATATTGACTTCAAATCAATATCATGATTATTATTAACCTTTACCTCGACTGTGATTGACAAATGATTATTTCTTGTATACGCTTTTTTTGTACACTTCCCTCACAGTTGTCTCCAGTGGGGCTCTACCTGCGAGAGAAGCAGGCCCACCGCATGGCTGTTCAATGGGCCGCGGGTGTCCTGGCTGTAATTCAACTTGTTGCCGGAGGGGGGCAGCGTCTCCCTGAGCACAGCGGAGAGCAGCACCTGAAGCTGCTCCACAGACGCCGTCAGGAGGAGCGACAGCAGCCTCTTATGGAGCTCCGTGGGGAGCCTGGAACAGACAACATGGACACATGACTCTATCCAACTCACTGTGACGAAGTGAGTGGCATTGTCCACCTTGATGTTTGCTGACTAGGTCAGCCTACCAGCCTACCCAGTGGACTGTAGCAACTGGTAAACTGATCTCGTCAGCATACGTCTGGGTGGACACGCCCACTTGTGATTGTCACTATGTCACAATGACAATCACATGACACATTTGAAATGGCTTGGACGGCAACGGTGGAGTTAGCAGTAAGGAGCAGTTCTTACAGCCGTGTGCTCTGGCTGGCGGACAGGATCAGGTGCAGCCTCTGCAGTGAGTCGATGGTTTCATGGCCGAAGTCTCTGCCCTGGGTCAGCTTGACGATCCTGCTGAAGAACTTGTGCAGCTCGGCATCTTGTATGTCCCTGACGACACGAGAAACATCAACAACAACATCAATCACATTACACCCGCAAGACGGCCTGAGTCTTTGGTGAATTGGACAAAATTACCTGCCAAATGTCTACATGACGACAGCACAATTGATTGATTGATTGATTGATGCAGGCTTTATTTTGAACATGTTAGAACAATACAATAAAAAGAATAGAGTAAAAGAAAATAACCTAACATGTCCAAAAAGGCGCAATTGAAAAGAAATGTCAGTACTTTTAAAGAATTTCACCCTGGAAAAATCTGAGTGTATATCTCAGAGGGAGCAGTCAGACACATTTGTCTGAGACACTCAGGTCTTCTCGGTTCTGAATCGGAACATTTGCTGTCAGCATTTTAGTCTAAACTCTGCAAAGCTTCCGCGTACACCCAGCTTGCTCTTACCTCGCTTGTTTTATTAGACTTTCGGAACCGGGTGAATACATGTTGGCAAACGACAGGCGAGCATCACACGGCTGTCGTTGAGGCTGAGTTGTCCGAGTAGTATCGCTGCGTTTCCAACAGAAGGTAAACAAATAGTGCGACCGCGTAAGAGCCCCTGACGGAAACCACGCCTAACGCTACAATAGTTCCGTAGTAGGAGTAGTTTTCTTTTTGCGTAATTTTCCCATTCAACTCGAGTGACTGAAACGTGAACCTGAACACAACAGTGAAATTGAAAGAAACAATAATCGCCCAGGACAGTCCCCGCAAAGACACCAATGGCATTAATTGTGTCGTGATATATACAAAACAATCAAGAAATGTAGAAATGCGAATTAAGACATTGTATATGGTGTATACGGTGCTGTTCTTGCGCGCTAATTCGCTGACTTCATGCCTCTCTCTCTCTCTCTCTCTCTCTCTCTCTCTCTCTCTCAATTCAACTCAATTTAAAGAGCTTTATTGGCATGGGAAACGTCCATTTACATGGCCAAAGCGAGTGGTGAATAAAACGTATACTTATAAATATATACAGGTCAGTAAGAAGAAATTACATACAATTATTATATATATATATATATATAATAATAATGAAAAAAACTAATAATAGTACAAATAAAAATAATGATAATAATAATAAAGTGGCATTGACAGGTGCTAGACAATCTCTCTCTCTCTCGCACTCACTCACACACACGCACGCACGCACGCACGCACACACACACACACACACACACTACGTCGTCTCTCTCACTCACTCTCACTCGCTCCCTCTCCCTTTCACTCTGCACACGTAGTCTCGCGGTCAACACTCATCTGTGTATTGATCGCATAGTAAATGGCTTCATAGCATATTATTTCAATTATAATTATAATTATAATAATAATAATTATTATTATTGTTATTATTATAGAGATGTGACCGATGGGTCTCCGGTCTTAGTGGGACAGTATCATCACCTTTCTAACCTGCAGGACAGACAACGCGTCGACCTTTCAAACTAAACGTCTGCATCAGGTAAGACATTAATTTATTTATTTCTTTTTTGAAGTTGTTTGTCCTTCATCCTTCCAAGCGTCTATGAGGAAGGTAAGAGTGCCCTATTTAAATATAAGCCCTATGTGAGTGTATTTAATGGTTATAAATTGCACACCTCTACTTATATTTAATCTTGGGTTTTTTGTGTCATATATGTATGAGCAACTTTCTGTCAGTCTGCGAAGCCAACACATTTCCCGTAAAGGCCGTAATTACAATATACCCCCCCCTAGGTGAGCTGGATGTGTGTTGGAGCCACTCAAACATGATGGCAAAGGTTGATTTGTGTCCATCATCCTGCCATATTGGCTAGTTTACCGCCATAGCATAACGATCAGATAAGGAGGGCCTGGCCACTACTCCACCTTATCAGCTGCATGCCATTTATGAAGCCAATAAAAGATGCGCACTGGATGACCTGGAGTTTAATAACCAGACCTTATCTGAATTCAGTGCACATTCACGTGTTACTATTTTGCTGCAGTCTGGTGATAGGAGGCCTACATATGCATGGTATACACGTGCATGCGTGCGTAATGTTCTTGCTTATTGTTAAAGGTCCTGTATGTAAGAATAATGAATCCGTTCAGGGACTACATGTAGGATTTTACAGCACAAATCTCTTTAAATCACCAGTTTGTGAGCAGGTTGTGGTTGAAGTTAAAACATGAGAGCTTCCCCGACTCTCTCTGTTGTAGAACAGCTTTTGGGTGATTTCTCTTATATTTGAGTCTGGTCGGATTTCACGGGAAAAGGAACGAAGTGACATGTAAGCGTGGATAATTACAAAATATATATATTTCATAGTTTAAAAAATAAAAGTGTACTTATGATTAGAACTAAAATTAGTTTCTGATTGTTATCGTCTCAACCCACGGAGCTCAGAATGCACTTGATTCTGACATATAGTACCTTTAATAGAACATCCCTCTTGCTCCTCGTCGGTGTTTCTTTCTCTCCTCTTATACCCCCTCACCTCCTCACCTGTTTCCCTTCTCCCCTTCTCCCCATCTCATCACATTCCTATAAGGCGGCAGCTATTTGCTCGCACAATAGGGCCTTTATGGTGGCCCGTACACCTGAACCCATCATACATGGCTATCAGCTGCACGGCTTCCTGTCCAGTCCTGCAGTAACTGAACTGCAGCCGGTCACATATGCCCGCTGGGGGCCCCAGTGTCACAGGGGCCTCCTTGTTGCAAATCCTTTGGAATTAATCCCTAATTAATTTGACATTTGAGTGATCGCGATGGAAGCCACGAGTGCAGAATAAAGCAATGAACGAGAATGGCTTTTGAATAGCATATTCATAGAATAGTATGGAATAGAACAGAATAGAATACATCAGAATAGAACATGACAAAATATGATAGAACAGATCATAATAGAATACAATACAACATAATATAATACAATAGAACAAAACATAATAGAATAGAATAGAATAGGACAGAATATGATAGAATAGAGTAGAATGCAACAGAATATAATAGAACGAAATAGAACAGAAAAGACCGAAAATACTGACCATAATATAATAGAATAGAACAGAATGGAATATAATATAATAGAATACAGACTGCTTGTCAGCCCTTGCCTGCAGATTCATGCATGCCTGATTATCCCCAAAAGCCAAATCTATCAATTTCCCTCATTCCCCTGCACTTCATTTAAATACATCATAAATAAATCATAATCAGAAACACTTAATTAGGTTCTTAATTAGCCTATTTTTTTGAGGCACCAATGATCGAACCCTAAATCTCTGGCCATTTATTATTTGATGCAGGGGAATTATAACTGATATAATATGGGAAGAACCTTCCAATATTTGTATCTTGGCTATAATATTTCAAACTGCACTTCAATACAAGGACAATACTGCAGTACTACACAGTCACAAACACCTCAATGTATTTTTTGAGTGAGTGGTTTAAACTGAACTCGAATGAAGATATTATTCTCAGGCTATCGCCTTATGAGTACACTTTTAAAGTCATGCATGATTAAAAGAGCTGACCTTCCCTCTCTATCTACGATTAGGAGTGACCTCACTCCTAATTGACCAATAGTGCTAATCCTGAGCCTGACCAATCACATCCACTAGTTAGGATAAACACAGGTCTTTTATTTAATATGGGTCTGCTCCTTTTATGTCCCAGGGCAGCACGGAGTAGAAGACTATAGCGATAAGTCTGCTACCCGTGCTGCCCTGGGACATAAAACGAGCAGACCCATGATTGGTGAGTTAACCTGTGACAAAACGATTTTTTATATTTCATTTTTATATTCAAGTGTTTATGTTGACGTGAAGCACAACAAAAAAGTGTATGACATACAGTATACATAATCGTTGTAGTGATTTTTATCCAGACAAAACTGCATCTCCACCATTTACTACATGTTATATTATTCCACTAGCTCTCACCCCCCATGGACACTATTGCATTACATTAACGCACATCTTTTCTTGAAATTGCACCTTTTAATTGCTTATTTTGTATATATGTTTTTTATATATATTTTTTTAATTTCTATATTATTACTCTCTGTTTAATGTTAAATGTTATGCACCAATTTCACAAAAGCACATTCCTTGTTGTCCTGATTCTGATGTACTTGTATGTGTCTTGGCCTCTCCAATATGGCGGCAATGTTGACGTCCAATGCAGAAGCCACTGCGGCGTCTCTGTATATGTGTCTCTGGTCTCCCTGTTTGGATTTGGATGACCAGGGACTTGTGTCCTATTGGTCAATTGGGGGGTTTTGTTGCGTCTCTCTATGAATGAGTTTTTACTGAAATGTAAAAATATGAAATACTCTATATTCCCTGTGTGGATCCTCATATTGAATAGATCACCAGAGAGAGAGAGAGAGAGAGAGAGAGAGAGAGAGAGAGAGAGAGAGAGAGGGGAAAGCAGTGTCGCTCGCTGCATAAGGGTTCAGCTTCTTCCTTTGTTGTGGCTGGTTGATCAAAATCACTACAAAAAGATAATAATTAAAAAGTGACACACCCACACACACACACACACACACACACACACACACACACACACACACACCCGTGCACACATGCACACACACACACATTCTGGCATGCACAAGCCTCAAAGTCTCCAAAGGTATGTTTGGGACCGCTGTCTAGACCACAGCTGCGGCAGCTGAGTGTGTGAGTGAGACAGTGAGTCAATGAGTGAGTGAGTCAGTGAGTGAGTCAGTGAGTGAGTCAGTGAGTGAGTCAGTGAATGAGTCAGTGAGTGAGTCAGTGAATGAGTGAGTCAATCAGTCAGTGAGTGAGTGAGTGAGTGAGTAAATGAGTGAGTGAGTCAGTGAGTTAGTGAGTGATTGAGTCAGTGAGTGAATCAGTGAAGGAGTGAGCCAGTGAGTGAGTCGGTGAGTGAGTGAGTGAGTCAGTGAGTGAGTGAGTTAGTAAGTGAGTGAGTGAGTGAGTGAGTGAGTCAGTGAATGAGTGAGTCAATCAGTAAATGAGTGAGTGAGCTAGTGAGTGATTGAGTCAGTGAGTGAATCAGTGAAGGAGTGAGCCAGTGAGTGAGTGAGTGAGTGAATAAATGAGTCAGTGAGTGAGTCAGTAAGTCAGTGAGTGAGTGAGTGAGTGGTTGAGTCAGTGAGTGAGTGAGTGAGTGAGTGAGTAAATGAGTCAGTGCGTGAGTCAGTAAGTCAGTGAGTGAGTGAGTGAGTGAGTGAGTGAGTGAGTGAGTGAGTGATAAAGATAAAGAGGAGAGTTGTTATTACCATCTGCTTGGCAAAAGGAGGAACCAGGCAGAGGGTTTCTCAGCAACCCGCTTGGAAATAAGAGAAAAGAGGAAACTGCACGTATGTGGTTTCTGAGTGGGCGGTGTATGTGTGTGTGTGTGTGTGTGTGTGTGTGTGTGTGTGTGTGTGTGTGTGTGTGTGTACACGTGTGTGTGTATGTGTTCGGCATACCTTCATCATGCATTTTGTTTCTCACAGGCAAGTGTAGGGCTATTTGTGTCTGCAAGGTCTTGCGGTGTGAGAGCTCATTAATGCGCATGCGTCTGTGTGTGTGCATGTGTGTGTGTACACGCCTGTGTGTGTGTGTGTGCGTGTGTGTGCGTGTGTGTCACTGTCTAAAGTATGACACTGCCTGTGTGTTGTTTCCCAATCCGTTTTAGCTCCATGACCCAATTCTTGAGAAGGCTTGCCCAAGTTCCGCTGACGTCTCCCTTGTTGTGCCTGTAATGCAAACCACCCAGTGAACCTGTCCACACCGCACCACACCGGCCACAGTGAGCGGTGGTGGAAGTTCGCTTGTGGT
Source organism: Coryphaenoides rupestris (assembly GCA_002895965.2). NCBI lineage: Eukaryota > Metazoa > Chordata > Actinopteri > Gadiformes > Macrouridae > Coryphaenoides > Coryphaenoides rupestris. The sequence goes on along the minus strand of PIJE02000381.1, from coordinate 342,030 downwards.
TACAAATCATTTGGCCGTGGGTATGTACCAGACCTTTGAGCAGACCGTACCTTTTAAATGATTATTTGAGCTAAAAACACATGTATTTATTTATGTAGCCTATCTATGTATGTGTGTGTGTGTGTGTGTGTGTGTGTGTGTGTGTGTGTGTGTGTGTGCGTGTGTGCGTGTGCGCGTGTGTGTGTGTGTGTGTGCTGAGGCTCCAAGGATTTTTGGATGGTAGTTTGCATGAGCGGTTCAGCGATACCGGAGGCCATGCAGGTGCATGAAGGTGGCACTTTTCCACCAGCAGGGGCATGCGTCGGCGTGGACACACGACTCGTACTAATAATTACACAGAGCCGTACCGTTGGAGGAGCAAAGAGTAAGATCTGCCTTTTGAACACATTTGATTTTGCATCCTCGATAGCTACCATCAATGGAAAAGCGCGCGTGCTGTTTCGACCGACTCTCAACAAAAGAACTTCTGCCAGAGTGAGTGAGTTTGGAGGAACCATCTTTACTGGCAGAGCAGATAACAGCTGTATGCAAAATAGTGTGTGTGTGTGTGTGTGTGTGTGTGTGTGTGTGTGTGTGTGTGTGTGTGTGTGTGTGTGTGTGTGTGTGTGTGAGAGTGAGAGAGAGAGAGAGCAAGAGAAAGGGAGAGAGCGAGAGAGAGAGAGAGTTCACAGTGGGCCTGATTTGCTTATCTGAGTGGTCAGCGCTCACTCGTCAGGAAGCATGTAAATTGTGAGATAGAATAACTGTGTGTGTGTGTGTGTGTGTGTGTGTGCGTGTGTGTGCGTGTGTGTGTGTGTGTGTGTGTGTGCGTGTGTGTGCGTGTGTGTGTGTGTGTGTGTGTGTGTGTGTGTGTGGCGTGAAGTTTGATTTCTGCATGTTCAACGGAGCCACTGAGCCGTGTGTCACATGTCACACAGCAGCCTTCCATCTACTTTAGCCCCCCCCCCCGATTTAAGCGGTCGATGGGCCACCTCGTTCTGGGCATCCAACCTACCCGTCCCCTTTCTCCTCCCCAAAGAATCCCTCCTACTGACTGACTGTCGCCAAGCCCGTCAGGGGGAACACATTTCCCTCCCACAACAACCAGTTGCACACCAGTTGTACCTCCATTAGACTCTTCCTGTCCCTGGTGTTTTTCCACCTCTGTGATGAGTCTGATTAGATTCCCCTGCTGTACCTGACTCCCCTCTCCAGTGTATTCCAGTGTCTCTGTGTTTCGCATCCTCTGTGCCAGCTCTGCCGTCTTCAGTGCCGCCGATTCGTCGCAGCGTTCCATCGGTTTCTCTCCTCATGTATTCATCTTTATCAGTAATCTGACCTCGCTTCTCTTGTTGTCCGGATGCCGCCCTCACATCACATTCTGGGAAACCGCTCGCTCTGTCTTTATTCTCTGCACAGACTCCTTGTGTAGCCTGTAATCCCTGTTTTCAGTAAAAACGAGTAAAGACTCGAGTCTGCTATTACAGATGCAGTACAACCACATTTGATGTGAACCAAATATTGTCTGTGGGATGCATTGCCAAGCATGCAGAATGTGACTAAGAATGTGTCAAGTTGAGATCTTGGCGTGGCTGGGTGACAACGGATGCTCTGGAGGGCGTTCCGCTCAGTAGTCATGCAGCAACATACGTTTTTTTAGTTTTTTTACTGTTTTTCGATTCTCCTGGACCAGGCGAGGTCATTGTTAATTAACACACCTAGGAACCTGAACCATCTTTACTTCCTGAAGTCCACGATCATCTCCTTAACCCAGGGCCTTTTTTCCCAGCGTTAGAATCATTCGGTTTCTAATTCCTGTATTCCAGAATCTTTAAAGCCTGCAATGTATTGGAAGAATTCTTTGAGGTGTAAGCATATCTTTTACAAAGCTTCTAATGATTTCCTCATTCAGAATGTCTTCACAAATTATTAACGCAAAGTGGCAGATGTTTGGCTTGTACATTAATTAAGTCATAAAGTATTAACTTTGAGCTGCTTTCTGTGTGCGAAAGGATCATCTGTGTGATCAGTCCATATGAAACACAACACACGACAACGGCAACCGCTCGTACTTGTACATGTTACTACCTGCTACTTTGTTATTGTAGGCGTCAAATATTTATATCTTTGGCATATCCCTGTGTGTGTGTAGTGTGTGTGTGTGTGCGTGCATGTCTGTGTGTGCATGCATATGTGTGTGTGTGTGTGTGTGTGTGTGTGTGTGTGTACGTGCATCCATGCATATGTGTGTGTGTGTGTGTGTGTGTGTATTGTGTGAATGTGACTTTTGACATGCACTGGCAGGGGCAACATAGTGTCATGTGTCCCATATCCACACAGTGGATCCACAGTGTGTGGATTACGGTGATTTGGATGAGAGCGTCTGCTAAATAACTAGTGAATAGTAGTGAATAAGTCTTAGCTTAATAGCTTTGTTTGCATGCCACAGAGCTGCTGAACCCTTCAGCTGCATTGTTGTGGTGGGGGCTTGTTTTCCTCTTACCTGCCCTCCCTCCCTTGGCATCCGTTACTCTCACACTACTCTCAGACTACGACTCATGCTTACTGCAGAAGCCATTTTAATGTTTGCGCTGCTTTTTTTTAACGAAAAACTCAGCGGTACAGTTCCCATTCAAGCAGCGCGTTGTTTATTCGTCCTTTTGTCGTGGCATTATCGTGTACCCTGGCTTATTGTGTACTTTTGCTTTTCATACATTTGATAAAACTCTCGAATCTTGAACCGATGACCCAATGAGAGGCGAGACACCATTGAAATCACCCCTGATCTCCGGGAAAATCACATTGACTGATCACCTTGTTGTTGTTGTTGTTGTTGTTGTTGTCTGGCAACAGGAAGGTTGCTGGTTCGATCCCCGGGCTCCGCCTAGCTAAGTGTTGAGGTGTCCCTGAGCAAGACTCCTAACCCTAACTGCTCCTGACGTGTTGGTTGTTACCTTGCATGGTTGACACCATGCAAGGTGAATGAATGGGTGAATGTGAGGCAACTGTAAAGCACTATATAAATGCAATTCATTTACCATTTTTCATTTGTGTCTCCCACGACCAGCAGAGGAGATGGAGAACGGTGTGGGTGGAGGTGGAGGTGGAGGTGCAGGCTCAGGTGTCGGCACAGGCGGGAACGGGGGCAGGAGCTGCGGCAGGAGCGGCGGCGGTGTCAGCGGCGGTGTCAGCGGCGGTGAGGGCGGCGGGGTCCCGGCGGTGGTGTGCGTGGACGCGGACCAACTCTGGGAGAAGGTGGAGTGCAAGCGGCACGAGCTGACCAGGGCCATCTCCCCGGCCAAGCTGACTCCCTACCTGCGGCAGTGCAAGGTTCTGGACGAGCAGGACGAGGACGAGATCCTCAACTCCATGCTGCTGGCGTCCAAGGCCATCCGCACAAGTAAGGCGAGGGGGATCGCTCACCCTCCCACCCGTAAGCCGGCGCACACGCCTGATGATGACGATGTGGTATTCTGTGTACGAGTGACGTGTCTGTTGTGTTGCCAGGCCGCCTGCTTGACATCCTCCATGGCAAGGGTGAGCGGGGCATTGTCTCCTTCCTGGAGAGCCTGGAATTCCACTACCCGGAGCTGTACAAGAAGGTGACGGGCCAGGAGCCCACGCCACGCCTCTCCACCATCGTAGGTGAGACCAGACGACCAGACCCTGTACCGCTCCAAGGCGCCCTGCTCAGTGACCCCACCACGGCACATGCAAGACGTGTGATGCACGTTTGGGCATCGGTCATTATTATTATTGTTGTTACTATCATTATTTTTATCGTTATTACTATTGTTATTATTATTACCATCACTATTATTACCGTTGTTATTATTATCATTATTAATATTGTTATTACTATGATTATTATTATCGTTGTTATGATTATTGTCATTATTATCATGATTATTATGATTATGATGCTCTCCCCAGTGGAGGAGGGCCATGAGGGTCTGACCCAGTTCCTGATGAACGAGGTGGTGAAGCTGCAGCACCAGACCAGAGCCAGGACCATGCAGACCATGGAGCTGCACCACAAGATCTGCGGCCTGGAGGACGACAACAAGAAGCTCCGGCTGGCCAACCAGGAGCTGCAGGCCTTCCAGCAGAGTAAGCTCCCCGCTGCCGCCGTTACTTAAATGAGTATTAGCGTGCAAGTAACAAAAGTAAAAGTATTGAACAATTATTATTGATGCGTTCATCGCTGTGTTCATCGCTTTAATATTGCAGCTGGTAAATGAAGCTAATTTAGAATTTATATTTCATATATTACATTACAGACTGCTGGGTAGCTTGGTGTCCTGAATTCCACGTCATCCCCTCTCTCTGTGTCCTCTCTCTTTCTCTCTCTCTCGCTCTCTCTCGCTCTCTCTCTCTCTCTCTCTCTCTCTCTCTCTCTCTCTCTTTCTTTCTCTCTCTCTGTCTCTCTCTGTCTCTGTCTCTCTCTGTCTCTGTCTCTCTCTTTCTCTCTCTCTCTCTCTCTCTCTCTCTCTCTCTCTCTCTCTCTCTCTCTCTGTCTCTCTGTCTCTGTCTCTCTCTGTCTCTCTCTCTCTCTCTCTCTCTCTCTCTCTCTCTCTGTCTCTGTCTCTCTCTGTCTCTCTGTCTCTGTCTCTGTGTCTCTCTATCTCTCTGTCTCTCTCTATCTCTCTGTCTCTCTCTCCTCTGTCTCTCTGTCTCTGTCGGGGGTGACAGGCGGGGAGAAGAGAGATGAATGTAGTGGAGTACAATATTTGCCTCTGAGATTTGCCTCAGCAGAAAATGGAAATACTCAATTCAAAGTACCAGCACCGTGAAATGTGTATGTGGGAGTGTGTGTGTTTGGTGGCTGCCTTAATGGACCTTTCCTATTCAAACGGAAAGTCCCGCCCCCCCCTAGTTACTGTTGCTATGTCCCACAAGCTTTCCCACACGCTCTGCAGCATGTGAGTAATGTCCACTGAACAACGCCCCCCTGCTGATGATTCTCTCTCAAGGATTCCTGACAATATCGCTGTATGTTATTTGCCAAATGCCGCTACTTTATCTAAGAGAGTTGTACAGAAAGGCCTGAACTATTTGACACAAGGATATATCCATGACATTCGGATTTCGGACGGAGCAGACGACAACATAAAACTTGATGCTAAGTGTTGGTGATCTATGCTGAAGACACAAACGCCTCACAAACTCCACATTGAAATTCGTCAGGACAAAATGGTGGAGTCCTACTGCACATGTAAAGCAGGGTGAGTACGTTAGTGATGTGTTTACAATGAAAATAAGCCTAAGATCTGCTAACTACTAGCTACAATGGGCTAATCACCTAGCTATGCTAATCACACGATGGCGCGGTAACAATCTGGTCCTAGCGAAAAAAACATTTCACTGCTCAATGTACCTGTACACTGAAATAGGTGACAAATAAACCTTTGAATTTTAACTAATTAGCGAGCTTTGTAGCTTTTTGTGTCGGCGCTGCTGTAAATTGATGTGTGGAGTCGCTCATCAACCATTTGATCTGTTGCAATTGTGAACTTTCAAAGTGTTTTAGTACATCATAAAAACCACTGCGTTCAGTAATGCCTTATCACGATTAGCAGCACCTGTAATAACTCGGACCAGCCAAAAATGACAAGGAACCACTTGGATCACATCCAGTCAATGCTTTGAGGGTTGTGGCTTGACTTAATAGTCACTTATAAGGCTTGAACTCTGTAAAGCCAGTGCAGGATGCACGCTGGGTCTTACATTCAGGTACCATCAATAATGACTAAAGTAGAAGGACATTATTTTCTAAAGTTTTCAGGCATGTTTTTAATAATAATGTCTCTATGAGGCCATATGTAGTTGTCCAAATGTAAAATACATAAGCTCTATCCATGTATTAAAAACAAGTCCTGCAGACTGCATGGATACTCCAAATCTGGATGAAACGCGCTCCCTGTAATCTCTGGATATCTGTGGTCATTATTGCACGTTCCCCAAGCGCATCTAAGAACCATGTTGTTCTAACTAAATGTAGCTGTAGTCTAATCTATGAACACAACAACGCGGGACAAGCTTTGTTTGTGGGACATCATGGCGGCTCTGTTGCAAGGGGCGTGGTCTTAAGAAATCAGGCAATCTTATTGGTTATTATTCTCCGCGTGACTGACAGGGTGGAAAGGTCCATTGGCCTCACCTGGCCCAGTTAGAGTCTGGGGGTTGGGGATGCACGCCTGTGGTGCATTGGCTAATCAGTGCACCACAGGTTAGGTCAGCCACCAGCACACACACTCGAGGAGAATGCTAGCATGCTAGCAGGGTACCGTCTGCCCTGTCTGCCATTTCATGATTACCAAACTTGACAATAAACCGGACTTTTCACCACAAACCTGCTTGTCTCCTTGGAGGAGACAAGCAGGTTTGTGCCACACAATGTTGCATTGTAGCACGAGCTATGCTACAGTGTACTTAACATGCACACAAAAAGTTACTTTCCATTGGTATGCAAGTATACAGTATACGGGGGATGGGGGGGCGGGGGGCTTCAAGGGAACTCCCGAGCGCACCAACCTGCTCCAGGGGGCAGTCCTTGGACAGGCGACGGAGGCGGGACTCCAGTGTGACCTGCTTGGCCTCCTTGCGCACGATCTCGATGTGGAGTTCATCGGTCTTCTCCTCCAGCTCGCGGATCTGCTTGCGGTACTTGTCCTTGTTGGCCAGGCTCTGGGAGAACTGGTGCTGGGCATCATCCCTCGATCGGAACGCCTGCACACCCACCCCCATGGGTGCACCCCAACACACACGTGCAACAAAAACAATACACATGGAATTATATTAGAGGATATGCAACACCAAACTTAAACAAAATGGTGAGGATGGCATCCAATAAGTAGCTGATTAAGAAGCTGATTGGATATCCTTATAACCTCATCCACTACCCACAGTAACAGCGATAGTCAATGCAAAATGGCAGACTTCCTGAGGGCAGGGCCTATATAAGATAAGATAAAACTTTATTGATCCCGAAGGAAATTAATAAACAAGAGAAATAAACACATTTTCTGTAACTCTAAGCCTAAGAGAAATATAAAAATATACAAATATTGAAATATAGGCAAGATATTCGGACAAGACAAGTTGGCAATGGTATGCACATGAGGAATATTGCACATGATAATATATTACAAGATAATAATTGAAAGGTAATAATATCCGGTGAGTTTGAGGACACACCTGCGCGGGTAGAAGTCGGTGTCTTTCTCTCTCTCTCTGCGGCACAGCGAGGCCTTCTCTGGCGGCATGGGCAGCGTGGACAGGATGCTGTAGTTACGGTGTCGTGGCTGCACAAAAAGAAATGAATAAATCACACAACTACAGCCCAACCACACCATGGCTTGTTGTCATGCCCCCCCCCCCCCCCCCCACACACACACACACACACACAGAAAAACAATAACCTTGTCATTGAATCTGCTGAACTCCAGTAAGTTATATAAGATAAGATAAGATGGAACTTTATTGATTGCGAAGGATGGGCTACAGCAAGGCAATAGTATTTACATTTTAAATGTACATTTAGAATGTAATGTAGAAGAGGAAACATACACAAAAATGAACTATTTATAATTATTTATTGACTATTTTGAACAGTTGAAATGAACCGAATGAACCAACTTTAGCTAGATTGAGCCATTAGCCAGATTTTCTCGGTCTGGACTGCGCTCCGACGGCCCTACCGCACACTCACCATGTTGGCTCGGGTGCAGAGGTCCCCCGAGAGGGGTAGGGGGGAGGTGGGGGAGACCGCTGGGGAGGAGGGGGCGGGGCATGCGGTGGAGGCGGGGATGGTGGCGGTGTCTGGGCGTGAGTTGCCTGTCGCCTGGATCTCGGGAGACTCTCCTCACCAGATAAGGAGGAGGAGGACAGAATTAAAATCCAATTCAACAATTAATAATCTGCTAAAATTCAGCATAAGAATATAGGCATACATATATACATATATACATACTGTATATCTATTTAGGGCAATATGGAAACATTTATTATCACAATAATTATAGGTAATTTTACACGTATCAAGTATCACGATATGCTCAAAATCCCATTCTATGTAAACGGCCTAACTGAGGTTCATGACATTGAAGTACAATATATTGGCATTTTAAATATGATAATATGGTAATATGGTAATATGGTAATATGGTAAAACTACGTAGTTTTCCTTTCTCACTGATGTTTCAAAGCTCATATTTTCCATCATATTTCAAGGGCAGATCGTAATGCATCGTAATCGTGATTCATTTATGGTTTAAAACTGGGTCTCACGATAACTTCTCTTTGATCATGTGTTATCCCTGCAGGACCATGCTGACTGGTGTGAAGGGGACGGTCTGTATATATAATATATATATTTATTATATGGGTGTGTTACTTCCTGCATTCTGATTGGCTCACGCGCAGTCCGGAGATTGCATGTCCAGACCAACGGTCATTGACTTTGCTGTTGTTTTTGCCGGTGCGCAAAATTTGACTTTGTATGTCATAAATAAAAAGCCATATAATATATACCTGCATGTCCTGTGTGCTGGTTGGCCTCCGAGTTACGCTGCAGGTCCAAGACTTTGGCGGAGAACACCGGAGACCTGACTCTGTTCTGCACAACAGGACGTCAGGACACACTTCAGTCAGTCAGCCGTATGCATGCGGCACACCATTTGGCGCATTACAATACGTACGAAAGAGTGAGACAGCAATATATATCACTGGCGGTACATGAAGATTAGAATAGAACAGGTTTCAAGCAGTCATAATTGCGAGGTTAATAGAACAAGTTTCAAGTACTCATAGCTGCTAGTTTGACAGCAAGATAGCTAGGATAGGAACAGAGGTACCACTTTTAAGTACCATACCATAAGTGCCATACAAACATCCAAGAACCTGCAAGATGATACACGACGCTATGTACTATTATTTAGTGGCAATTATTCCTATTGCCTCCTAACGGCTGCTAATTGAGTGTCATTATATCGTTGGTGTGCACGCGGCCCATACTTGTGTGGTCTGATCTGTGATGTCATGAGCGGGTGGGGGTGGTGGAGGGTTGAGGGTGAGGGTGGGGAGTGGGTGTCAGTGTGTGTTTGGGTGGTGCAGACGTGGATCACACACCGCCGACGCCTTGACGTTGAGCCTCCGCCTGAGACGAGACTCTTCTTGGAAAAACTTTCGATTCTCTTCCTGGAACTCATCGCTGGAGCATTCTGATTGGCCCAGGTCCCGTGGTAGAGTCTGAGGAAAGAAATAAGTGTGGGTGGGGGGGGGGGGGGTGACAGGCGGGGAGAAGAGAGATGAATGTAGTGGAGTACAATATTTGCCTCTGAGATTTGCCTCAGCAGAAAATGGAAATACTCAATTCAAAGTACCAGCACCGTGAAATGTGTATGTGGGAGTGTGTGTGTTTGGTGGCTGCCTTAATGGACCTTTCCTATTCAAACGGAAAGTCCCGCCCCCCCCCTAGTTACTGTTGCTATGTCCCACAAGCTTTCCCACACGCTCTGCAGCATGTGAGTAATGTCCACTGCTGATGATTCTCTCTCAAGGATTCCTGACAATATCTCTGTATGTTATTTGCCAAATGCCGCTACTTTATCTAAGAGAGTTGTACAGAAAGGCCTGAACTATTTGACACAAGGATATATCATGACATTAGGATTTTGGACGGAGCAGACGACAACATAAAACTTGATGCTAAGTGTTGTCTATCTATGCTGAAGACACAAACGCCTCACAAACTCCACATTGAAATTCGTCAGGACAAAATGGTGGAGTCCTACTGCACATGTAAAGCAGGGTGAGTACGTTAGTGATGTTTACAATGAAAGTAAGCCTAAGATCTGCTAACTACTAGCTACAATGGGCTAATCACCGAGCTATGCTAATCACACGATGGCGCGGTAACAATCTGGTCCTCGCGAAAAAAACATTTCACTGCTCAATGTACCTGTACACTGAAATAGGTGACAAATAAACCTTTGAATTTTAACTAATTAGCGAGCTTTGTAGCTTTTTGTGTCGGCGCTGCTGTACATTGATGTGTGGAGTCGCTATCAACCATTTGATTGTTGCAACACTTTCAGTGTTTTAAGTAAATCATAAAAACCACTGCGTTCAGTAATTGCCTTATCAGATACAGAACCTGGAAATAACTCAGACACAAAAATGACAGAACCACTTGGATCACATCCAGTCAATGCTTTGAGGGTTGTGCTTGACTTATAGTCACTATAAAGCTGACTCTGTAAAGCCAGTGCAGATGGCACCTGGGTCTTACATTCAGTACCATCAATAATGACTAAAGTAGAAGGACATTATTTTCTAAAGTTTTCAGGCATGTTTTTAATAATAATGTCTCTATGAGGCCATATGTAGTTGTCCAAATGTAAAATACATAAGCTCTATCCATGTGTTAAAAACAAGTCCTGCAGACTGCATGGATACTCCAAATCTGGATGAAACGCGCTCCCTGTAATCTCTCTGGATATCTGTGGTCATTATTGCACGTTCCCCAAGCGCATCTAAGAACCATGTTGTTCTAACTAAATGTAGCTGTAGTCTAATCTATGAACACAACAACGCGGGACAAGCTTTGTTTGTGGGACATCATGGTGGCTCTGTTGCAAGGGGCGTGGTCCTAAGAAATCAGGCAATCTTATTGGTTATTATTCTCCGCGTGACTGACAGGGCGGAAAGGTCCATTGGCCTCACCTGGCCCAGTTAGAGTCTGGGGGGTTGGGGATGCACGCCTGTGGTGCATTGGCTAATCAGTGCACCACAGGTTAGGTCAGCCACCAGCACACACACTCGAGGAGAATGCTAGCATGCTAGCAGGGTACCGTCTGCCCTGTCTGCCATTTCATGATTACCAAACTTGACAATAAACCGGACTTTTCACCACAAACCTGCTTGTCTCCTTGGAGGAGACAAGCAGGTTTGTGCCACACAATGTTGCATTGTAGCACGAGCTATGCTACAGTGTACTTAACATGCACACAAAAAGTTACTTTTCCATTGGTATGCAAGTATACAGTATACGGGGGATGGGGGGGCGGGGGGCTTCAAGGGAACTCCCGAGCGCACCAACCTGCTCCAGGGGGCAGTCCTTGGACAGGCGACGGAGGCGGGACTCCAGTGTGACCTGCTTGGCCTCCTTGCGCACGATCTCGATGTGGAGTTCATCGGTCTTCTCCTCCAGCTCGCGGATCTGCTTGCGGTACTTGTCCTTGTTGGCCAGGCTCTGGGAGAACTGGTGCTGGGCATCATCCCTCGATCGGAACGCCTGCACACCCACCCCCATGGGTGCACCCCAACACACACGTGCACACACGCGCACACACACAGACACACACACACACACACGCACAGACACACACACACGCACAGACACACCCCATTACATCCCACTCCATTGACAAAGATCATGTTTTCTTGCCGCTAGTTCTTTGTTATTATTTATATTACTTTATTACTCAGTGTTTTCCCGCCTCTGTGAATAGTGTGATTAGTTTCCCCTGCTGCCCCTGACTCCCTTCTCTAGTGTATTCTAGTGTCTGTGTGTTTCGCATCCTCTGTGCCAGTGAGTCTTCTGTGTCTTGTGTGTGTCCATATGTACGTGTGTGTGTGTCCATATGTATGTGTGTGTGTGTGCGTGCGTGCGTGCATGTGTGTATACCTGGTCCCTCTCCTTCTCCACCTCCTCCAGCTGGATGATGATGGTGTTCATGCGATTCCGGTACATCTCACAGTCCTTCTGCAGGGTGGAGCACTTCAGCTCCAGGTCCTCCTTCTCCTCCAGGTACTGATACACACACACACACACACACACACATGCGCGCACACACACACACACACACACACACACACACACACACACACACACACACACACACACACACACACACACACACACACACACACACTCACTCATGAAGAAGAAGAAATACATACAAAAATCCCAACAAAAGGCACCAGCAAACCAATGCAGCAGTGTGTGTGTGTACATGTGTGTGCATGTGTGTGCGTGTATCACTGTGTGTCGCGCACGGCGTGCCGAGCCCACCTTGTCCCGTAGCTCCTCGGCCTGCCGGACGTCCTCGTGGAGGATGTAGAGGCGGTTGACCAGGTCCTGCCGGTCCTCCAGCGCCTCCTGCCGGTCGTGCTCCAGGATGTCCAGGATGGCCTTGTCCGACGCTGGCAGCGGCCCAGGCTGCGACCACACACACACCCCGCCCACAACATGCACCGCTTTGACTTCAGGTGTAAGATTAGTATCTGTAAGAGGTGTGTTAAGGGAGGAGCATACCTGTATGAGGTGCGTTAAGGGGGAGGAGCATACCTGTATGAGGTGTGTTAAGGGGGAGGAGCCACCTGCATGAGGTGCGTTAAGGGGGCAAAGCGTACCTGTATGAGGTGTGTTAAGGGGGAGGAGCATACCTGTATGAGGTGTGTTAAGGGGAGGAGCTACCTGTATGAGGTGTGTTAAGGAGGCAAAGCGTACCTGTAAGAGGTGTGTTAAGGGGGAGGAGCTACCTGTATGAGGTGTGTTAAGGGGGAGGAGCGTACCTGCACAATGTGTGTTAAGGGGGAGGAGCATACCTGTATGAGGTGTGTTAAGGAGGAGGAGCTAGCCCTATGAGGTGTGTTAAGGGGGAGGAGCGTACCTGTATGAGGTGTGTTAAGGGGGAGGAGCGTACCTGTATGAGGTGTGTTAAGGGGGAGGAGCGTACCTGTATGAGGTGTGTTAAGGGGGAGGAGCTACCTGTATAATGTGTGGGGGGAGGAGCTACCTGTATGAGGTGTGTTAAAGGGGAGCAGCGTACCTGCACGATGTGTGTTAAGGGGAGGAGCATACCTGTATGAGGTGTGTTAAGGGGGAGGAGCTAGCTCTATAAGGTGTGTTAAGGGGGAGGAGCGTACCTGTATGAGGTGTGTTAAGGGGGAGAGGCGTACCTGCATGAGGTGTGTTAAGGGGGAGGAGTATACCTATTTGAGGTGTGTTAAGGGGGAGGAGCTAGCTCTATGAGGTGTGTGAATGGGGAGGGGCTAGCTCTATGAGGTGTGTGAAGGGGGAGGAGCCTACCTGTATGCTGGACTGCAGCTCCTGCAGTTTGATCTTGAGCACCTCATTCTCGCGCTCCAGGTCGAACACGTGCTCCCGCTTGGGCCGGTTCTCGATGTCGTTCTTCAGCTTCAGGCTCTGCCGTCGCTCCATCTTACACTCCTCCTCCACCTTGTTCAGACGGTGCTTCAGCTGGTCTATCTACACATACACACACACACATTCAGACCACACACGTATACACACACACACACACACACACACACAGAACATAGATAAGACACAGCAGCGGTGAGGGACGGTGAACTGTGAGAACTTTAGCTTGGGGAATGCATGTGTTGTGTGTGTGTGTTTGTGTGTGTGTGTGCTTGTGGGTGTGTGGTGTGTCTGTGTCAGTGTATGTATGTTGGTGTTTATGTTTTTGTGTATCCAATAAGAATGTAAATGTCTTCAGATTTGTGTCTCAAAGACTGTGTGAGTGTGTGTGTGTGCGCACATACATACATGTCTCTGTGTGTGTGTGTGTTGTGTGTGCGTGTGTGTCTGCATGCATTTGTGTGTGTGTGCGCGCGTCTTATTTGTTTGTGCATGCATGTCTGTGTTAGCATGTGTGTGTGTTTATGTGTGTGTGCCTGCATGCATGTGTGTGTGTGTGTACACATATGCGTGCATGTGTGTGTGTGTGCGCGCATGTCTGTGTGTGTGTGTGTGTGCATGCATGTCTGTGTTTGCATGTGTGTTTGCATGTGTGTTTACGAGTTTATGTGTGTGTGTGTGTGCACCTCCAGCTGCAGGTCCCTGCTCCGCATCACCGCCATGTTCCTCTCCTCGCTGAGCGTGGCGTACCTCATGGCCAGCTTGTAGTTCTCGTCCTTGACCCGCAGCAGCTCGTCATTGTAGCTGTTCCTCTCCTCTCTCATCTTGTTGCACCCTGGGAGGCAGAGCACACCACCACCATTGCCCTCATTAGTCACGCCCCTCCCTCGTAGCCCAGACCACACCCCTCCCTCCTAGCCCAGATCACGCCCCCTCCCTCCTAGCCCAGACCATGCCCCTCCATCCTAGCCCAGACCCACCCTCCCTCCTAGCCCAGACCACACCCCTCCCTCCTAGCCCAGACCACGCCCCTCCCTCCTAGCCCAGACAACGCCCCTCCCTCCTAGCCCAGATCCCGCCCCTCTCCTAGCCCAGACCACGCCCCTCCATCTTAGCCCAGACCCACCCTCCTTCTAGCCCAGACAACGCCCCTCCCTCCTAGCCCAGATCCCGCCCCTCTCCTAGCCCAGACCACGCCCCTCCATCTTAGCCCAGACAACGCCCCTCCCTCCTAGCCCAGATCCCGCCCCTCTCCTAGCCCAGACCACGCCCCTCCATCTTAGCCCAGACCCACCCTCCCTCCGTAGGCTACACCAGAGCGTACAGCGTAGATCTGATTAATTTGTCGGCCGTCACTGATCTCTGATTGGTCGAGGGCGGGGGGGACAGAATCATCGTCTTTGGCGTTTTGGCTTTCGACAACCAGATACTACAAATAAATTGAATGCACCCGTCAAAAATCCAGTTGGTTGCAATACACAGACTGCTTCTCTGCAGTACATCTGAATGCATTTTCTAACATCCTCTTCACATAAATGTATGGCTTTTTTTTCCAACATCTTTTCAATGGAGAAGAGTATACATTGCCCCCTGGTGCACGATGCGACACGCTCTGCATCGTGTGTTTCTCTTCGCAGGCATGCTGAACATAAAACAGTCAATTCAGCTTCTGCTACACACACACACACACTCTGGTTAGAAACAGTGTGGAGCATCTTTGTTTAATAAAAAAATATATTATAACTCTCCAACTTCCGCTCTTTTCTTCACTTCTACTTTGTGACCTGAAATTGACGATAATAAAAACTCAACAAAAGAAACGTGGAAGAACCAGGAAATAAAACTATCAGCACTACCGTTAAGTCTAAAAGGGATGTATTTATAATTAACCTGACGGTTTGTTACACAGAACCGTCTGGGAAGTCGTCCATTGAAACTGTTTGGAAAAGGTCTGGCACTTTCAAAAAGAACTTGGCAGGTGATTGGATGAACCGTCGGTCTATCAGCCTATGACCCACGCGCGTAGCAGCCAGTAGTGCCTCGTTAGGTCGCTGATTGGTCGTTAGGTCGCCGAACTTGTGGGTTCGGCCACAAGCGGATAACTGGAAACCTGGCATGAGATGGATTATCGCGTGAATGTTGATCTTGCAAACCTAACAGCTCGCAACATAAACTTTATATGACGAATGAACCATTATGGTTTTTTTAATACCGTCTTTTAAAACGTCTCCGAAAACAGCACGTTTCCCTTGTCGCTCACAAGTGCAACAGGGAACTATTTCAGGTTATCGCGCGAAACTAAATCTGGTACAAAAAATCAGGGAAGTGTGTGCTTGGCATGGTTTGGGCCCGCCCGTCGAATACAGAGCTCGGCAGGTGTTAGTATTAGTATTATATATCGTTATCTCCCCCCTTTATTCATTGAGGAAGTCTCATTGAGGTTAGGCACCTCTTTTAGCAAGAAAGACATGAATGTGTCCACACACACACACACACAGAGGCACGCACGCAAGCACACACAAAGAGGAACCGTAACTGTTGCTTTCATTTAAAATCTTCTCATTTCCAAGTCAAATGTCCGTGATGTCATAGCTGCGTGCGAGCAAGGAATGGAGGGGGGGAGGGAGGGAGGGAGGGAGGGGGGAGGGAGGGGGAGGGAGGGAGGGGGGAGGGAGGGAGGGAGGGAGGGAGGGAGGGGTGGGGGAGGTTCGAGAAGCATTAGGTGAAATCGGGAGCTGGCACATCGATGGATTTGAAGACCAGGAGGAGAGATAGGAAAGAAAAGGTCTTGTCGTCGTTGAGGGACCGAGAGTCGTGTCGGGGGGGTGGGGAGAGATAGTGAGACACTCCCAGGTTTATTATATGGCTTGTAACCGTATACCCGGGAACAGGACACTGTAACCTGCTTCGCTTCTTAAGTGATTCACCTAATTTGTGTAGAAAGAGTAAACTCAGTGGTGTGTGTGTGTGTGTGTGTGTGTGTGTGTGTTGTGTCGGTGTGTGTGTTGTGTGTGTGTGTGTGTGTGTGTGTGTGTGTGGTGTGTGTGTGTGTGTGTGTGTGTGTGTGTGTGTGTGTGTGTGTGTGTGTGTGTCTGTGTGTGTGTGTGTGTGTGTGTGTGTCCCCCCCCCACCCACACTTATTTCTTTCCTCAGACTCTACCACGGGACCTGGGCCAATCAGAATGCTCCAGCGATGAGTTCCAGGAAGAGAATCGAAAGTTTTTCCAAGAAGAGTCTCGTCTCAGGCGGAGGCTCAACGTCAAGGCGTCGGCGGTGTGTGATCCACGTCTGCACCACCCAAACACACACTGACACCCACTCCCCACCCTCACCCTCAACCCTCCACCACCCCCACCCGCTCATGACATCACAGATCAGACCACACAAGTATGGGCCGCGTGCACACCACATGACACTCAATTAGCAGCCGTTAGGAGGCAATAGGAATAATTGCCACTAAATAATAGTACATAGCGTTGTGTATCATCTTGCAGGTTCTTGGATGTTTGTATGGCACTTATGGTATGGTACTTAAAAGTGGTACCTCTGTTCCTATCCTAGCTATCTTGCTGTCAAACTAGCAGCTATGAGTACTTGAAACTTGTTCTATTAACCTCGCAATTATGACTGCTTGAAACCTGTTCTATTCTAATCTTCATGTACCGCCGGTGATATATATTGCTGTCTCACTCTTTCGTACGTATTGTAATGCACCAAATGGTGTGCCGCATGCATACGGCTGACTGACTGAAGTGTGTCCTGACGTCCTGTTGTGCAGAACAGAGTCAGGTCTCCGGTGTTCTCCGCCAAAGTCTTGGACCTGCAGCGTAACTCGGAGGCCAACCAGCACACAGGACATGCAGGTATATATTATATGGCTTTTTATTTATGACATACAAAGTCAAATTTTGCGCACCGGCAAAAACAACAGCAAAGTCAATGACCGTTGGTCTGGACATGCAATCTCCGGACTGCGCGTGAGCCAATCAGAATGCAGGAAGTAACACACCCATATAATAAATATATATATTATATATACAGACCGTCCCCTTCACACCAGTCAGCATGGTCCTGCAGGGATAACACATGATCAAAGAGAAGTTATCGTGAGACCCAGTTTTAAACCATAAATGAATCACGATGACGATGATTACGATCCTGCCCTTTGAAATATGATGGAAAATATGAGCTTTGAAACATCAGTGAGAAAGGAAAACTAGTTTTACCATATTACCATATTACCATATTTAAAATGCCAATATACTGTACTTCAATGTCATGAACCTCAGTTAGGCCGTTTACATAGAATGGGATTTTGATGATACTTGATACGTGTAAAATTACCTATAATTATTGTGATAATACATTTTTCCATATTGCCCTATATAGATATACAGTATGTATATATGTATATATGTATGCCTATATTCTTATGCTGAATTTTAGCAGATTATTAATTGTTGAATTGGATTTTAATTCTGTCCTCCTCCTCCTTATCTGGTGAGGAGAGTCTCCCGAGATCCAGGCGACAGGCAACTCACGCCCAGACACCGCCACCATCCCCGCCTCCACCGCATGCCCCGCCCCCTCCTCCCCAGCGGTCTCCCCCACCTCCCCCCTACCCCTCTCGGGGGACCTCTGCACCCGAGCCAACATGGTGAGTGTGCGGTAGGGCCGTCGGAGCGCAGTCCAGACCGAGAAAATCTGGCTAATGGCTCAATCTAGCTAAAGTTGGTTCATTCGGTTCATTTCAACTGTTCAAAATAGTCAATAATATTATAAATAGTTCATTTTTGTGTATGTTTCCTCTTCTACATTACATTCTAAATGTACATTTAAATGTAAATACTATTGCCTTGCTGTAGCCCATCCTTCGCAATCAATAAAGTTCCATCTTATCTTATCTTATATAACTTACTGGAGTTCAGCAGATTCAATTGACAAGGTTAATTGTTTTTTCTGTGTTGTTGTGTGTGTGTGGGGGGGGGGGGGGCATGACAACAAGCCATGGTGTGGTTGGGCTTAGTTGTGTGATTTATTCATTTCTGTTTTGTGCAGCCACGACACCGTAACTACAGCATCCTGTCCACGCTGCCCATGCCGCCAGAGAAGGCCTCGCTGTGCCGCAGAGAGAGAGAGAAAGACACCGACTTCTACCGCGCAGGGTGGTCCTCAAACTCACCGGAGATTATTACCTATTTCAATTTATTATCTTGTAAATATTATCATGTGCAATATTCCTCATGTGCATACCATTGCCAACTTGTCTTGTCCGAATATCTTGCCTATATTTCAATATTTGTATATTTTTATATTTCTCTTAGGCTTAGAGTTACAGAAAATGTGTTTATTTCTCTTGTTTATTAATTTCCTTCGGGATCAATAAAGTTTTATCTTATCTTATATAGGCCCTGCCCTCAGGAAGTCTGCCATTTTGCATTGACTATCGCTGTTACTGTGGGTAGTGGATGAGGTTATAAGGATATCCAATCAGCTTCTTAATCAGCTACTTATTGGATGCCATCCTCACCATTTTGTTTAAGTTTGGTGTTGCATATCCTCTAATATAATTCCATGTGTATTGTTTTTTTCAGATTTATTTGCTATTTATTTGTATTTGTTGTCCTTGTTGGATGAACTATTTTATTTCCATTACATGCACATTGATTTCTCACATATTTAATAAGATACATGTTTTATTCTAGCTTATTCTAGCTATTGTACTGTCGATACATGGTTCTCTAATAGCAGGGCATGAGCACGCCCGTGTCAACTCACTTGTCTTCTTCTCTCTTTTTCCCCCCCACAGCTTCTCTGACCTGGACAGCGACAACATGGAGATGGAATATGGTAATACAGATATGAACACATATCTTTGTGTGTTATTTTATCTAGATTGCTATCTGGCTTCCTTTGTGTGTGTGTGTGTGTGTGTGTGTGTGTGTGTGTGTGTTACTTTGTTGTTGCCATATCTTTCACTTTACTTCTCTCTCTCTCTGTCTCTCTGTCTGTCTCTCTGTCTCTCTGTCTCTCTCTTTCTCTCTCTCTATCTATCTCTCATTCTCTCTGTCTCCGTATCTGCCTCTCCCTCTCTCTGTCTGTCTCTATGTCTCTCTGTCTCGGCTCTCCATCTATCTCTTCTAGGCTCTTCTGTCCTCTGTCTCTTTGTCTCTCTCTCTCCTCTTCTCCCAGAGGATGAAGTGCAGGACGGCCCTCCCTCTATTTCCACGCGTCCTCATCCTCCCATCAGTCAGAAGGTTTGGACTCCTACGACCTGGAGCAGGTCAACACCATCTTATGCAAGCTCTCTCTGGAGAGGGTACGCACACACACAACGTGCACACACGTGCACACATACAACCCACAAACACGCACAGCACCACCATACACACACCATGCAAACAACACACAACATGCACACACACACACACACACACACACACACACGCACACAAACACTTTACGCAAACACATTGCACGCACGAACATGATCACCACACGACAACATGGCACTCAAGAAACACACACAACTAGGTTAGAGGACTTAAAAGGGAAGAGAAAGACGAAAATAAAAGTGTTGTGTGTGTGTGTGTGTGCGCAGACCTTTCCGCTTGTCCCTCTCCTCCTGCATGAGGGTCAGCTGCTCTCTGAAGCAGGTGCAGGAGATCACACTGCAAGGTGATTCGCTGCTGAAGGACATCAGCCTGGTGGGCGGGAACCACAGTGGAATCTTCATCTTAGCCGTCCAACCGGGTTCCAGCGCTGAGGTGGCGGGGCTACGAGAGGGACACCACCTCATTTTAGTTATGTAATGCTGTAATATGCTGTTTATTACTGCTTATTATATAACTGTAGGATATATAGATGGATAGTCTATACTATTTAGACTGTTTTACTGCCTTATTATATAAATATAGATATATAGATGGATAGTTATACTATTAGACTGTTTATTACAGTTTATCTATATAAATATAGATATATAGATTGATAGTCATACTATTAGACTGTTTATTACTGTTTATTATATAGATATAGATATATAGATGGATAGTTATACTATTAGACTGTTTATTACTGTTTATTA
Organism: Coryphaenoides rupestris; assembly: GCA_002895965.2. Lineage (NCBI taxonomy): Eukaryota > Metazoa > Chordata > Actinopteri > Gadiformes > Macrouridae > Coryphaenoides > Coryphaenoides rupestris. Next base: position 321,793 of record PIJE02000381.1, on the reverse strand, counting down.
TATAGATATAGATATATTAGAATGGATGTTATACTATTAGACTGGTTTATTACTGCTTATTATATAAATATAGATATATAGATGGATAGTTATACTATTAGACTGTTTATTACTGTTTATTATATAGATATAGATATATAGATAGATATGTATACTCTTATTCACTTATTATTTAAATGCTTCAAAAGAGTTCAAAAGATAAAGTGTTTCCCTCTGTCCTCCTCTGTCCTCCTCTGTGATTGGTCGATCAGATCGAGGGTTGTATACGTGGGGAGCACCAGAGCATTTCATTGGAGACCAGCACGCAAGAGGAAGCCCATTGGACGCTGCAGCACTGCTCCGGGCCAATCCAGCTGCACTACAGAGCTAACGTTGATGGTAAATGATCATGGTCAAATAATAATCTTTTTTTTATATTTACTATTAAGATGAATCATTACTACCTAATTTACGATATAATAACTTCATTATGATCATGTCAGTAGTTAATTAGTTTCCTGTGTTTGTATATTTGCCTCTGGGTGTGTCTGTGTGTGTGTCTGCCTGCCTGTGTGTCTGTGTGTGTGTCTGTGTGTGTGTGTGTTTGCCTGTGTGTGTGTGCGTGTGTGCATGTGTTTGCCTGTGTGTGTGTGCATGTGTTTGCCTGTGTGTGTGTGTGTGTGTGTGTGTGTGTGTGCGTGTGTTTGCCTGTGTGTGTGTGGATGTATTTGCCCGTGTGTGTGTGCATGTGTTTGCCTGTGTGTGTGTGCATGTGTTTGCCTGTGTGTGTGTGTGTGTGTGTGCATGTGTTTGCCTGTGTGTGTGTGCATGTGTTTGCCTGTGTGTGTGTGTGTGTGTGTGCATGTGTTTGCCTGTGTGTGTGTGCATGTGTTTGCCTGTGTGTGTGTGTGTGCATGTGTTTGCCTGTGTGTGTGTGCATGTGTTTGCCTGTGTGTGTGTGCATGTGTTTGCCTGTGTGTGTGTGCATGTGTTTGCCTGTGTGTGTGTGTGTGTGTGTGTGCATGTGTTTGCCTGTGTGTGTGTATGCATGTGTTTGCCTGTGTGTGTGCATGTGTTTGGCTGTGTGTGTGTATGTGTTTGCCTGTGTGTGTATGCATGTGTTTGCCTGTGTGTGTGTGTGCATGTGTTTGCCTGTGTGTGTGTGCATGTGTTTGCCTGTGTGTGTGTGTGTGTGTGCATGTGTTTGCCTGTGTGTGTGTGCATGTGTTTGCCTGTGTGTGTGTGTGCATGTGTTTGCCTGTGTGTGTGTGCATGTGTTTGCCTGTGTGTGTGTATGCATGTGTTTGCCTGTGTGTATGTGCATGTGTTTGCCTGTGTGTGTGTGCATGTGTTTGCCTGTGTGTGTGCGCGCGCCCACACCAGCCTACCAGCGTCTCCAGCGGGCCCTGGCGGATGGGAGCCTGGCCTCGGGCGACTCCTTCTACGTCCGCGCCAACCTCAACATCTCAGCGCTGTCGGACAGCTGCTCGCTGAGTGTGCTGTGCGACGAGGTGGTGCACGTGCTGGACACGCGCCACCAGGGCCGCTGCGAGTGGCTGTGTGCCCGCGTGGAGCCGCACACCGGCGCCGACCTGCCCGAGTGCGGCACCATACCCAGCAACTCGCGGTACGGTTCGGTACGGTACTGCCCCGGGAACCCAGGAAGACCCGCCCGGACCGGAGCGTGGTCAGGGTCAGAGGAGGGCTGGAGGGGGCGTGGCTAGGAAGGGGGAATGGTGTGGGGCAATTGATGAAAGTGGTAAAGGGGATGTGGTCAATGAGGGAGGGGGTAAAGGGGGCGGGCGTGGTCAGTGATTGGTAAACAGGGCGTGGTTAATGAGGGGGTAAAGAGGGCGTGACCAGGGCGGGGGTAAAGGGGGCGTGGCAATTGAGTAAGGGGTTTTGGCTAGGAAGGGGAAAGCGGGGTGTGGTAATGTATGTGGTAAAGGAGGCGTGGTCAGGGAGGGGTAGAGGGGGTGTGGCCAGGGAGGTGTAAAGGAGGGATTGCCCAGGGAGGGGTAAAGGGGGTGTGGCCAGAGAGGGGGAGTGGCCATGACAATGATTACAGGAAATGGGGTTAAACTGTAAAAGTTCCTCTATTATGGTTTCGTTTTGACAAAAAATACAACTTATCACAATGTCATAATAGAGTGCAGCCTCTCCACAGTGCAGAACCGTGCCCGGTCTGTGTGTACAGATAACGGATGTGTACTGTGGAAGTGACTGTGATTAGATAAGACAACATAGAAAGTCATTCATTTTCAGACTGTGATGTGTGTTTGTGTATGTGTGTGTGGTTGCACGTATATGTGTGTGTGTGTATGCGTGTGTATGTTTGTGCGTGCGTGTGTGTGTTTGCATGTATGTGTATGTGTGTGTGTGTGTGTGTGTGTGTGTACGTGTGTTTACATGTTTGTGTGCACGCATGCGTGTGTGTGTGTGTGTGTGTGTGTGTGTGCGTGTGCGCAGGGCCCAGCAGCTACTCCTGGTGAAGATACAGAAGTTGGTGTGCCGAGGAGGAAAAGACGAGAATGAGGGCTCCCGTACTATCAGGGTCAGCGTTCCTCCTCCCTTCTTCCTCCGTCCTCCCTTGGTCTCAAAGTGGTGTGATGTGTTTTCAGTTCCCGTTTGTGCTAGCGCTAACGGGGAAGCTAAACCTGAGAAGTTGTGAACACCGATGCATGCATCTTTCACCCATTAACAACACAACTTACTCATTTCTCTCTCCCTCAATTACTTTGAATAACAATTCAATCATTTTCATGTCATTGATTTCTGCAATGTCATTTACGCTGTACCAGTGTGTCGTCTCTCTATAGCACCCATACAGCGGTCCCATGTTGTATATAGTCTCTCGATAGCACCCATTTAGTAGACCCATGTGGTCTCTCTAGCAGCCGGGCAGCAGGATGCTCACGTAGCTTCCTTCCTGTGTGTTTGTGCAGAACTCCTTACAGCCGGACGAGGCCGGCCAAACGCTGGACCCTAAGAGCAGCCCGCGTCTCTCCAGGGCCAGCCTCTTCATCACCCAGATCCTGCAGGTACACCCCCCACCCCACCTCACCCACCCACCCCAATGTGGATGCAATTTAAAGAAAAGACGTGCGTTAATGTAACACAGTAGTGTCCATGGGGGTGGGAGTCAGTGGGGTTAAAGGTCAATATAGCGTGTGAAAGGCGTTCTGCGTGGTGATGTTTTATGTGATGTCTGCGTCTCTGTGTGTCTGTGGACGCGCTGCTCCAGTTTGTCAGCAGGATGGACAACAAGTACAAGCGCATGAACAGCACTGAGCGCGTGCGGATCGTCACCTCGGCCAGCGGCAGCCTGCCCAGACAGTCCTTCTCAGAGCCGCTCAGAGAGGAGGGTGAGGGCCGCAGAGTTAACACCCCCCCTAACACCCCCCTCCCTCTCCCCCACCCCGGAGACAGACCAGAGACCACCAAAGGTTCAAGTTTGTCTTCCCATTATTGACTCTCTCCGCCCCCCCCCCCCCTTTTTGCATCCTCCTGCCTGTGTGTATATGTGTGTGTGCGCATGTGGGTGTGTATGTGTATGTATGTGCGTGCACGTTCACGTGTGGGTGCATGTGTAAATATGTGTGTGTGTACGTGCGTGCGTGTGTGTGTGTGTGTGTGTACATGTGTGTTGTCATGTGCAAATGCGTGTGTGTGTGTGTGTGTGTGTGCGTGTCTGTGTGCACACATGTGTGTACGTGCATGCGTGTGTCCGTGTGCCTGTGGTGTGTGTGCGCTCCAGAGCCAGAAGGGGAGCTGAACAGCCTGAACCTGGTGCCCTACAGCCAGGTGACGCCGCAGCGCAGCCAGAGCAGGAGACCAGTCCTCTTCAGCCCCGCCGCCCTGGCCGGAGCCCTCCTCCACCGCATCCTCAGCACCACCGGCAGCCTGGACTACAGCAGCTGCAAGCTTGGTGAGAGAGAGAGAGAGAGAGAGAGAGAGAGAGAGAGAACGTGTGTGTTGGTTTTTGTCTTCCTCTTGGGGTCGGCAGAAGCTGTTATGCAATCTCCTCACGCAACTCCAGTGTTGCTGTGATCCCAACTGGATGCCTGGCCACCCCACCTGCTAGAGGGGTGGGGGGGGGGGGGGGGGTAAAGCCCTTTGAGACAGTAACTGTGATGAAGCGTGGTACAATTAAAACGGACTTGACTTGACTTGACTCACCGCCGCCGGTAGGACATCCCAACACAGACATCATGGGAGACGAGGGGGTGGATATGATTAAGAGGTATCATTTACGTTGACGTTTGGGACATTTGGAAGATGCTTTTGTCCAACGCGACTAACAATAAGCAGATTTGTCCAAAGAGAGTGAAACAACAATATAATCACAGACGGTACAGTAAGATTTGAATTGAAGTTTCAAGTTTCATGATTGCTAGGCTAAGCCAGTGAGATAGCTCGGATAAGATGCTACACAATGCTCCGTACTGTTTAGAGTGTCCAAGAACACGCAAGAACACGCAAGATGCTGCACAACGATAAGTACTATTTGTAAGTACCGGGACGTACGAACGAACATACAAGTAAATGCTTTAGGGATCTGAGAGGGGATGGGATCCAGACCCTGGTTCCATACAAAGATAATGTGAGGAGTGAGGCTGAGTCGCTGGTCCCGTCCTCGGCCCTTTTGAAGGCGGGAGATGGGAGCCTCGTCCTGCGCCGCCAGGGGGGGGGGGGGGGGGGGGGTAATCAAGTTGCGAGTAACTAGACACACAGCTCTGCGGGAGCCAGTGCCAACGCACATGCCCTACTTCAGAAAGTTGATCCACGCCATCAGGATGATGGTGATGATGGTGATGATGGTGATGATGGTGATGATGGTGATGATGGCGCTGCACGTTTGTCTGCTCTCGTCTCAACGTCTCTTCTCTCCTCCACTTCCTGCTCCCCGGCCGCCCCGCGTCAGACATCCTGACCAAAGAGGAGTTCCACCTGCGGCAGAGTGTCGACCCCTTCGTTCACTACCGGGAGAAACCGGTGACGTTTGAATGCGTCTCCAGGGAAAAGATAGAGGAGGTCGCCGCAAAGGTGGGTTTTGTTTTGGGGGTGCAGCGCTCCAGGGCCCCTAGGGGGAGCTCAGGAGCCGGGCCAAGTGGATATATTAGAGAAATCACCAAAACCATGCGTGTGTGTGTGCGCACGCTCACATATCCATTCATAATAGTGCGTCTACATTTTGTCTTTGCGTAAGATAAGCTCAAATATACCAACAACATAAGAATAAAAACAATACAATAATAAATGTACAGTGAATAAGCCTAAAAGAAAAATACAGGTAAGATATATAACAAAAACAAGTTGGCAATAGTATTTAGAACTAGTAATGAGAAGTAGTATTGCACATGATGATGAAAGGTAATACTCCTAGGTAATATTGCAAGGTAATATTGAGACGTAATAATAGTTTAATAGTCGTGTAATAGTTCTCTGTTTTGCTTTCTGCTTTACTGATGTCTACTGCGATGATGCACCCCTAGCATACTAACATGCATGCGTACTAGTAGCATGCTAGGGGTCTCCTCTAAATCCATCCTCTGCTCCACAGGGCAAGCACTGTCTCCTGGAGGCGGAGCTGAGCTGCGTGAAGGACCTCCTCCGTCGGGAGATCTACCCAATCATCATCTACGTCAAGATCTGCGACAAGAATGTCAGGAAATTACGGTAGGAGGCTCCCTAATCCCCCTCATCCCTAATCCCTGCTGTGTGGGGCGTGTGTGTGTGTGTGTGTGTGTGTGTGTATATAGGGTGCTGGGTGACACACACACACACACACACACACACACACACACACACACACACACACACACACACACACACACACACACACACAGGGCATGGTGTAGTCCACTTCTGATTCATCTGATGATATGCTAGAGTCAGATACAGGGAGCACAGGGTTGCACGTGGGGGCATGTATAATAAAGTGAGATGCTGGGGGCTTGGGAAGGGCATAGCATGCTTTTGGGGGGGGGGTCTTGAATACCCCCCCTCACCCACCCCTCACTCGTGCCATCCTGTAGCTGTCTCCAGCTCGTGGCCTGCAGAGCCTTCCCTCTCCTGCTGCTGCTGCTGCTGCTGGTGGGAGTTTCCCCGGTGCATTACAGGAGGAAATGTAATTAAAAGTCGGCCATGTTACACACGCTGAGTGTCGGCCGTCTGGCGATCTCACGCCACACGACACGACCATCACAGAGTAAGAAACTATAAAACATAAATACAAAGGACATAAAAAACGAGTATTCCATTGTACTCGTTACATATGGCAATAAAGGAATCTTGAATCTTGAGCTGTCCCATAATCCTTTGCGGTTCGCACACACACACACACACACACACACACACAGACAAACACGCAAGCACACACATACAAAGCCCCTCATCTAGCAAGCACATGCACAAGCAGATGTTCAAACACATACAGACGGACACACACACACACACACACACACACACACAGTGCCTAGAGCATTTCTCTCCTGCACTAACGACGGCAGCTGTGTTTAATTTGTTGTGGAAGAAGCCATTATGATTATTATTATTATTATTATTATTATTATTATTATAAGCCCCGGGTTCTGCAAACAGTACACGGGGAGCCCATTTGTAACACAGCTTTAGTCACACTTCACCTTCCCTTAGTTGCCAGGCGATGTATTATTATTATTATTATATACACTGTGTGGTAATGTAAAACTGAAACTAATATAGCTTTCACCAATCCATTTTGTTTTGTCGATTGCTGCATTATGGCAGATGTAATGTGTGGATTACAAATTGATTTTACTTGATACAACTGTATGCTGTCATTGCTGTGGGCATCCATTTTATGATAGATCAGAAATCTATTGATATTAATACTGCCAGATGTTACAGGCGTGTGAATTGCACGTCAAAACTACAATTGTTAGTGTGACATCGAAGCCCTGTGTCTCTTCTTGTCACAATGTTTGCATGCAACGCTGCTGCGGCTTACTTCCTGTTTCCTCCCCCCCCCCGCACCACACACACACACACACACACACCCATAGCAAGCTCCCCCTGCGCGTCGAGTCGGAGGAGGACTTTGTGAGACAGTGTCGGTCCAGGGAGAAGGAGCTGGAGGGCGTGGCCTGTCTGTACGCCAGTGTGGAGCCCGAGGTGTGGGCGGGGCCCGACGACCTCGTACGGGTCGTCAAGGAGAGGATCGCCGAGGAGCAGAAGAAAATGATCTGGGTGGAGCAGGACTTACTGTGAGGCGGGGACCCTACACACACGCACACACACACACACACACACACACTGATACACACACACTGATACACACACACACACACACACACACACACACACACACACACCAGTATGTATTTTATATAATATGCAAAATACCTGTACATGTAACATAGGAGAGCTTTTTTCACTGTACATTATGTTGATCTTCTTAATCTCCCACATAACCATTGTACTTTTTACAAACAGAATGAGGCCAACGTGTAAATGTGTCTATTTCGTGTCACAAATTAAAACAAAACAAAACAGGAAAAGATCTCTGCGTGTAATTTTTAATAACGCTATTTTTTTTTACCTTTCATCAATGTTATCTCCCAATTTCCGTCATTATGTTGATGGTGATATGGGGTCCGGCGCCCCCTTATGGCTGTCGTGAATACTGCACCTGAAGAACACAGGAGAATGTGTTGTTGGCACTTAATGTCCACTTTCAAGAGATCCAAACACACACAGCAATTTTCCCATTGGCGTGTGTGTGTGTGTGTGTGTGTGTGTGTGTGTGTGTGTGTGTGTGTGTGTCCGCGCATGGAAATAAATTATCTAGTATTATCTAGTGATTTGAAAGTTATGATTTAGAATCGATTCGTCCATCTCGGAGCAGCCTGTGAATCATACACATCATCACTAGTGAACACAGAATTCTTTAGAAGGACTGCATGCATGTGTGGAAATAATATTATTTCCACACATGCATGCATCTTCTGTGTTCCTCTTCTGACTAGCAGTGACTAGTAGTGACACAGTACACAGTATTCAGCCAAAAGAGTACAGCCGTTACACACACTGCTGTGGCTGATGTTACGCAACGTGTGTAATTAGTCGCTCTCCCGCTCCCGATCATGGATTTATAATGAGAGCCCCTAATGAATGGGCGGATCTAGTGCCCCTGTAAACACTGAGCTCGGACCCCCTGTGGCCCTTGAACAGGAATTTTATATTGTTTTCATTATTGCAATGCAATTTAATTACAATTTAATTTGTAGGCTATTGCAGTGCGCTAGAACTTTATTGATCCCGAAGGAAATTCTTGTGCCAGGTTGCATAGCAATAGAATAAAACAATAGAGAAATAAACAGTAGAATAATGAAAATAGTATAACAGATTTACAAATGTACAGTCGGTCTAAGTCTACTTAAGTATAAAAATATAGGTAAGATAAGATATTCAGTCAGCAAAAACAATTTGGCGTGTAATAAAAGGGTAATAATAATAATAATGTAAGAGGAAGTATTGCCCATGATATAAAGAATATTAAGAATATTGCACATAATGATGAAAGGTATTGCATAGCATGGTAATATTGCAAGGATAATATTTAGAGGTACGCTCACAGTACGCGTTATAGTACCTAGTGATTCAACTCAACATTTTGAAAGCTTGAACACTGCGTATGTCTCGTTTGTTCCGATCGAATGTGTCCCTCTGACCACACAACGGGGGCCCCCCCAGCCTGCAGGCTCCTTCCTGACAGTGGCTCTAAAAACCGCCTCTGCCCTCATGCTGTCTCTGAGACGTCAACATCAAAGTCTCGCGATGCTTTGCGCGGCACACGGTCTTCAAATACCAGCGGCTCAGCTGACGCGGCGCGCAGCGGTCCAGGGACGAGGAGGTAGCATGCGGCCACCTTTGTTCTTTTTCTTCTTTTTTTTCCTGCAAGAAAAACCAAAGCGGTTCGTTTTTTTGTGCGACCAGCGGAGTCTTCTCTCTCTGCACAGCCTTCCGTAGATTTAAAAAAAGTCGCGGTTTAACTTTTGTCTCGCTGCCGCTGCGCTGCACACGGTGTATGGCATCGGTGGTGGTGGTGGTGGTGGTGCTGCTGGCTGCTGCTGGTGCTGGTGCTGCTGCTGCTGCTGCTGGTGTGGTGGTGGTGAGGCGGTAGGTATCCGCTCGCTCGGTGTTTTATCTTTCCTCGCGTGATCGGTCCCGTCCGACGCAAAACGCGGTGCAAAAAAAAACGACAAGGTCCGAGACACCGACACCGTTTGTTTTTACGTCGTACGCCGCGTTCCCGCCGCGCCGTGCCGCGCCGCGCCACGCCGCGACCCCCTGACGGTGAAAGGCTACATTGTCTCCGCTGTGCCGCGACCACCGCCGCTGGTGTCGTGCGGAGAGAGAGAGAGAGAGACCGTCCACTGCCTGCATGGATCTGGTGAATGATGAACTAGTCAATGAGTTGGTGGAGGTATCGTAACAGTTTGGATAAAACTCCCGTTATGTCCCCCACCCATCACCCCCACCCCCCCCCCCCCCATCACCCTTTCCATTGCTGGATCACATTCTTGACGGTCTGTCTGTGTCAATAGATGCAGGCTCCTGTAGCCTACAGTTCACTAAATGCAGTGGAAGCTGATTTTATATTTTTTTGCAACACCATCTTGTCATCTCGTTGTCGGAAAAGGGGGAAATAAAACCCAGCTATTTGGAAACCACAACGTGTTTCCAAATGTAGACGTATGCTATAAAGTCGAGTTTGAACACCGAGGCAGCGAAACCTCAGCTCCAGGGATCCGAGTGGACGAGATATACTCATCGAACAATATAGGAGTAAAAACACATGACGTGCTTATATTCAAAATATCAATACATGGCGAAGTGTTAATGCAGCACTGTGACCGACACGCGACAATTAACCGATACGTGTACAGAGAATATCAATTTTCCCAGTTTTAATCTCTCTATGGATGAAGCACAAACACATTGAAATGCTCTGGAAGCGCCACTGTGCGAAAAAAAGGGGGCGTGGTTAGGAATGTCACGGCTACCTGCGAGGTTACTGTGGGCGTGGCCAGGTCCACGTCCTTCCAAGGGAGCAGAGTGTGAGCTTCTCGAGTGACGCAATGGTCCAAATGACTGTCATACGTTTTAGTTTGTGGGCTTATTTGCATTTTTGTGTATTTGTCACACAAAAAAACGTGTCATAAATATTGTGAATTGAATGAACTTGATTCTTCTTCTTGTGATGTGGGCACATCAGTAGTGGCATTCTGCCAGCCTTTCCAAACTTCTAATTCATATTTAAAATGACCTATTTCTATAGGCCAAACCAAAAGAAAAAGCACATTTTTAATATTTTACCTAACCCAATAACCTGAGTTACGTCAGTTTTAAAGTTGACTTTCTTAGTTTTGCTCCATATGTAATATAATAATTCCATTGTGTGATTGATATTTCATTTGTAGGCTGCTGTTGGTGTGGAACAGAAGAGTGGGCGTAAATCCATGGTTTGACTCTCGCACACCTACATGATACGCTCCAGAGCGCACACACACACACGTGCGCACACACACGATGAAGATAAGCTCTCGCCAGGCATCCATCGCCATGGTGAGACTCCCGGAACCTGTTTCCATGGTGACCCACTAGAGAGCACAACAGGATCACCCTCCCCCCCCACATCCAATCTGTTGTCATGGTGATACATAAGGAGAGAAGCGGGTTACCGAGCTGTACTCCATTGTCACGGCGATCCTGTAGCCCGTCACGCCTGCTAAAGCGCTAACAGCGGCCGCTGGCAAGGTGGTGGAGTTCGGCACCGGCCATGGGAACGCCCAGACTGTTCCAGATCTTTCTGGTCCTGGGCTCCGCCTTCATGATCCTGCTGATCATCATCTACTGGGACGACGTGGGAACCTCCCACTCCTACGGACACACCCCCTTCTCCCCCAGGCCCAAGACACCCCACACCCCTCCCCAACAACAACAACAACAAAAAAGACAACAACAACAGCAGCAGCACAAACCATCGCAAACGCCGTCCTTCCTCTCCGACATCGACGCCTTCGTCAACCAGTTCCTGGAGCTGGGCACCGGGGAGCCCACAGACCCCGCCCCCGCCGACACCGCCAACCAATCGGAGCGGGCGGAGGAGCGATATGTGCCGCGGCGCGAATGGAAGATCCACCTGACGCCCGTGGCGGCAGAGCTGCAGCAGAGACAGGTGGGATGATCACTTCATCTATCTTAATTAGCCAATTAAGAGAGTTCTAGTGTAGATAATAACAGTAGATCATCATTGTATCCTTTAAAGGACTCCTATTATACCGCCAGGTGTGAGCGTGATTAGCCATTCCAAGCGGTTTCAAAAACCGGTTGGAATGGCCCCACTTGACATCACAAGTGGGAGTGTCCACCTAGAAGTATGCTGGATAGATCAGCTTGCTACCAGCCTACCCAGTGGACTGTAGCAACTGGTAGGCTGATCTATCCAGCGTACTTCTAGGTGGACACTCCCACTTGTGATGTCAAAAACCTCTTGGGATGGCTAATTACGCTCACACCTGGTGGTATAATAGGAGTCCTTTAATAAGCCAATTATGTTATTTCTAGTGTAGATAATAATAGAATATATTATCATTGTATCCTTTAATGTGGTGCGGCAATGCACTGTGGTGCATTGTCTGCAATAAACCAATCTATTGGAGAGTTTGCGGCTTAATGAAGACAGTGCAGGTGGTATGCTGTTAGCATGCTAGCGCTGTATGTGGTGATGGTGGCTCATGGTTTAACCTGTGGTGCATTGATTAGCCAACGAGCTAATCAACCACACACACACACTACAAGTTGTTTTATGTCATAATAATAATCTGAAATTGGATCTAGCAGCTCCTTTCAGGTATACTTTCAAGTATATAAGGATAAGAATTGGGGGAAGACAAATATGGTTCATTAGCCACTGAAATGTCCAGTCACTCTTCATTTATTAAAAAAGATGGATTTTTTACACTTTTAATTGCCTTTTCTGTCTTTTTTTTTAAATGAAAATTGTATTGAACCCATTGAAACCACCAGGAGCAGAGGCGGCGGCTGCTCCGTGAGATGTGTGCAGACGACAGCATGTGGTTCCCCGGGAAAAACGCCTCGTTTGACGAAATCCCCAACAAGGCCCTGGACCACCTGATCGTGGACGACCGACACGGCATCATCTACTGCTACGTGCCCAAGGTAGGCGAGAGCATGCCGGTCGTTTTTTGTTATATATTTTTATTTTTGTGTGTGTGTGTGTGTGTGTGTGTGTATATATATACAAACAGTGTAATCCGCTTATACTGATCACGTTTGTCCGGGTCAAATTGATCACTATAAGCGGTTGATTACTATAACCGAAATGTTCAAATTTTCTTTATTTTTTATGCAGATTACCATCCAATTGACATTTGTATATATAATACATTAATACATGTATAAAGTAATGAAACGGACAGCTTTGCTATTTATTTTTTTATTTATTTATATCAGTGATCACTATAAGCGGATTACACTGTATATATATATTATATACAGTTATTATTATTATTTTGTTATTTTTTATATATATATATATATATATATATATATATATTTTTTTTTATAAAAAATGTTCTCCTGGTTTCACTCAAACATCCGTCTACTTGATTGGCAGTAGGAACAGCCTTCTTCACCAGACACTTGGATTGACTATTTACTAGTCTGCCATCAACCAGGCTAGCTGCTCGGGGAAGTAGGCTAGACAACGTGGTCCATGTCAGTGATGATTTAGAACCAGGAAATTAAAGCCTGCCCGTTCTCGGGGTATGTTGTTGTCCAGTCAAATAGTGGTTGATTCAATGTTCTGTTCGATACAAAGTCAATGGGGGCGGGTGACCTGAGGCAATCAATCGTGCCCTGTATCGACCATATTGTCTATACCGCTTGATTGACTACAATCTATGGTTGACTTCACATCTAATTATGTGCAACGAGCGGGTGGATAAATCTGGTTTGTAGTTTGTAGTGGACAAATTAACTTGGACAAATGGAAAATATGAATGAGCCGCTGTACGACTTGATACGTTTGCCTACGTTTTCTAATTCTGCATTCTGGATGTGTACTAGTAGGGCGGGCCTGAATACATCACGTCGAGCTTTGCCAAAGCTTGAAACGATTATCCAAAGCTGCTGTGGATAAACGTATGGTTTTCTGAACGAATATTTGAATATTCAGACTGAGAAAAAAAAAAAGTCAGTGTGTTTTCTTTCTCTACTTGAATCGCAGCCGGCGGAGAACACTGCCGTTTACTTTTCATTTCTAATCCTATAGTTTTTTTAGTAATGCAAAAATGTTAATGTTTATTAATTTACCAACCCGTTATTGTTACTGTTAGTAGTTGGTATCTTTTAGCAAATATTCTAATATTTGGGCCCAGCTCTTTATTTTTACATGACCAGCAAAAACGTGTGTGTGTGTGTGTGTGTGTGTGTGTGTGTGTGTGTGTGTGTGTGTGTGTGTGTGTGTGTGTGTGTGTGTGTGTGTGTGTGTGTGTGTGTGTGTGTGTGTGTGTGTGTGTGTGTGTGTGTGTGTGTGTGTGTGTGTGTGTGTGTGTGTGTGTGTGTGTGTGCATTGAGAAGACAGACCGACTTCATGTTAAAATGTACAATATTGATCTCTGTCCCCCGTGTGCCACGCCCCTCCCCACCACCAGGTGGCGTGTACCAACTGGAAGAAGATCATGATCATCCTGAGCGAGAGCATGCTGCAGGACGGGGCACCGTACACCGACCCACAGGCCATCCCCAGGAACATGGTGCACAACAGCAGCTCTCACCTGACCTTCAACAAGTTCTGGCACCGCTACGGCAAGTTCTCCCACCACCTCATGAAGGTAAGTGCAGTGGAAACGCACACCAAGTTCTGGGGAAGTCTCCATGCAGTGAAGGTGCCATGGGTTGGGCTGGCTTAAGCTCTCCATGATAAGTGTTAGCGTCAATGGATTGCATTTAGAAAGCGCTTTTATCCAAAGGGATACTACAATAAGGGATAACAATATGGCTGCACATTCACACATTCATACGCATATTCGTGCACATCTTGACACTCGGCTAAGGCGGAGCCAGGGCATCGACCCAGCAACCTTCTGGCTACCAGACAACTGTTCTACCTACCTGAGTCACTGCTGCCCCCATAAATAATAAATACACTGTCCGACGGCTATAGAAAACAAGAACTATCCTGAACTGCATAAATTGAGAATCCATTGAATCCGCCCAGCCTAGTGTCTAGAAGACGGGTCTTCTCAAAGGCCCAACCTAACCCTTCTCATATGATTTTATATCCAATTTATACATGATTAGAGTCCCCCCCCCCCCCCCTAAAAAAAAATTCATTTGCCCCCTTGCTTGCAGGTGAAGCTGAAAAAATACACCAAGTTCCTGTTTGTGAGGGACCCCTTTGTGCGCCTCATCTCCGCCTTCCGCAACAAGTTCCTGGAGACCAACGACAACTTCTACAGCCGATTTGCGCAGCCCATGCTGCGTCGCTACGGCAACCAGCCCACGCCGCCCGCCTCGGCGTCTGAGGCCCTCGCCGCGGGCATCTCGCCGACCTTCCCCCAGTTTGTCCAGTACCTGCTGGACCCGGCCACGGAGAAGGCGGCGCCCTTCAACGAGCACTGGCGGCAGGCCTACCGCCTCTGCCACCCCTGCCAGATCCAGTACGACTTTGTGGGCCACCTGGAGACACTGGAGGAGGATGCCGAGCACCTGCTGCGGCAGCTACGCGTGGACAACGTGGTGGAGTTCCCCGCCCCGCCGCTGGGGAACACCTCGGCCAGCCACTCGGTGGCGGACTGGTTCAGCGCGGTGCCCCTGGAGGCCCGGAGGCGCCTCTACAAACTGTACGAGCCGGACTTCAGGCTCTTTGGTTACGAGCGACCGGACTCTGTTCTGGAGGAGTGATTTAAATAAATAAATAATAATTGTACACACTCCGGCACTAAAAAGGGAAGAACAAGGCTGTTCCTATGAACACACGACTCCTCTGAAAAATGGGATTTGACTGGAGATGAGGGTACACAGCTGTAACTTGGTAGCGTAGCATATTGCATTGTACTCGTCTTTGAACTGTGACGGTCACGCCAAGTATTTTGCACTCCTGTTAAACTTCAAACGTCAAGTGTCACCCCCATGCCTTTACCAAGCCATGCCTGTCAATTATTTAGGAAAGCCCCCTTTCTGGGACATCACCCAGAAATGTTGTAGCTCTATGTGGTACCAAAATGTCCCCCCAACCAACCAACCAACGCACGCCGTGTTTCCACCAAAAAGTACTAGTCCCCGGAACTACTTTGCAGGAACTAAAAAAAGTACCTCGTAACCACGCAAAGTTCCTCTGGTGGAAACGTGGCTCAAGTTGTGATTGAACTAGACCAGTGTTATCCTGCTACTTAAAAGCGGTGCTGTGGACACAGTGTGGACCTTCGATTGAAAACAAAAGTACTTGAGGGGTATTTGGTTGCACTCCTAACTTTATGTTTTATGTTGGTTGTTAATGCATGACAAATGTACATTCAACAGTATTGCACAGGATTTATTTGTAGTACTCCAGTAGTTTCTGTATACCCCCATCATGAACAGATTAAGGGTTTATTCTTTGCTTTGGTTTTCATACTCCATCCAATCCTGAGTTGATCAAGGGATGTTTCTTGGTGCAAAGCCAGTATCGTATCGTGTTTTATTATTTGCATGGATATTTATTTTCTTCTACAGTATACGCCAAACTGCTTGTTTTATATCACGGCATGCCACGACGTCGTCAGCCCCGAGTGAAGATATGAAACGGTCGACGCACAGTTCAATAAATAATCGTTTACAGTCAAAGCAACGTGACGAAGCACAACAAATGGAAATTGAGGAGGTTGGCATTTGGAGTGCGGTGTCTCAACACGCCTCCCCATAAAGAGCATCTCTGCATTCTTGTGATTCCTGTGTCCGACCTCAGCCGTCCAACAGCCCCTCGTTACATCAGTCACTAGTGGGATAGTTCTATATTTTCGGAACCCAAGTGTAGTTTGTCACCTGACAACTTGACACACGGCACAGATGATTTTTTTTCTTTCAGGTTGCACACGACCACAACCACAACCTGTCTGACGCGTGCTCGCGTTTCCTTGCGTTGCGTTGCACTGCTTTGTCGTGTAACCATGGCGACACGGCAGCGCGGCCCCCGCCCCCGCCCCCCCTCACCGCTGTCAGTCTCGTACAGCGGCTGTTGACGGCTGCTCGGCGTACTGCCCTGGGCGTGCACGGGAGCAGCGGAGGAGACCGGAGTGCGTGCAGATGTGTCGAGGCAGACATTTTGTTTTGGAAACACAGAAAAGACAGTGCCTTTGGTGTTACTATGGAGACAAAGTTTATAAAGACCCACGGCAACAACAAACGAAAAAAGCCAATGTATTTTTGTAATAGGATTTGTTTTCTCCCCTTTTGAACTCCATACAGTGTTGGTCGGTGTTGCCTGTATGAGCTGCCAATATGTCTATTTGATAGACCGTGTTGTTCCACCCAAGTGGATCCTCTGTGTTGTTTTGTTGTAGCCTACTGTGTGTGTGTGTGTGTGTGTGTGTGTTGCTGTGATCTATGCCACACATTTACATTACAACCCGTCATCCCCGTTAAACAAGTGCTCACTGTTCTAGTCTTATCATTATTATTAATGCCATTATGTGATTTATTTATTTTACTTTTGAGTTGCAGACTTTTTGAGGTGTGGGCAGATGTGTCGGCACAATACATCAATACAATCGAACAATAGAATGAATGACGCTGTGCTATTTGAATTGAAACTCCACTGGACTTCATCATTGCAGCGAACGTAACTTCGTCCATGCTTAATTGTTAACGTTAACGTGATTGGCATGAATAGGCCTCAATAGGCATGTTTGACAGAGTGGAGAATGCCCTGTTGTCTTTGATTAGAATGGTATCGGTCATAATAGGATTTTAACTGTTCATTAGGGGAATGCTAATCTTCTTAATCATTTGGCAAAGTTCTATTCATTTATAGACACGAGAGGCTGGACCTCCAATATCTTTATTAATAAGACATGTAATTACTTTTAGAAGAGAAGAGGTTTATCATGGGATCAGCTGAGTTCATGAGGTAGCAGATTACTATCACAAAGACAGGATGAATAAGAAGGAGCTAGAAGATAGAATCAGATCTTTGCAGAATCTATTATTTATTGCGTTGTTAGATTGCATAGGTTATGTTCTTCATTTGGCGATGACGCCAGAGAAATAAATTTGAGGCATAATATGGGTCTGTTATCCTTTTCTGTTTCCGTCCTTGTATCTAACCGCAAACTGATTACACTAAATACGTGTGGTTTTTTTTGCTTTGCCAAACAAAATGGCTTTTCCTTCTGGGGTGGAATGTCCATCCACTGCCAAGTGTATGTTACAGAGCAAGGGGGCATGTAGACAACGTTTTATGTATAGCCTACGAGACTAGACACCTTCCAGAGTCTATACCTTTATTTTACAGTCTATGGTCTATATACAACTACTACAGTAGGCCTACAGGAGGGGGGCAGCAGCATCACACCTAACATTTTGACATCCAGTCAGCGTTGAATCGACGTCAAAGTAAATATCAGACAGAGTGGAAAACGTATTGCATCGATCAACTGCTTAAAATGGGGCTGTAGCAATGTTTGAGTTGCCACAATGCCTGTTCGGGTTCTCCAGAAGGAGAGGACGGAGTCGGTCTGACAAGCAGAGTAGTTTTAATTACAACAAAAATCGCTCTTTCTCATCTAAGGCAGGAAAACATAAATATAATACAAATAGATAGCGTCGTTTGCCCTTGCCGTTCCCAGCCTCTTACTGTGGGGACAGTAGACAGTTAAGAGAGTTAACATACACCCAGAGAATTTGTGAGCGCACTGGAACACTGAACCTTTAGTTTAACAAAAGTATGAGCAGAGTTCTCTGAGTATGCCGTGCACCTCCAACTGGATGGCGACTGACACCCATTTTCGGATCCCTAATCCACCGTGAACCAAACCCCTGACATCCACGAGTTTCACAACAGCGACTTAATTCAGGAGCTCTGCCAGGCAGGAGCCTGCCCTGCATGAAAACCCCACCCCAGGTGATGTCTGTCTGCGACGTCATCCTCCAAATGACCTTGGTTATCCCTGGAAATGATCTTATGGATGTGTTTCATGAACAGTTCTGATGATTCTTAGGCTCCAATGAGGCCTGAGGGCCGAGCAGGGCGGACAGGTGATGAGTCAGCAATAGGAGGGCCACAGAATGACCAGTCAGACCCATGCAGCTGCAGCCTGAAACACTCATTTATTCATTCATTCATTATGGAAACAATATCTTCACTACAATGATCTCTATCATCGGGGTGTCTCGTCATGTTTAATATTTACTGAACTAGACACAGATTACAATGTATTATTCAGATGTACACTTTATATTTACAGCATGCTCAATATAAAAATGGATTAAGCTCAATTGTTTGTGGTTCAAGTATTCAGTCAAACGGCACCAAATCAATCAATCAATTAACAAATACCAACTTTTTTCACACCAGTGATCACTTAAAATATATAATAAAGGATCACATTAAATGGCTGAAACATTACATTGTAATATATACATATATATATATATATATATATATATATATACAAAAAGCCTTTATATATACAAAAAGCATTGTGCATTCGGAGAGCAATTAAAACTTCAGCGTTTCCGGAACATTCTCTGCGATACAGATTAATGTGATTGCAGCACCTCTTGAATCTTGAATTGATTGGGTTTCTACCGCCATTCCAAACTTTATAGTCCCCCAAGTCTGTGGGAACGCCGACGACTCATCCAGGCCAACTTCCGTCTTCCGTGGAGTGATGCCAGATGATTTGCACATCAAGGAGCATCAAACAGCTCACTGCCTTGAATTTCAACCTCTTCCAAACCATCCAAATGGAAATGTGTTTCATCTGAAAGCCCCCATAGCACTTTATACGTACAGAACTGTTCAAAAGGTCTGTTGATATAGTCAAACAATGTCTCATTTCCATCTTCTCGATGGCCCTCAAAAAGTGTAGCATAGGGTTATGTAAAAAATAAAGGAGGAATTAGATACTGACCATCTTGTTGATTCCAATACTGACCATTCAGGTCGATCTCTTCCCTGATTGGTTCAGGGGAATCTATCTTGCCTGTCAATCACAAAAATCTTCATTCTCTTTTCTGCTCTCTCTCTCATCTCTATTCACAACTCTCAAATGATGTTACCTCCGACACCTTTAAAGGTCCCCTCTTATACCACCAGGTGTGACCGTGATTAGCCATTACAAGCCGTTTCAAAGTTGTCATGAGACTAAAATTGTCATTGTGACAAAGTGACATCACAAGCGGGAGTGTCCACCTCGATGTATCAGCTTACCCAGTGGGCGGTACCAACCGGTAAACTGATCTAGTCTGTGTACATCTGGGTAGACACTAGTGATGTCACTTCGTCACAATGACAATTTTAGTCATGTGACAATTTTGAAACGGCTTGTAATAATGGCTAATCACGCTCACACATGGCGGTATAATAGGGGCCTCTTTAACCCCCCCCCCCCATCACTCGCCGGTGGACTGAACCAGGTATCCGTTGAAGGTGATGTAGACGTCGGTGTCGTCGCCGTACACGGCGTTCTCCCGCTGGCGTTTGTAGAGGCGCACCCAGACCTCGTCACCCGGCGACAGCTGCAGCATCAGGCTCTGGCTCTGCATGATGGAGCGTTCGCTGGGCTGCGCGTACAGGATGGCCTGCGGCATCTCGTTGAGCATCACGTGCACGTGCGTCTCCTTGGAGTTCCAGGTGTGCACGTTGACGTTGAAGAAGTAGATGCCGGCGGCGCGGCAGCGGAAGCGCCCGTGGAACATGTCAAAATGACTGTGCAGGTTGACAAAGGTAGTGTCGAACACCAACGCCTGGTACACCTCCAGGCCATGCAGGGCCTTGCGGCGGCCCACCGAGAAGGCCGACACCGCCTCGGCGTCGGGAGTCTTGCAGGGGTCCCCCGGGCGTCCGGCCTCACCCTTGCTTCCCTGGAGGCCCGCGGGCCCCGGGGAGCCAGCGGGGCCCTCCGCCCCGGATTTCCCCGGCGTCCCCCTGTCTCCGCGGTCCCCCCGGTCTCCTGCGTGGGGAAACAGGGTGGTCAAGGGCCTGCTGTGGCATCATATTGATGTCATAACTAGAGGGTGCTAAAACACAAGGTGAAAAATATAAACATGCACGTTTTAACATTTTGCGTGCGTAAATATCCCACTCGAGGGCGCAAATGTGAAACTCAAGCTGAGATACAACCTCCACATACAGTATATACAAGAGGAATAGATACAGGTAAATAGCCACATTGAGTACTAGCGTTTATATCGGGCTGGGCAATAATTCAATATGATCCTTTATCGTCTTCGAATGGTATTGTATGGTCATGAAGTGAAGATATCTACTTATTGTGATACCCAGTTTTCTAATATAAATTAACGATAATGACGAGATATGCCCTTGCTTACAATGATCAAATTATGAGGTTTGAAACGTCAGTGAGAATGGAGAACTAGTCCAATACAATACTTTTAATATATATTTATATATATATATATTTTTTTTATATATTATAGATGATTCATGTTATTTTCTTGGGCTTTTCGTGAACTTCCGAAGCAGCACAACATCTGACAGGCCCTCCTGTGGTTTGACTCCTCTGCAGACTTGGAGGTTTATACTTATTCTTGGTTTCTTCTGAAAAGATACTTTTTCTAAAATCTAAATTACCAGCAAGAAGGTCTACTTTTGTCACATTCTTTTGCCCCCTGCTGTGCACACACACACGCACGCGCACACACACACACATATATACACACACACACACACACACACACACACACACACACACATACACACACACACACATATACACACACACATACACACACACACACACACACACACATAGACACACAGACACACACACACGCACAGTATTTTGTCACATAAGCAAGTACATTTTAGCGCACGGCTGATTTAGAAGAGCAATATTCTCTGTATGCAGCAGCCATGTATTAGTAATAATCACAATAGCTCTGCAATTAAGACTGGTTTCTAATGTGTTGCATAATGTGTGAGAGAGGGAAAGGGTGGCATTTCAGACACACAGCATTGAACTATTGAACCGATTGAACGAGCAAATGAAAAATATCGTGAAAACCCCCCAAGGTTCTGCAGCACCTTTCAGAATGGTCATGTTGATGTAGGTGTGGACTTGGGGCCCGTGGTGGTGCAGGAAGGTCTCGTCTGGTGGCTCCGCGCTGCCCTCTAGTGGCTCCAGGTCGTCACAGCAGAGTCGGCAAGGGGCAGGAGGAGGAGGAGGAGGAGGAGGAGGCACCAGGGAGGGGAGGACCAGGACGACGTGGAGCATCATGGTGACGATGGAGACACCGCGCATCATCACTCCACCTGTAAGATTTTATTTTATTTTATTTTATTTTAGTTAATTTTTTAATTTAAATTGTATTTCTCTATTGTTTTATTCTATCGCTATGCAACCTGGCACAATAATTTCCTTTGGGATTAATAAAGTTATGTCTTATCTTATCTTATCTTATCTTATCTTATTTCCGGAATAATAATGGATAATCATTGATTCATTATTGAATCAAAACAGCAGCAATACTCACAAAACGTGTATGTTTACGCAGCCTCACTAATCAAATTGTTAATCCGGAACAATCCCTTAAAAAAAGAACCCAACTGTTTTCTTGAAAGACTGTCCTTGTTATTACTTTCAATGATATGCTTCAAATAAGGTTGGGAAGGGAATGAAAGTCTATCTTCACTCCATGTTTCCCTCAAAGACCGGGAATGCTAAAAACATGGCTGATGGCTCATTTGGTAACTATTAAACACTGCATGCAGGGCAACATGAATTGGCCACTGTCCAACGCTCAGATATAAGCAATAGTCAGCGGTGTCAGTCATCTAAGAAAAGTGGACCTCCATCTGTGAATGGTTAAAGGCAGTGGGGGGGGGGGGGGGGGGGGTTAGATGTTGGATGTTGAACATTGTACAAGTACTTAAAAGGAAGAACATTTTGAAACACACAAGGGAACGCATTTCATCGTGTGTGCTTATGAACTCATCGGCAACTCCACATGCACAATATGAACACACAGGTGCAGAAGGAAAAATCGCACGGCTTGACCATCTGCTATTCTGTGGCTGCGGCCACCTTAGGAAGGTTCCTAAGGTTCCGACTGAGTGAACGACCCGCAAGTATCTGACAAGAGCTGCTCGAATTCTCCTAAATGCGAAGGAAATGTGCTTCAACGCTTCCTTTCTTATCTCCTCATTTAGTACCCTTAACGAAAAGGAAAGGAGATTGTAGTTTCACCGCGGCAGAAACCACACGTCCATTACACCAGCCGTTACATAATGACGTGTCCTCGCGTAAGTGCAGTCGGTCTGCCTTTAGCACCGCACTTATGAATTCTCCTTCTCATCTTTACCGGGGGATGAAGGAAAAGTGCGTAGGAAAGGACATAGGGCATAGGACATGTGCTTTTGTATGACTTTGTCCCAACCCAACTCTTTCAGTGCTAGCTCTTTGGCAGTTTGTGTTTTCCACCCTCGGATGCTCCGGTCCAGACTCGTGGTTATACACAAGCCAAGGTAGTACTAGTAGTACTACGTCCAAAAGTGTTGCCGTGACGACAGTGGAGCACAATGCGAATGTTGATGTTTCAGAAAGAGGGGGGGGGGGGGGGTGGGCAGCGGCTTCCAATTATGTGCAATCGAGATGGGGGGGGGGGAGTGTGCGTGTGTTGATTATAGCCCTGGCTGACGCGACGTGAGGCCTCGCCAATGATGGGAGAGACGATGAACAGCGGGCGTCAGGAAATGACAGGAAATTAGGAAATAAAGAATGAAACAGAAGCCGCCCGCCGGTGTTGTGACACGACGACGAGACACCACCAGGGGAGGGGGGGGGGGGGGTGGTGGCGGGGGGGGTTACCAAGGGCTGTATTTTAGTCATTAACTGGAGGATCGTAATTAACTGTTTCGGCATATTGCAGCGGAATTAAAGTCGTTTCTCGCACACAGGAACACACACACACACACACACACACACACCACACACACACACACACACACACACACACACACACACACACACACACAGACAGGCACACACACACACATAGACACACACACACAGGCATGCAGGCACACACACACATACACACATGGATATATCCCATAATTGGCGCGCTTCATTATCCGTATGGGCTTCACACAGTGGTTTCATAGTTTGGAGACATGTTGGGTTGCTAGATGTCTTTCCCAGATTGGCGTTGGAAATATTATTCAGAATGGGTGAGAGGAGGCCAGAGAAAACAAGTCTCGGAGTCCACGGAGAGCATGAAAGCAGACCAGTCGTCCAGACCAGTTCATGGAGTTCCTTCCTTCAGCAGCACCCCGTCGCTAGGCTACTTGCAGCTTATTGGCCGTGCCAGCTTATATTTGAAACTAACTTGGCTAAGAATTCATTTGAATGTTACCCTGGCCACGTCAACATGGACAGCAATATTCTGACTATTGACCTTATTCCAAATAAGACAATATTTTGATGACGGTGTTTACGTGAGCTGCTTATAGAATATTCCATTATCATTCCCGTTTACATGTTGCGGAGCATAATAGTCAGATTAATGACTCACAGCCATCTTGTCTGCATCGTCAAGCAGGTGGCAACTGCCGTACGTGTCGCAAAATGCTGCGAACACCAATATAGTTATATATTTATAATGTGATTAAGGTGTTTGCATGTCTACATAATGTGACATTCAGCAGCTTCATCACAGACTCAACGTCTGTGCAACAACAGCATGTGGATTCCATTGTGCTGCAGTGCAAAAACCCATGAACCTCTGGCGGAACTGGTTTCCATCCACTTGAGATCTGAACGCACTGCAGCAATGTGTTTCATCTCATGTAAATAGGCTGTAAAAAAGAAGAGAAAAACTACACGAGACATACAATACAAATCACTACAGGGCTCTGTCAGAAGGATGGTTTACAAAAGGCTGGCTCACAAAAAACGTCGTCGCCAGAGTCCTAGCCAAAAAGAGAAAACCAAATCCAGCCTCAGGCGGAGTTGTGGTCTTGCACAATTGTCTATTAAAATCCTCGGGAGGGGGGGGGGGGGGGCAGAAAACTAAAAAGTAACTTGAGCATCAGCTGAGACACACGCAAAAACAAGATGCCACTCACTCACACACCACCGGTTCACACACACACACACAGCAGTGGAGGACTCTTGGCCTGCTAACTACAGCACGATAGCACATACACGTCATCGGAAAGGAACACCTCTCTCTGGGCATCCAGAGTCGTCTTATACAGGCTACACACACACACAACCCTATTTTCCATGACACAGTAAACAGGACGGCACACATTAAGTGTGTGTGTGTGTGTGTGACTTTAATTGATGAAAATCTCTCTAATAATTAGGGTTAGTGCAACTGTCACCAGAAGGTTTATACTGGCTGGAATGTGGAAATGATTTGCATTGATTGAAGGTTCAGCAGCAGATTGAAGCCTATGAGTGGATGATGGATGCTGGCAGGTATGGTGATGTTGCTGTCTCTGTGTTTTCACCAGTCTATTAAATCATGAATACATTTAGTTAGGCGAGACACATACAGTATATATTGTGAAAAATTACACATTGATTGTAAACACAATTGCATATCCATGCCACAAGGTGTGTGTGTCTGTGTGTGTGTGTGTGTGTGTGTGTGTGTGTGTGCGTGCGTGTGTGTGTGTGTGTGTGATTACACGTGGATAACTTTTGTAACTACAAACATCCACACATACCTAACCGACGCATTTGAAACTTTTGCATTATTATTATTATGTTATATATCTCTCCAGATGCGAGTGAACACAGGGCAGCAGAATATATCACGACAGTTGTTAGATTGTCTCACCTTTTTTCCACGGTGCAAGTGCTTCGGTCAGCGGATGGAAGGGGAATTCCTGAGTCAGCCTCTCTCTCCCTCTCGCTCTCTCCCACTCTCTCTTTCTCGATCCCTCTCTCTCCCTCCCTCTCCCTCCCTCCCTCCCTCTCCCTCCCTCTCTCTCTCTGCCATCTCCCTCCCTCTCCCTCTCTCTCTCTCTCCCCCCCTCCCCCCCTCCCTCTCCCTCCCTCCCTCTCCCTCCCTCCCTCTCCCTCTCTCTCTCTCTCTGTCATCTCCTCTCCTCTCTCACCATCTCCCACACATTCTCCTCTGTCGCCTTTCTTAATTATAGGCTAGTTCAGAATGAAAAATAAATAATAATAAGTAAAATGTTCTTTTGTGTTTGTCCATTAAAGTAAGTCTAGCACAGACAATAGTCCAAAATGTCATTGGTTTAGGTTACCCCTCAATGTGGCCTGGAAAATGGTCCATTCATTCAAAGAGCACACACACACACACACACACACACATGCATGCACACACACACACACACACACACACACACACACACACACACACACACACACACACACACACACACACATACATACATACACACATGCATCCATTAGCAGATCATATGGGAATCGTACGTTCCAGACATTTCATTGAAGTGAAACTCCTGGATGCTTCCTTCCAGCACCATATTCCCACGATGCTGGATTCCACCCCTCCCCAACACCCCCCCCCCTCCCCAACACCCCCCCCCCTCCAGATGCAGCTGTAAAGATTAGTGAAAGAAAACAGAGGTGCACCAGCACAAGATACATACGGAGGGATCATTGGGCAATAGCGTCTTATGAGGTTATTGTGTGCGTGGCTGCAAAATGCGTTTGAGCGCGAGATAAGTGCAGTTTGGACATCCATGCCTCTCGCGACTAAACGCTTGGTGTTTGATGCCTAAACCGATGTTGCCCCACTGTCTTATGATGTACTCATGCCCACACAAGCATTGGTAAGGTCGGATAAACGTTTCCATGAAAGTTGTGAAGACCCATCACCTTTTACTGTTTAACCGCTTAGAAACACACAAGCGCCTATTGTGAAAATGAATTGTGAACTACTCTCGAATGCAATAACCCCCCCAACTCCAAAACGGTAGGGAAGCAAGTAGAGGTGCACCAGCACAAGATACATACAGAGGGATCATTGGGCAATAGCGTCTTATGAGGTTATTGTGTGCGTGGCTGCAAAATGCGTTTGAGCGCGAGATAAGTGCAGTTTGGACATCCATGCCTCTCGCGACTAAACGCTTGGTGTTTGATGCCTAAACCGATGTTGCCCCACTGTCTTATGATGTACTCATGCCCACACAAGCATTGGTAAGGTTGGATAAACGTTTCCATGAAAGTTGTGAAGACCCATCACCTTTTACTGTTTAACCGCTTAGAAACACACAAGCGCCTATTGTGAAAATGAATTGTGAACTACTCTCGAATGCCAATAACCTGTGTCTTCCGGCTGACTTGTGCTGTGAAGAGAAGAAGCTCGAACAATGCTATAGCTCGCAGACTGACCTCATGTCCGAATGCAATTAATACCCCGCTGTCACCAGTTGCAACACATTCTCTCGGGCATCCCTTTCTATTTATAGAGGAGGAGAGAGGAGAGAGAGAGGGAGAGAGAGAACAAGAGAGAGAGAGAGAACAGAGAAGAGAGGAAGAAGAGAGAGAGAGAGAGAGAGAGAGAGAGAGAGAGAGAGAGAGAGAGACATTGTTGCCGGGTGCAAAAGAGAGCAGCTGGGGACTCACAGTTGTCTTTAAAGGACCAACATTGTCCCTTTAAACACAGCAGAATTATCACAGGCATCTTGCTATTCCTATTGTGATCAACGTATAATATATATGCAGTATGTAATACTATTAAACGTGATTTCATTGTCTGAATGAACCCTGTGTGTGTGTGTGTGTGTGTGTGTTGTGCGGTGGATGAAAGCGGAGGTTTTATAGGTGAGATTCGTGTGGACTTGTCACATGGCTGCAGCTGCCTTACCGCCTCGAGGGGCTGTTGTGACGCTGATGCTAAAACGAGTTTGCGCTATATATGTATTTAGACATGTCAGGTCTTATCAAATTATATATGCATCTCATCCATATGGGTTTTGCCACGCGACAGTACTTTTAATACCTGCCACGTGGTTTATCTGAGCCCTAGTTTTGTTTCCTTCCCTCGGAGTCTAAATGGATGACTCCTCCTCCTCCTCCTCCTCCTCCAGGACTCCATTAGTCTCTGTCTCGATGTCCCAGCTAATCCACTGCTATATAAGGCAGGGGAGTCTGCCTCCAGCGTTCTCTCTGTGACTCGTCGGTGGAGGTTTTTTTCCATCACTATTTATAGTTTCCGATGTCTTCTGTCGCAGCCTACCGGAAAACACTTTGTAAAGTTTTTGTTGGAAAGCTCATTTAATCGTAATCTCACGATCTACTTGCACTGGTCATACTAAGTACGACCAGTGCGACCAGTACTAATAAGTAGTAAACAGTGTCATTTTGAAAGCCCTGTGATATATGATGTATCGACTATAACTGTGTGCACTACCACTAAGCAATGTCAAAATGACACATTTAAATGAATAGACATGTATGTATTTCAGATTCCTGTGGCTATGGTGCATCCTGGAGAGCTCTTTGTAACTTCTCTCAACCTCATCTGTAATCCCCCTTGGATTATAAAGCACCTGCGAAATTACTAAATTAATAAATGTCAGCACATTTCACTCAGTAATTAAGTCTGATGCTTCAGTGATGCTTCAAAGCCAGGGCATATAGACTGTGAGGCCTGCAAAAAGATTGGTCTCGAATCGGTCTGTGGAGTGTGTGTGTGTGTGTGTGTGTGTGTGTTTGGTGGCTGGTTTAAGCAGCCTCACCACCTGGCCCCGAGTCAGGCTGATTGGTCTTAGGGGTGAGGCTGCACACCTGTGTGGTTCAACCAGCACACACACACACACACACACAGATATATTTTCGTCTCCTGTGTCTCCAGAGGGCCTTACTGCAGTTGGTATGACCGGTGGGTGACCTATGACCTATGACCTTATCACATGTTCATCACGTAATGTGCATGACCCAACTGGGTGTCTAGTCTAGTCTGTCCTGAGTGGTGAAGACAACATGGAAACCCTCCTCCATTTCCCTTCTCCATTTTCAATTGACCCATTTGTTCTGAAAATCATGTCATTCTTAAAGACATCGTTTGGAATTAAGTGGCTTAGAATGTCTTTCTCTTTCCGAATTTTGGATGATAGCTCGCTCGGGCTTAATATGTCCCACCGATCCGCTGCGTCGTAATACGAGGATGCCGTCAAACATATACACACATCTGTACGAGCAGGTTTCATGTGGCGTCTCAACCCTCCCCGTGCAGATGTTTGGTTGTCTGGTGCTAATCCACTCCACTCCACATCTCTCTCTCTCTCTCGCTCGCTTTCTCGGTCTGTCAGTGTACACGCTGCGACTTATATCTCTATCGCTCCCCTAGTGGCACTGAAAAGATAAGGAATTTAGATCGTTTTCAAAAGCTTGTTTGATCACGCACAATGATCAACCACAACGTTTGAATACAAATTTGTCAACAAGGAAAAAGACGATTCTTTGTGCGATATGTTGACGTTGATGCTATCGCTCTCTCTGGTTAGCCTCCCCGGTGGTTAGCTGTCGTAAATAGCTTGAAGTCAACGGAAGTCACTGCTTGTGTAAAAGTTAAATGTCAAGCCACACACTAATACACACACACGCACACACACACACACAGACACACACACACCGACACACACTCTCACAGGTTCTCACACTATGGACCACAGAAGATGCATTTTCTGTGGTCCGTCCTCACCTTTGCAGACACGCATAAACAACAACACGTGACTTCACGTGGGGTGGGCGTTATCCACATTATACAGCTACACATACTGTACCATCGTACTGTTGAAACAAAAAGACAACAAGATGAATAACATAGTACACTATGTTATACTTTGCTGCTGACTGCAACCTGTTGCCAAATGTGTGTGCTCAGCGCCTTGAGAGTGCAATAGAAATAAACACACACACACACACACACAAAGGAAAGTGTAAAACAAGTACAGTGGCAAATAAATAGCGCCGATTTGATTTGTGATTGTAATATAATCTGGGATTAGCTGTGTTATCATGTTAGAGCAGAGCCCCCAAATTGTCTCCTGCAACTTGATTGGTCAAAACAAATTCACCCAGGTCTGAACCTGTCTGCCGTCAGACTCTAGATATGAATCATCTGAAGTCTGATTTATGAGACTGTGATTGATATGATTTAGAGACAGACATTACTCATAATGTATGTTTTATATATATTTATATAATATGTATAAAGATGTTTATTGTTGTTGTTTTCAGATGACCCTGTTTATGTAAAATAATGACAAGCATTGTAATTGATACATTCTTTTTATTTGGTTAATTTTAAGTTACACTGCATTAATCTAAATCTAAAATGTAAATGACTCTTGTAATGAGGGAAAACATAAATTAAATGTGTAGATAATGTTCAAGATTCAAAGTTTTTTTTTTCCGAAATCCAGTCTTAAAACTGGATTGATCAAATAACATTAATGTAAGATCAATATTTTCCTATAAATGTATCGCATAGATGACCTTGTACTTTTGCAAGGTCATACTGACCATATGCAGCATATTGTATCCAAATTAACTGTACAACTTAATCCACAATTCTCTTAATGCTCAATGTCAAGAAAACCCTCTTTACAGTTTATCACAAATAAACTAGTATTTAGCCATTACCATCGATGTCACCTGCAATGAAACATAAAGTACATTTGATTTACATTTACATTTACATTTAGGGCATTTGGCAGACGCTTTTATCCAAAGCGACTTACAAAGAGTACATTTGTTGAAGGAGAGGCAGCAATATATCACTGTGGTACCTGAAGATAAGAATAGAGCTGTTTTCGAGCATTCATATTTACGAGATGAATAGAACGAGTTTCATAATTGCCAAGTTGTCTGCATAAGTAGCTGGGCAGGCGTGCAATTCTAAGCATGCTACAACATCTGAGAATGAACAACAATGCTAAGTGCCATTAATAAGTGTTAAGACATATAAACACGCAGGTTAGTGCTGGGGGGGGGGTTATGTAGAGTCCAGGTGAACTCTGAACAGGTGGGTCTTGAGTCTCTTGTTAAGGAGGGGGGTTATGTAGAGTCCAGGTGAACTCTGAACAGGTGGGTCTTGAGTCTCTTGTTAAGGAGGGGGGTTATGTAGAGTCCAGGTGAACTCTGAACAGGTGGGTCTTGAGTCTCTTGTGGAAGCTGGCGAGCGACTCGGCTGTCCTGACATGAGCCGGGAGCTCATTCCACCACTGAGGAGCCAGAACCGTGAAGAGTTGGGACTTGGAAGAGCGATGTTTGGCTGTTTTTAGTGAAGGCGGTACCAGTCGTTTGGCAGAAGTTGCCGAGCGGAGTGCTCGGGCTGGGGCGTAGGGTCAGACTAACGTTTGGAGGTAGGTAGGGGCGGTTCCGTTGACAGCCATGAAAGTCAGTACCAGTGTCTTGAATCGAATGCGAGCGATTACCGGGAGCCAGTGGAGGTTGTGGAAGACGGGGGTTACAGGGGGATTTGAAGTAATTCCTGGAAAAACACCATTAACCACTCCATCCTCCTCAGTCGCCTGCAATCCTGCATTGGCATAATTGGTTCAGTACTCTCCTGGTTCAAATCCTACCTGTCAGACAGATTTCACTACATCTCCATCAATAACTGCAAATCCCTTACCACCCCAATCTCACATGGAGTCCCTCAAGGCTCGGTGCTTGGTCCCCTTCTCTTCATCCTCTACATGCTCCCCCTTGGTCACATCATTTGCCGCCATGGACTACAATTTCACTGCTATGCCGACGACACCCAGCTTTACATCCTTTTTACATCCTTAAACCCTCCATTCTTTATGGTTTCCCTTCCACTGCCCATATGTTCAAAACTCAGCTGCCCCGTTACTCACCCACTCCCGCTCCAGAGAACACATCACACCCATCCTCCAATACCTTCACTGGCTTCCAATACAGCACCGAATCCATTTCAAGATCCTCCTCATCACCTACAAAGCTCTCAATAATCTCGCCCCTTCATACCTGACAGATCTCCTCCATCGCCACTGCCCCACTCGCCACCTTCGATCTGCCGATGCCAACCTTCTCACCCCCATCACCAAGACCAAGTACCGCACCTTGGGGGACAGAGCCTTTGCCGTCGCTGCCCCAACCCTCTGGAATTCCCTGCCTCCTAACATCCGAAACTCTGACACACTCACTTCTTTTAAAGACCAACTCAAAACCCACCTTTTCAAGAAAGCCTACAATATCTGACTTCCACCTCCACCATTGTCTTTCACTCTACAACCTCTATATTTTTTTTTGTTTCTGTATTCTGTATTCCTGTATCTGTGTACGTTTATGTTATATGTTTATTGTTTATTGTGAAGCGTCTTTGAGTACCTTGAAAAGCGCTATATAAGTCCTATGTATTATTATTATTATTAAAATGACAGCACATGAAACAACTTCACTCAATTTTCAAAGGTGACCCAAACCCCTGGACTCCACACACAGGTGTTTCTCATCCACGCTGAATCAACAGGTAACCCGTCTAACCATATCAGCCAATCAGAAGTTATGCATGCAATGGCACATGTTTAAACTATAGGGGGCGTCCTCTCACAGAGTTCTCCTTTAACCCAGAGGTAACCGTGGATTTCACACAAGGCCGTTCAGATGGACTTGCTGCTGTAGGTGGCCTCGAGGTCGTTGAGAGTATGGTACCCACGGTTGTAGGGTGGCTCCACGGGCATGGAGCTAGCCCTGCCCATAGCGCCCCCCACAGGCAACCAGGTGCCATCACCGTCCTCGTACTCGTACACGTCATCAACGTAATCGTCGCCACCATTGTCAACGGGGCTAGGGGGCGGCGGCCAAAGTTGCGTGGGCGTGTACAAGGGCGGAGCTGCCCGAGGAGGTACAGGACGCCATGAGGAAGACACGGCTGAGTCCGTGCTCCCACAAAGAGTTACAACCTTTCTCCTCCTCCTCCTCCTCCAACCTCAACTCCTCATCCTCCTCCTCCCAGCCTTTGTCCATACTCGCATCCGCCGGGTACTTCGGCCCACCAACGCTGATGCCTGAGTCGGGACTCTGGAGCTCCCTCTGGTGGTGGGCGTGGGGATCAGCACTGATCCCCGACCCTCGCTGGTAGGCAGCGAGGGTCGGGGGAAGGTGGGTGCTGTCGTGGAGTGTGCTGTCGCCGTGGTGACAGGGATTGCACAAGGAACACGTTGCCACCGCTGCCAGAGGCCCGACCCGGTCCGTGGTCGACCGGGTGGTGGTAGCTCGGGTTTGAGATGCCACAAGGAGGGGTTGGAGGAGGAGGAGGCAGAGGAGGAGGAGGAGAAAAAAGAGGAGGAGACAGAGGAGATGTAACAGAAGGAGGAGGAGTCCTGAAGCCGTGCGGCCAGCGGAGGAGGAGGAGGAGGAGGAGGGGAGCAGAGGGACAGTGATGGAAGATTCACAGGAGCCGGAGGGAGAAGAGGAGGAGGAGGAGGAGGAGGAGGAGGAGGAGGAGGAGGAGGAGGTAGAGGGTGGAGTGGCCACCACCTCCACCGGGGAGATGGCGTCGGAGCTCTGAGCGATGAAGTACAAGTCAGAGGCAGAGTAGGGAGTGAGCCATTTCTGGGGACGGAGGAAGGAAGGGAGGAAGGAAGGGAGAGAGCGTGTTGAGATAATCATATACATGCAATTTCTGTCCGTTTATGAAATCAAACACAACACCATTTCTTGCTTTGAGTTTGGTGAAACATGGCTTTCTACTCAGCGCACACAGGGCATGGGATAAAAAACGTATATTTCTATTTTCATTTGACTGGCATGCATTACAACGTAGTGTGATGAGGACAGCGTGAACCAGGATATGGTGTGTGTCTCTACCTTGCCCATGGAGAGCGGAGAGCCCCTGGAAGAATTTCGAAGGGTCTGGCACTGGCTTGCTCCTGAATAGCGAGGAAGATTTCAAGATTAGTTAGCTATGCGGGCTCCATGACCAAAGAGACGCATTTACATGAACAAAAACATACAATACATACAAACAAACAAACACAGACACACAAATCACACACTCACACACACTCGCATGCACACACACACACACACACACACACACACACATACGCACACACAGGCCAAAAACTTACTTTGGTCTACAGCTAAATATTAGGATCAGCAGTGCGATGAAGAGTACGACAGTGATTGACACCCCGACTGCAACTCCTGACACACAGAGGGAGAAGAAGATGGCCATGCACCACGTCAGTACATGACATGTTAATTGAGGTTAACTTGTAAATTACTTGGATAATTGGTTCACATTTCACAGCCCAAAACAGAATAATATATATATTATATATTATTAATAGGTGAGGCAAATAGGTGAGAGTCACAGGTCCGTGAACTGATCTTCGATCAACAACTTTGGAGTCGACGTCAGGACTGTGTGACAGCAGTAACTGTCACACAGCAAATTCGTCTAACAAACAACAGACAAGATGTCTTGCTGTGCTGCTGGCTGCCAGAACAGGAATGGCAAAAAAGGATGGACTTAAGTTTTTACCGTATTCCATCGCCAAAGACACCAACCCCTCGTCTTTGATTGAACATAGGAAGAAAAAGGAAACGTTATTCGCTACCCGTGTGCCGTATCGTAGTACTTTGACCAGCAATGTACCGCAATGCTGCGCTGTGAGAGAGTATGGTTGTTGTCATGACGACAACAATGTTGTTATGTGTGGTGGCGCATGTGAGTGAGAGTAGTGTAGTGTGTGTGTGTGTGTGTGTGAGAGAGAGAGTATTGTAGTGTGTGAGGGACCCCTCGACTCGAAACAGAGACATTAGTGGCTGCTTGCCATGAAAAGAACAAGACAGACCACAGTGATTGTGGGTCGGGCAACTTGACCCTATCGCTAAGTATGACTTTATTGGTGTAACTCTCCTTGTCCTTTGGCCGACCAACCTTAAAATAATCTGAGGCGTGTGAAAGCACCATACTGTTTAATACTACACTTTTGCTAGCTAAATAATAACTTTAGCGCTCTATTTTACTCCCAGGCTGCCACCATAGACATAGACAAATAACCCTGTGTGGAGACGGCGCTTTCTGCCACCAGCTAGGCCCCGTCCACTAAGTGTTTACCAACACCTAAGTGGTCTGTTGGACTGAAACTTAGGAACATTTGTTGAAATGAGGTGGGGTTGTGGGTGAGTCAGGTTTGACCTACCGGGGGGCTTTGGGGTGGGGTTCACCGTCATCTCCCACCACGTAACAGGGCTCCAGTCGCTCCAGTTGGAGATGTAGTCTTCGGGGAGAGCGGGCCGGACCCTCACTCTGATCTGGTGGGGGCCCGCCTGCTTCCAGTCGCTGGGTAAGAAGTCCAGCGCCATGCCCTGCGTGCTCATAGTTTTGGCCTCCTAACGATGGTAGACCAACCGAGACGAACCAAGAAGACTTTACATTAAGCTGTGGATCTCAAAGTATTTATTCAGCCAAGTGCCCCTTTAAAGTTTAAAGGTGCAATGTGAAGGATTTCGTGGCGTCTAGCCACTATGTTCCAACGACGTAGGAGAAGCTATTATGATTGTTAATTTTTAATCAATAAAAACACGTCTTCTCTAGAGTCGTTTGTCTGTTCTGGGCTACTGTAGAAACATGGCGGTGCAACATGGCCGCCTCCGTGGAAGAGGAGCCACTCCCTATGTAGATATAAAAGGCTCGTTCCAAGGTAGCCAAAACAATATTTAGAATTTTCATGGGCTGATGCACAAATGTCAAGATACGTATGAATATTATGTTCAATTTCTACCAAGTCCATTCTGCTAGATGCCACTAAATGATACACACTGCACCTTTAACTGATACGCTCTTATTGTGAAGATTTGTTGTAACTAAGAAGTTGTTACATTGTTACTATTCACAATTACTAAATTATATTAAGGTGGTATTCATTAATTTTCTTAAAGTGGAATCAAGCACAAACTCAGAGAAACACAGAGTGACAGACACACCCACCTGCCATGTTTGGTCATTGTGTTTGATCTGAACTGCAAAGTCAAACTTCTCAAAATGGATGGAAACAGGATGTCCTGGATTCCAAGAAAAAGTTAACGTTTCCACCGTCTTGTTAACGTTGGGAGCGGCGGGGGGGTCCATTTGAACTGTTCCACACACAGGCACACACACACACACACACACACACACACACACCATTTATTTAATACATTTCCAGCTTGCTCATATAATTGTGTTGGCGTTTCGAACAGAACAGATGTGTGTGTCAATAATGTGTTATAATTTATTGAAACGTATGCGAGGCAGGAGACCTATTGTAACAAAATACAACTCAGATTGTCTCACCACAAATGTGGCTGAGGTGGTAGATAAGATTCAAGAGGTATAATTGGAGTGTCATTAGTTTTTCGTCACCTATTAACGAGTGAAATGTGTGTATATCTGTTATGAGTTGACAGCACCTGCTCTGTATGAGACAATTGGTGGAAGAAGTACTTTTGACTCAAGTAAAAGTAGTGATACCACACAGTAGAAATACGCTGTTACTGAAGTAAAAGTCCTGCATTGAAAATGTTACTTCAGTAAAATTACTAGTATTAGTATTAGCATCAAAATGTACTTCAAGTACCAAAAGTAAAAGTATTCATCATGCAGAATGGCCCATTTCTGAATAATATATTATATTACTGGATTATAATTGTTGATGAATGAATGTGTTCATCGCTTTAATGTTGCAGCTGGTAAATGTGGAGCATTGTTCATTTTTATTTAATTTAAGTAACAAGTAACTAAAGTTGTCATACAAATGTATTGGAGTAAAGCACAACATTTGCCTCTCATATGTAACAGGATAAAGTAGCAGACAATAGTAAGTACTAAGTCGTAATGTAAAAGTTTTGCGTTTCATACTCTTTGGCGACACCTATGGCGAAAGGCGGTAATTACATCCAAACAGTGTCGCATAGGTGACGTCGGTCCGCTGGCAGTTGGCACCTGGGCCACGCCCGTTTACTCGCGCATAGACCGAAATAACACTACGTCACTTCCGCTAATACTCTCTGGCGGACATCCATGGGACCAATCACTGCTGGGTGATGGAAAATGTGTCACTGCGTAATATAAAAAAATTATGCAAATGCAAAAACGGCTTTCATCAGCGGACCATAGGCTCAGTCACCATTGTGTTAACTCGTTGGCCGATAGACAGTGACTTTACAGACATTTATTTCCAGGTAAATCTTTGAGATTATTACTTTAGGTACGGACATTACTTGAAACTGAGTGCGACTCACTGTGTTCGCATGGCGAGTAGGGGGTCAGCTGGTCCACTGTGGTGCCGTTGCAGACCAGCCAGATGCCGGGCATCTTTTCATAACAGGATAACCTCTGGAGATCCCAACAACAACACAAACAACACGTCGTTTACAAAGCGCTTGGTCGTAGCTCGTCCCGGAACACTCGTTGTTGTTGTTCTTGGTTGTTCTTGTTGATGATGATGATGTGATGATGATGATGATGATGTTGTTAATGCTGTTGTTGTTGTTGTTGTTGTTGTTGATGTTATAATTATTGACACATATACATATTTGTTTATGAAGAATGTCACGCAGGATTCTGATTGGTCTTACTCATGCCGTTTTCAAGTTGTTTTCTTTACTCACTTTCTTCTCAAAGACAATACTGCAGCCTTGTCCCCCTAGAGGCTGTAGTGGGCAGCTTTGACTGAACATAGGAAGAAAAAGGAAACGTTATTCGCTACCCGTGTGCCGTATCGTAGTACTTTGACCAGCAATGTACCACAATGCTGCGCTGTGAGAGAGTATGGTTGTTGTCATGACGACGACAATGTTGTTATGTGTGGTGGCGCATGTGAGTGAGAGTAGTGTAGTGTGTGTGTGTGTGTGTGTGTGTGTGTGTGTGTGAGAGAGAGAGAGTATTGTAGTGTGTGAGGGACAGTATCACAGTGTGTTTGTGTGTGTGTGTGTGTGTGAGAGAGAGAGAGACAGTGTAATGTAGTGTGTGAGGGACAGTTTCATAATGCGTGTGTGGTTTGTGTGAGAGAAATAATAAAAATATTATAGTGAGTGAGAGAGAGAGAGAGAGAGAGAAGAGAGAGAGAGGGAGACAAGAGACAGAGAGTGAGTGAGTGAAGCGGAAGAGAGAGAGAGAGAGAGAGAGCGAAGCGAGAGAGAGAGAGAGAGAGTGAGCGAAGCGGGAGAGGGAGAGAGATTGTTCATATTACTGTCCTGTACTTCCAGCTGTATAATACTGTATAATTTCCAAAGGTTTTAGGACAAATAAACATCTCATCCTATCGTAACGGAGGCGTACTTCATCATTGATCGCTGAACTTTGTTGATCCAGGTGATCTTGCTGCCCAACACGTAGCAGCGGACCTGGCGGCCCACCTGAGCAGCGTCCACGTACAAGCTGACTCTTGTTGGCATAGTCCATTCACACAGGACAGTCCTTGGAGGGGAACGAGGATGGGGGTGAGAGAGAGAGAGAGAGAGAGAGAAGAGAGAGAGAGAGAAGAGAGAGAGAGAGAGAGAGAGAGAGAGAGAGAGAGAGAGAGAGAGAGAGAGAGAGCAGATTACCAGGGTCACTGGATGAGTTATGGTTGGCAAGGAACATTCCATGATTCCAAAGGAATACATAGAAGACTTATAGATATCACAAGGTTTCTTTTTGGTCAATGAATGGTTAAAATATTACAATGAGAGTGGCATTGGGTTCAGAGTTGCTTCAGTGAACAGTTAAACACGACATACAGTATCATGATTTGATTACAGTGTCTTTTCAATTGCGTGAGATTCATTATTGTTGAATTAATACTTTGTAAAGGATTCCTATTTTGCATCACATGGCACCCGCATTTTACAAGAGCGGCTGTGTGGTGTGGTGGCAAGACTGCTGGCAAACATTTTTGAATTAAGGGGTTTTTTTATGTGGAAGCGGGGATCCTACCGTCAGCTGGATGCGGTGAAACAAACCCATCAGCAGACAGGTGACCACAGCATTGCCATGGCAACAGCCAGCTTACAACTGTGAACCAGAACAGACCAGTGTCATCAACACCGACAATGCACAATGCAGCGAGTACTCCAGAAGGCCCAAAAAGCTTCTTGTACTCGAGTCACATCTCTCATCGGCAAGGGATCTTTGGAAATACACTAGCATATAGTAGCATATAGTGGTCTGTACAGAGATACTCGTAGAGTGTGTGTGGTGTGTGTGTGTGTGTGTGTGTGTGTGTGTGTGTGTGTGTGACTATATGCATGTGCACATCGAGACAGGTTCTGAGTCATGTCTCCGGTGCGGCCCTGTCACCGCTCAGACTGCAGCCCACAGCTCAGCTCACAGCTCACAGCTCAGAGTCGTCGTCCTGAGCTGTGTGTGGTCTAAGCGGGGTGGGGAGGGTGGGGAGGTGTTGCAGCACCAAGGGGGGGCTGCAACACCTCCCACCCCTCCCTCTACCTTAGTCATTCAAGTAGAGAGATTTGATGTGATGCTTTTCCTGAAATGAATGCGTTTCGATTTGCCGCCAAAGGCCACAGAGGTTGTCGAGCGCATACATCTAAACATCCTTATGCACTTTCTTATCAGGACTGATTATATATGCTGTATATCGTATCGCGGACATAGATGCAGTTTTCCCTGCAAGTGACATTATAGACTTCTCATCTTAAAACTTTTCTTAAAGCTATTAAAGAGGTGGCAGTGGTTCAGGAGGTAGAGCTAACTAAACTAACCCTGTCTGGCAACCGGAAGGCT
This sequence comes from Coryphaenoides rupestris, assembly GCA_002895965.2. Lineage (NCBI taxonomy): Eukaryota > Metazoa > Chordata > Actinopteri > Gadiformes > Macrouridae > Coryphaenoides > Coryphaenoides rupestris. The sequence continues at coordinate 282,826 of PIJE02000381.1, read as the reverse complement.
GCTGGTTCAATCCCCTGTGTCGAGGTGTCCCTGAGCAAGACACCCTAACCCCAACTGCTCCTGTTGCCTTGCATGGCTGACACTGCCGTCGGTGTATGAAGCTCTTTGGATAAAAGTGCTATATAAATAAAAACCCACCTATTTATATCTGCTTTTGTGACCCCCCACCCCTTCTTTACACTGCAATTTTGTTTCTTTTATATTTTTATTGTGTCCGTTGTTGTTTTTAATCATGTAAAGTGCCTTTGAGTACCTTTTAAAGCACTATATAAAATAATAAATGTATTATTATTGTTATTATTATTAAATGCAATCCATTCAACATTTCCTAATAGCCCCCGATGGCGATGACACATCGATACACACATCACAGTTCACAATCACAGTTCATTCAGAGAGCAGCAGGAGTACCTCTCTCTGTGGTCCGGCTCCCACTCTCCCAGGGCTCCGGGGCCCGGCGGTCAGAGGTCACTGAGTGCTGGACAGCGTCTCCAGGGCCATGGCTGCTGCGTCTGGCTCGACCACCGGCCCGTCAACAGCACCTATCATACTGTCTCTCTACAACACACACCTCCACCCTAGTACATCCTCTCTCTCTCTCTCCCTCTCCCTCTCTCTCCCTCTCCCTCTCTCTCTCTCTCTCTCTCTCTCTGTCTCTCGCTCTGTCTGTCTCTCGCTCTGTCTGTCTGTCTACCTGTCTCTGTCTCTCTCTCTCTTTCTCGCTCTCTCTCTCTGTCTGTCGCTCTGTCTCTCTCTCTCTGTCTGTCTGTCTCTGTCTCTCTCTCTCGTGCTCTTTCCTTCTACGAGTGCCCTCATTCAGTTACCACCCCCCCCCCACCTTTGCACCCGCCACTCCTCCCCCTCACACTACCTTTTCACATCCACTATCAGCAGCGCCACCACCACCACCACCACCACCGCCACACTCTCCTCCCTCCATCTCTCTCTCTCTCTGTCTCTGTCTCTCTCTCTCTCTCTCTCTCTCTCTGTCTTGCATAAGATCTCGCTCCCTTGTTCTCCTAGTCTTGGTGTCGCTCTCTCAATTTCAATTTCAATTTAAAGAGCTTTATTGGCATGGGAAACGTACATTTACATTGCCAAAGCGAGTGGTAAATAAGAAATATGTAAACAAAGCTGCAATATTGCAATCAAATGTATAAATAGGAGTTTCTAAAATATACTTATAAAGAACCAAATATATACAGGTAAGTAAGTCAACTTAAAATAAAAAAAATATAAAAGAATATATCACAAATATATAAAAAATACGAAAGTACAAAAATACGGAAAATACAAAAGTACAAAAATACGGAAAATACAAAAGTACAAATGTACAAAAATAAAATAAAGTACAGAGTCTGTCTTCTCTCTCTCTCTCTCTCTCTCTCTCTCTCTCTCTCTCTCTCTCTCTCTCTCTCTCTCCCTCTATGTTTCTCGTGAAGTGGCCAGTAGGGTTGGGAACCGAATCCAAAAAATGTACTTTTGGTCCTGCTTATCGGTTCATAAAAGATATATAAATCTTTATTATTGCAAACAAAGGTATTTTTTGTATTTTCCATATTTTTGCATTTTTTATATTTTATTTTTTTAAGTTGACTTACTTACCTGTATATATTTAGTTCTTTATAAGTACATTTTAGAAACTCATATTTATACATTTGATTGCAATATTGCAATCAAATGTATAATGCATAAAATACAGAACATTTAGCTATAAGAAGGGCATAGAGTAAGCAAGAAAGCTCAATCACATATCCTGTTGCAACAAAAGAAAAGTAGAAAAGTAGAGTGTCCGACGTCCGGCCAAACATGAGTAGAGTGACGCCAAATTCTCTGTCCTCTGAAGTGGTGTACAGTATGTCATTAAAATGAAAGCAAAGCCACATCGATGATGGCAAAATAGCTGACAAGGCAACGTTCACCGCTCCATTCAAAAGCATCACATCATGTCTGCTTTACCCCATCGACAAGGGGAGCTCTGGTATTCAGAAAGTTTCACTAAAGAAAACCGGCCACACCTAAATGAGGTCATATTTTCAATACCAAAATAGCTTCGCTTCATTTTGTTCGAATTTTTTGTATTTTCGTATTTTCGAGTGAACATCCATCCATCCATCCTCGTCCGCTTATCCGGGGTCGGGTCGCGGTGGCAGCCGGCTAAGCAGGGCCCCCCAGGCTTCCTTCTCTCCAGCCACGCTCTCTAGTTCCTCCTGGGGGATCCCGAGGCGTTCCCAGGCCAGACAAGATATATAATCTCTCCAGCGGGTTCTGGGTCTGCCCCGGGGTCTCCTCCCAGTTGGACGTGCCCGGAAAACCTCTAAGGGGAGGCACCCAGGGGGGCATCCTAATCAGATGCCCGAACCACCTCAGCTGACTCCTTTCGATGCGGAGGAGCAGCGGCTCTACTCCGAGCTCCCTCCGGATGTCTGAGCTCCTCACCCTATCTCTAAGGCTGAGCCCAGCCACCCTGCGGAGGAAACACATTTCGGCCGCTTGTATCCATGATCTCATTCTTTCGGTCACTACCCAAAGCTCGTGACCATAGGTGAGGGTTGGAACGTAGAAGGACCTGTAAATCGAGAGCTTTCGCCTTCCGTCTCAGCTCCCTCTTTCTCCCGGTACAGCGTGAGTGAACAGAAAAATAAAACAAAGAGAAGCTGAACAAGTCAGACAGTGAGTGTGTGTGCAAGTAAGTAATCAAGTCAATAAATCTATGGGCTGGTTTTGAGGGGCCCCAATGCTCTCTTTACCTCGGCCCCCAAAAACCCTGACGCCGCCTCTGGCAACACACCATTTTCAACATAGCGCCTCTATTGCGATGAATGCCAGCCTGACCTCAATTCAAGACTCCAAAATGAGTCTGACTGATGAAACTTTGCATGGCGGAAGATAGGTCAACATGTCACAAGTATACACATGTACAAAATGTCAAACGTGATGCAATAGCAACGGAAAGTGACTCAATGCCGCCAAAGTGTTGCGTATGGCTGTGTGAGATCTCGTTACTCTTTTCATTGTAGAAGAAAAAAAAACATCAAAAAGTTATTATTTTTAAGTTGGTGTCAGTTTTGAGTGGCATTGCGTAAGGCTGTATGTAGGTCTGAAGACAGCGGTTACAAACGCACAACACGGTGTTGCCGTTCGAACTGTGAGGGGCTGAAGAAGGGTTTCGTGTTTTTGTTGTTGTTGGTTTGTATTTGTTTGTTTGTTTGTTTGTTTGTTTGTTTGTTTTATTTGTTTGTGCATAAGCACGCAGCGCACCGAGGGTGATCACACACACACACGCACGCGCACACACGCGCACACACATACACCACCGCAAGCTGAGGTTGTAACAGAAGAAGTGGGGCGCGACGAGGGGGGGGGGGGCGGACACAGGATGCGCGTCCGGCACCACCGCCGCTGGTGGCGCCGGACGCGAGAGAACAGAGAGAGGCACGCTAAGAACAGAACACCGAGCAGGTCACAGAGTCCACGCTGCACGTTTGTGAGTGTTGTGGCAGGAAGTCAACGACACAGGCCGACAAACAGGCCCCCCAGTCAGAGACGCAGGTGAGAAAAGTATTGCTGCGGGGGTGGGAGTGTGTGTGCTTGCATGTGTGTGTGTGTGTGTGTGGGGGGGGGGAGGCGTGGCTCTAAGCAGCACAAAAGCAAGTGGGCGAACTCTGCAACAACAACAGTGCATGTATGGGTGTCGATCTCTTAATGTATGGGTGTCGATCTCTTAATGTATGGGTGTCGATCTCTTCATGTATGGGTGTCGATCTCTTCATGTATGGGTGTCGATCTCTTCAGGTGTGGGTGTCAATTTCTTCAGGTATGGGTGTCGAGCTCTTCATGTCGGCCTGCTGGTGTCGATCTCTGTCACCCTTGGGCGAGGGCGGGGAGGGCGACCACACGTTCACACTGCGTTGTGGGTGGGGCGACTCAGCCCACAGTATGACTCAAGCACGATAACACATTTCGTTGGAAAATCGACCAAACACGAAACTAGCTTCTTTTCTGATAGATGATGTCTCAAAAAACATGAAAAACTTGATGTTTATAAACAGGTTATAATCAGGTCAGCAAAAATAAATCATATTCCCATGACGTCAAACCTGGTTCAGTGTGCGGAGGTGTCGAAACAGAGACATAAACTGCAAACAATGTTGTTTTTCAACATTTAAATATTTCCCAAAGTGACAAACACTGCTGGGCCTTTCAGGTCAAAGGGGGAGTTCAAAACAACTAAACTAAAGGAAACTAATTCAGGGGGTTTCCAGGTCTTATCACAACCACACGCTAACTTTTATAGTGAACCTAACATACATAATTCTTAGTCAACCTAAAACGCTATCTCAGCGGCCAATGGTTGCATCAGACTTCTTGGAATTGGACTGAAGGAAGGTATAGTCATTATTAGACCCGCCTTGATGAATGGCTGATGTTCCTAGAGACTTCACTTGACGTCAACCTGCTGAAACCAATTCGTCAGCGGCATGAAACTCAGACATGTTGTCTCTAGCGAGCTAGAGATTGGCGCTACACCTCGCATTTGATAGCTCCACCGAGGTGGTTATGTGTTGGCCCTGTCTGTGTGTCTGCCTGTCTCTGTGTGGGATATCTCAAAAAGTTTAACGTGGATTTGCACCAAAGGGGCAACAGGGCGGAGTCTTAGAGCTCAAAGGATCCAATTGGTAAGCCAGGCCCTCCTCTCGCTTAAATGTTTATTTTAAAAGCCAGAAGCAGATGTGCGATACATTTTTTCTTCAACTCCATACAATACAATACAAAACACTCGTTCATTCATTCATCTCACATGGTTGTAAGATGTGAACACCACTTCCTGTGTTGCTATGCTGTTGCTGTGATATTTCTAACTGTCTTAGAGTCAAGTCAAGTCAAAGTGTTTTATTTCTGTATTAATATATTCACATGTTTTTCATAACACAGGGCCATTCTGAACAGTGAAATGATTGTGACATGACAGGCGACAGTATGCAAAAGAGTAGTCAAAAAGATCAAATATAAAATAGCAAGATAAACGATAAAATAGCAAGGAGAGAGATTTGATATATATAGATATATGTATTAGATGAATGTATATATATATAATGTATATATATTAGGGCTGTCAAAGTTAACGCGTTATTAACGCGCTAACGCCACACATTTTTTTGACGCCATCCTTTTTTTTCCATTTTCGTCCACTTATCCGGGGTCAGGTCGCAGTGGCCGCAGGCTAAAGGTCTGATGGGGGGGGGGGGGATCCGTTAATTCGCGGTTCTGATGGGGGGGGAGGGTCCGTTAATTTGCGGTTCTGATGGGGGGGAGGGTCCGTTAATTCGCGGTTCTGATGGGGGGGGGAGGGTCCGTTAATTTGCGGTTCTGATGGGGGGGAGGGTCCGTTAATTCGCGGTTCTGATGGGGGGGGAGGAGGGTCCGTTAATTCGCGGTTCTGAAGGGGATGGTCCGTTAATTCGCCGTTCTGATGGGGGCGGTGCTCCGAATTAACGGACCATCCCCCGAATTAACTTGATAAAACTATGAAAATGTTATTGCCCTGGCAGTGGCTACAAATATCTTTGGTTTTATATTGGATTTTTTTATTGTAATAAAAAATACATTTGGATGCTGCTTATATTTTCCATTCATATGGCTACAACACAATACACTGCTCTTCACTTGGAAAAATCATTAAAGTTTGAGCCAATGAAAAATTTGGGATTAATCGTGATTAATCGCGATTAATACAAAATCATGCGATTAATCGCGATTAATAATTTTAATCGTTTGACAGCCCTAATATATATATACACATATATACATATGTACATTGACTGGTACAATATACATAATACGATAATACACTAACACAATATACATAATAGTTGTAAAAAATATAAAATATGAATGTAAATGCTGACTCCAGAAGTATTGATTGAATATTGAGTATTTTAAATGTCCAAGTAAGTACAGAGTGGTAGGGGCCAGAGTCCCAGAGCCAGTGATCCAAACATGTGTTGTTGCTGTCTGTTGATCTTCAACACTGGCAGGCAGAGCATCAAATCATATTTCTAATATCAACAGAGGATTATTGCTATTTGTGCACACTGTGTGTGTGTGTGTGTGTGTGTGTGTGTGCATGCACATGTGCATGTGTGTGTGTATGCACATGTGCATGTGTGTGTGTTTGTGTGTGCATGCACATGAATGAGCGTGTGTGTACGTGTGTGTGTGGTGTGTGTGTGTGTGTGCATGCACATGAATGAGCGTGTGTGTACGTGTGTGTGTGTGTGTGTGTGTGCATGCACATGAATGAGCGTGTGTGTACGTGTGTGTGTGTGCGTGCGTGTGCGTGCGTGCGTGTGCATGCGTGTGTGTGTTGGACGTAGCCTCTCATGTGGAGGTGGTCTTTCTTTCCATTTGTTTCAACATCTTGTTGAGCTTCTGGTTCAGAATGTTCCTCTCAGTCCACTGGACTGCCAAATCCGACCAAAGCACACAAACAGCGACAACAGTTCGAGTGAGGATGACATAATCATTCAATCAAGATAATATTCATAATCCTAATAATAATTGAATAACAAAGAACAGAATTAACATGTTGATATGTGTGACTGTGTATTATCGCAGTATGTATTATCGCCATGTTTTTGAGTTACCATAATTTACACCCCCGGAATTTAATACTAACAAGCAGACTGGGATGATTAACGTAACGATGCACTTCTTCAACTTCAGAATGACAATGAAAGGAGAGAGAGAGGCAGACAGAGAGACAAAGAGAGAGACACAGAGAGAGAGAGAGAGAGAGAGAGAGAGAGACAGAGAGAGAGACAGAGAGACAGACAGAGAGACAAAGAGAGAGACACAGAGAGAGACAGAGAGACAGACAGACAGAGAAAGAGAGACAGAGAGAAAGAGAGACAGACAGAGAGAAAGAGAGACAGACAGAGAGAAAGAGAGAGAGAGAGAGAGAGACAGAGAGACAGAGAGACAGACCGAGAGCACCAACCCATTTCATCAGTCCTTCGGCCAAACCAGTGATGGGGTTGCGCGGGCGGAGGGGGTGGAGGGTGGCAGGTGTAGGACTCCTCCACCTGAGATCTCCAGGGGGTGGGGACACCTCCAGAGATGATACAAGGACACCACGAGTCACACACACATACACACACACACACACACACACACGCACACACACACGCACACACACACACACACACACACACACACACACACACACACACAGGACTTCAAGAATACTAAAGATAACTTGAATTGGAGGGATCAGATTCAGAATATTTACAATATTTACAGGAAAACTGACAGGAATGAGAAATAGATCAAATCAATATTAGAATATCTGTGTATGTTTAAGTTTTAGTTTGTAGTTTTCACAGAGCGCCTTTCTTGCCATAGAGCCCATTAGCTTACGGCAACATCCTCCGTTAGAGATGATGATTCCTGTAAGTAGCTAACGTAGACGTGCTTGATCGACACTTCCCATTTTCAACCCCGGAATCTCCGACACCACATCAGAACCACGTGAATGGTGGTTAACCACCACCCTCTTAAAAGCCTATTCATAAATAAATGTAGGCCAGTGTGTAATAGGTCATCGTACGCTTCCATAATACCGTGCTCACAGTTCGTTACCATTACTCAGCGTCAACACCTTTTTATATGACGTTTTCTTCAGAGTTGTTGATATGAGCTATGACACAAACCTGGAAACATGTCGGCACGCAGACAGTGTCCCAGGCTGTGGTAGGCACCGTGGGAGGATGAGAAGCCTAACCCGGGATCCTCGAAGTGGGGTACCAATAGCTGCGGGGCTGAGGGGCAGTCCACCGCCCTCACCTGCAACCACAGCCATAGAACGATGCAATCAGACACTTTCACTGTCCCAAGTGTCAGATCCTCCAGAAGTTAGTGTCTGAGTTCAAAAAAGCCTCAATATTTTATGTCTATTTCTGTATGTTTTAATGTTGTACTTTTATATTTTATATTATCTCTCCATTTTGTACAAGAAGACAGGGTAGTGTGTAAGGAGATGAGGTAGTGTGTATGGAGACAAGGGGGGTAGTGTGTAAGGAGACTAGGAGATAGGATACAAGGAAAAGGATAGTAGATAAAGGAGAATAAGCAAGGATATCAATAATAAACTTTATTTATATAGCACCTTTCAAAATACAGTTACAAAGTGCTTTACATTAAAAAAACTAAAAACTAGACAGAGATAAAACTAATTAAAAGTCATGAAAATACACGCATTGTAAAACACAAAGGGAGTGAAAGGCAACATTAAAAGGTCAAATAAAATGCAAGAAAATTAAAACTAAATACAATCAAGATAAAAGCAGGCAGCTCAAGTAAAATCAGGAAATGCTTTCCGATAAAAGTATGTTTTAAGTGAAGACATGAATGAGGACACTGATTCGGACAGCCCTATTTCCTCGGGCAGGTCATTCCAGAGCTCGGGGCCCTGATAGCAAAGGCTGTCCCCTTTGGTTTTCAGCCTGGACTCTGGAATACACAGAAGACCTCTGCCTGAGGATCTCAGAGTACGCAGAGACTCATAAGGGACTAAAAGGTCTAGAATATAAGCATGAGCCAGGCCATGGAGAGTCCATAAGATCTTAAAATCAATCCTAAAACAAACAGGTAGCCAATGTAAAGACGCTAAAACCGGTGTGATGTGATCGTACTTCTTAGTCCTAGTCCTAGTTCTGTACAGTCTGTAATCGTTTCAGAGTTTTTTTTAATTGAATAGCATCAATTTCACAGCCAAAAGGTACCTTGTGGGGGGGGGGGGGGGGGGGGGACATGTCCATACCAAACATCTATATGTAGAGTGACATGACATGATTATTTATTTACTGCCAGTGGCTTTGAACAGAAGTATTTCCAGAATGATGATCTTACCTGCGTTGTTGCCAGTTTCTTGTCTCTGTCGGCTAGCAAGGACATATTGCAATACTTAACCGCAAGAGTTTAGCAAAAAAAAAAAAAAGGTGTTAAAAACACTTACGCAAACAATACATCCTCTTCAGCACTTTCTTCTTCATTTCTTGAGTCGGGCAAAAGTCCAGCTTACTATTTCTAGTTAGTTTACAGCAGCAGTGGCAGCCAGGTATGGCCTTCCTCACCCCTTTCAGAGACCACAGACAAAAGAGAAACGTGATCTCTTGTCAGGCCAAGTTTAATTAATGATGGATTTGTGAAGACCCTGCTCTCGTGGCCAATGGGGTTGAGGTGTGACCTGCTGCTACCAAGGAGACAGAGCGGTCACAATTATCCTGAAAGGAGACCTGAACAACCAGGCGCTAGTCTCCTGTTGACACACTGTAGGTTTAGTGCTACATGCTATAGGTTTAGTGCTAGTCTCCTGTTGACATGCTATATGTTTAGTGCTACATGCTATAGGTTTAGCGCTAGTCTCCTGTTGACATGCTATATGTTTAGTGTTAGTTTCCTGTTGACATGCTATATGTTTAGTGTTAGTTTCCTGTTGACATGCTATAGGTTTAGCGCTAGTCTCCTGTTGACATGCTATAGGTTTAGCGCTACATGCTATAGGTTTAGCGCTAGTCTCCTGTTGACATGCTATATGTTTAGTGTTAGTTTCCTGTTGACATGCTATAGGTTAGCGCTAGTCTCCTGTTGACATGCTATAGGTTTAGCGCTACATGCTATAGGTTTAGCGCTAGTCTCCTGTTGACATGCTATATGTTTAGTGTTAGTTTCCTGTTGACATGCTATATGTTTAGTGTTAGTTTCCTGTTGACATGCTATAGGTTTAGCGCTAGTCTCCTGTTGACATGCTATAGGTTTAGCGCTACATGCTATAGGTTTAGCGCTAGTCTCCTGTTGACATGCTATATGTTTAGTGTTAGTTTCCTGTTGACATGCTATATGTTTAGTGTTAGTTTCCTGTTGACATGCTATAGGTTTAGCGCTAGTCTCCACGGGGAACTACAGTTCCTTAGCTCTATGATAGTTCAGTGTGACCTGTGCTTATACTTTTTAATCCTAAAAGGCATATTATGGCCATAATATACACTCACTGGCCACTTTATTAGGTACACCTTGCTAGTACTGGGTTGGACCCCCTTTTGCCTTCAGAACTGCCTTAATTCTTCGTGGCATAGATTCAACAAGGTGCTGGAAACATTCCTCAGAGATTTTGGTCCATATTGACATGATAGCATCACACAGTTGCTGCAGATTTGTCGGCTGCACATCCATGATGCGAATCTCCCGTTCCACCACATCTCAAAGGTGCTCTATTGGATTGAGATCTGGTGATTGTGGAGGCCATTTGAGTATAGTGAACTCATTGTCATGTTCAAGAAACCAGTTTGAGATGATTTGACCTTTGTGACATGGTGCGTTATCCTGCTGAAAGTAGCCATCAGAGGATGGGTACACTGTGGTCATAAAGGGATGGACCACCAGCCTGAACCATTGATACAAGGCAGGATGGATCCATGCTTTCATGTTGTTTACGCTAAATTCTGACCCTACAATCTGCATGTCTCAGCAGAAATCGACTCATCAGACCAGGCAATCTTCTATTGTCCAATGTTGGCGAGCCCGTGCGAATTGTAGCCTCAGTTTCCTGTTCTTAGCTTAGACCCGGTGTGGTCTTCTGCTGCTGTAGCCCATCTGCAAGGTTCGACGTGTTGTGCGTTCAGAAATGCTGTTCTGCATCCCTCAGTTGGAACGGTTATTTGAGTTACTGTTGCCTTTCTATCAGCTCCAACCAGCCTGGCCATTCTCTCTGACCTCTGGCATCAACAAGGCATTTTCACCCAGAGAACTGCCTCTCACTGGATATTTTCTCTTTTTCGGACCATTCTCTGTAAACCCTAGAGATGGTTGTGTGTGAAAATACCAGTAGATCAGCAGTTGCTGAAATACTCAGACCAGCCCGTCTGGCACCAACAACCATGCCACGTTCAAAGTCACTTAAATCACCTTTCTTCCCCATTCTGATGCTCAGTTTGAACCTAAATGCATTGAGTTGTTGCCATGTGATTGGCGGATTAGATATTTGCGTTAATAATGCAGTTTGAACAGGTGTACCTAATAAAATGGCCGGTGAGTGTATATGTGACATACTTGGCACATGAATTATGAACACACACACTTTAAATATCATGCAAGGGTGGCACTTTAAAAGATTAAGCCCCACCCAGTAACATAATTTAGTACATATACTGTATATTAAAAGGTTAATTTGAAAAAATGAGCAACGACAGAATGATTTTAAGTCTTTTATTCAATTTCTTAATATTACATTAACTGTGTTCATTTGCTTTTTTTAATACCACACACAAATGTCAACTGGCTAAAACGATATAAAACATAACCTCCACAGTTTTCCGTATTTATATTATGTACATGCACTCATTTCTTCCGAGGCAAAGCAAAGAAAAAATGTTTTCAAAAGACTCGTCTGTTGTTTCTGAAGTGCACTTTCCGCCTCCTCTGCTGGCGGCTCACTCCTTCAGCACAACTCCTCCGTGTCCAGCGACACGAGACACATTTAAGAACTTTTCAACTTTAAAGAAGGGCGGAGAAAGACGGAAAAGATATGGTATATGCTATGTACACTGTTTGCTAAATGTAACGGAGAGATTCAGTGTCGTCTCGTACGGACTTATCAATTGTCAACTTCTGGGAAGGAGGGAAGATGTACTGTTGTAGATCTTCTGCCAAGGGATAAATGATCCCTTGTGATCAATTAAAACTGTGATACCACAACAGGCCTTTGGTTGAGCCCAAGATACCGGTTCAGTCTGTGTTACAAATCATAGTGTTGTTCTTATTGAACAATCTTGAGTGGAGTCAAGTGACACTTTTTTCTCTCCCGTGTAACATTTGAGGGTGGGACATCTGAGCGCTCGTACAGAGAAGGCAGAAATACACAGGAAAGGGGCGGGGTTGTATACTGAAAGTTGAGCACGGTGCCTGTTCAGTCAAGATGCAGAAGCCATTTTGTTGGAGCTCTACAGCGTGGCAATAACTGCAGGGTTACCAGAGCTAATTTGTCCATCCATTGGGCTTCATAAAATGAAATAAAAAACAATAAAAAAAAACTAAAGCCACAACGGGAAAACAGGGAACACCCTTCAGACCGTATCGCGTTAAAGCCAGACTCCCAAGGAACTAAAAAGTTAAGACTATTGACGATGTATTTTTTGGGGGGCAAGTTTAGACATAACAGCGGGATACTAGCCAGGGTGAAAGTATAAATAATATAGCGTTCTGGAGATAGGATTTTGACTGGTGGCAGCACTGAAACGATGTGGCATTAATGAGAGAGGCTCGTAGCCCCACATGTGCCCTGTTGGCGCTCAGTCAGACACACTAGCAGGCGGCAGGGGTCACATTCTGGTGCACATCTGGGGCTAAACACTCGCTGGACAATCAAAATGGATCAATGAAAGTTGAGTTGCACTACCCATGTTAAAAGCAGAGTCCTAGAAAACCTATACACCAAGGATGCATACATGTCTAAGTCCAGAGAAAGAAAAAGAAAAAGAAAAAGAGAAAAAGAGAAACAGAGAGAGAGAGAGAGAGAGAGAGAGAGAGAGAGAGAGAGAGAATATGTTGGAACATTCATCGTCCACGGATGAGGAGGAGGGGGTGGGGGAGAAGAAAAAAACAAAACAAGAATCGTGGTGTTTTTTTACGCGAGTAGTTCTGTAGAAGAGTTTAAATGGATTTAAAGGTGAGATTTATTTTTTTGGAGTGGTCCTTCGAGTGTTGCCTGCTTGTCGGCCGGTTACCCATGTTGGCTGAGGCTGACCGGGAGGGTGGGAGGCAGGGAGGGGGGCGGGGGGCTCTATGTGGGGGCAAACTTCTTAGCCTGCGCCCTCACCCTCTTCTCGTAGTCCATCCTGTTCTGGCTGCAAACACAAAGCATGAACGCTCGGTAAGAATTCAGTGGTATTCATATTAAAAAGGATCTTCCGATGACCAGGGGTCTACCAATGTCCACATGCCAGCGGCTGAGAGAATGTGGTTATGCTTAATAAGTGGACTTGAAAACGAGACAAATAAAGTCGTTTAAAGATTTACATTTAGGGAATTTAGCAGATGCTTTTGTCTAACAATTAAAATGTTTATGAAGTGAGTGAAACAACAATATATCGCTGAGGGTAGTTAGATTTGAATAGAACACGTTCTAACCATTTATACTGTAATTACAAGGTTAATGGAACACATTTTAAGCTCTCAAAATTGCTAGGTTAGCCCCTACAAGTTATCGGTTAAAACTTGTTCTTAGAAGCGGACACCCATTTTCGCCGGCTCCCTGACTGACAATAGCACATAGGAATAGACGGAGTACCATTCAAACAAATACTGACCAGTAGATTGTGTACGCCTCTGCTTGTGCCGGGTCCTGAATGTTCGGCTCGTTCAGCAGCTCCTGGATGCCCAGCAGGATCTGAAATCACACCAGACAAGACACATGAATGTGAATAGTGCAGCTGCACCACTATGCTACTTTCCAGCACCGATTAACTAAATGCATTCATTTGCGTTACATTTACATTTAGGGCATTTGGCAGATGCTTTTATCCAAAGTGACTTACAAAGAGTACATTTGTTGAAGGAGCAATATATCGCTCTGGTACATAGAGCTGTTTTCGAGCATTCATAGTTACGAGGCTAATAGAACGAGTTTCATAATTGCTAAGTTGCCTGAATAAATAGCTGGGATAAGAGCAGACAAGCAATTCTGAGCATGTTACCAACATCTAGTTTATAAAAAGCTTTCGTTTATAAAAAGGTTAGATTTAAAATTGTGTAGGCCTTTTTTGTTTAACTGATGGAAAAAAAGAGCCCGTTATATCACGCAAATGCATTTATCAATAGTGAGGGCAAAACACGAAGTTAGCAAAGAGATGTCGCTTTGCAGTGTGTGGTGCATCAAGTCAACAGGTCTCTAACTCGATAGGCCTAGTATAAAGTGAGAGGGAAATGGTGATCAGTGATCAGGGTCAGGAACGTTATTATACATGCAATTATGCTCTTCCCATGACACCCATTATGAATTGGGTCATGATGGTTCATCAATTATCAGCAATGTAATAAAAGTTTGGGGTAACACTGCTCTACGTCGTGTCTCTACCACGTAGGGACGAGGATCTTCAGACGTGCTGCACGTAGAACTGTAACTCCAGTGTAACACAGTGGGGCCCCAGCGTCTCAATCACTCAACAAGAGCATCTCAGCCAATGAGGCGGCAGCAGCAGCACCAATGGGGCTTAGTGCATCTGTGTATTTGTGTATAATCACGCAAGTTCGAACCTGCTTGATAGTGATGGCCGGCCTCCAGTCCTTGTCTTCCTCCAGGATGGACAGACACACCGTGCCGGACGGGTACACGTTGGGGTGGAAGATAGGCGGCTCAAACTTGCCTGAACGGAATCCCAACACACCACAGAAAAAAAAAAACAGGCTTTAGTACTCGAAAACTGGATCGAACAAAACACGACAATTAGTTCTGCTATTCATAACCAGTGACATAACTTTCTTTTTAAACCGAATATAATGATATTACTTACTAAGGTCAAGTCAACATAAACAAAAACAACATTCTAGTTTATATTATTTAGCTATTGGATACTCACATTTGGGAGGTGAGGAGGGGTAGTCGTCTTTGAACAGCATTCTCAGCTTGTACAAGCCTCCTTCCCACAAGGTCTAAAGAATGAAAGAGGATAGGATCACGGTTTTCAGTCAAGTGGTCCGTCAGATACATGGGGGAAAAAAAACACACTTCTCCGGCCTTGACCATTGTTGACACAAGCAGCAGGCGTCAACTGTACACGGCATGCAACTAAAATGGCTGCTATTTCTGTTTAACGTACATTTTATGCAGACCACAATCACGTACTGTATTATAATTAAATTCAGGATCTTGGACAACATGATTTGGGTTCACGTAGTTTGTACATCCTGGCATTTATAATAGTACTTAATAGAAAGGGGTGAACCTTATTATGAGCGCTTGAAACACGTTCTATTCAAATCTTACTGTACCATCAGCGATACATTGTTGTCTCACTCTCTGGACAAACACACTTATTGGAAGCCGCTTTGGAAAAAGTATCTGTTTAAATGCCCTAAACTCGTACATTTGTAATAGTCGTTATCTGTACAGTCAAATAACTACAGATAACTTAGGAAGATATGTCCATAGTTCAGATAGTTTATCCATGTGCCAGGCTCAAGATTGAAATCGGGCCAAACGAAGGGAACTCTGTTGTCCTACAATTCTACATTGTTTGCTTCATTTTCTGCACCTTGTATGGCAGACATCTCGCTGTGAACAAAAACTCATTCAGTTGCCTGAATCTATCAAGGTCATGCTTTTAGAATTATGCTATTATCTCCCATGGGATGAATTTGAGTTCTCGTGTTGCCATAACAGCATTTGTGGGACACTGACTAATCCATGGAGCCACATAGCCCAACTCAACATGTCCAGTCCACTTACGCCTTTCTTCCCTGGGATGGCACACTCCCAGTTCATCAGATTCATGGTCCCATCCGGATTTTTAGTGGGCACTGCAACGAATCCCTGTGTGGCAGATCAGACCAGAGGCAGAGGGTTGTTTTCTTTTTTACCATGATAAACAAACATCATTCTCTAAACTGGGACCATAATAACGCACTTATTAGGATTATGGTCGATGATTGTTGGTCCCAGTTTTATTAGAGAATCATGATGCATTGGTTATGGTCAATAATGGCATCATCTGAGGCCAGTAGGACCACTACTTACAAAGGGGTGGTCTTTTCTCCACGCTTTGCGCTCCTGGGACAATCTGCTAAGAGCAATGCCAGACATTGCAGCTCATTAACGCCTCCCTGCGGAAAAACAAATCAGAGCAAGTTGAGATGATGATGATGATTACAATTACAGCTCAGTTAAAAACGTATTTGTCTCGTATTTTTTTAATCGTAAACATCCAAGTGGAGCGTTTCAACCCGACTTCAAACATTGAACGGCGTATGGGGACAGCGGCCATCCATACCCATAGCGTTGCGCTGGATGGCGTTATTAAAATAGAAAACCTAGTGGAGAGTACGCGGTGAGCTAACTAGCTTGTTTTGGCGACACTGTTAGCGATGCAGACCGCGGACCAAATCGCCGGAAAAACAAAAGCTTTCAGGTGTTCAGAGACCACGGATTGAGTCGGGCGGCGTCGGCGGCGGCGGGCGGGGGGGCGTTGTCTGATCCAGGCTTGAAATACTACAAGATCAACATTACTCCGAGTACATGTATCTACCCGTCAGCTGTTATTTATTCCAATGTAACAAACATAACAGCTGTACAGGACAATGCAACTCGTAGACGCCGCTTCGATAGCTAGCACAGAAACAGGACCCCAGTGTGTTTATTTCGTCAGGACCCTCAGGCAGTCGGCGGGACGACTATATGTTTTCATTTCAAGTCGTAGACGTAAAAGTGCCGTTTTTGTTGTGACATTCTTAACCGTCAAAATTATATATATATTTTTTCTTCTAAAAATAGACCCGATTATAATAATACACCATTTACTAATAACGACGAAGAGCTATTACAATTATTTATCTTAAGTGTTTTGTTTTTATGTAGATGACTCCAGAGTGAATTATTATTGTCGAAGTGGCTCGTATCGCATAATGCGTCGCAGCGCATGGTTTACATACACATATACTTATGTTATATCTATATAGGTATGGCTACGATACGAGCCATTTGTATGCGCTGCATCTGCCACACGTAAAAATGAGCGCCTCCGCGACCCTATCCCTGTCTAAAACCAGGTTGTCTTTGTATGGGACACGTCACATATATATGATGCGGGGATTATTCATGGGGGTAGTCTGCATTTTTTTTTTGGTGTGAACAGGCAATTTGTTTGACCCCCCAAAATCGAGTGCTGAAACCGGTTTGAACTGGTTTCCATTCGCTCTGCGTCAGCACACGTCTCCAACTGAAGTCCCCTGTGATTGGTTAATTTGATATCGGTTATCCCCGTGATTGGTTGTTGGTCCCCTGTGATTGGTTGATCGGTTGTTCTCTGTAAACATTTTGGCTTATAATGTTCCCATGATAGGCAGCCATAAAAAAAAGTCGAAAATCAATGATCTACAATGACAGGAGCACCAAAGGGAGAACACTCAAGCAAACACTGTTACGTAACTTATAAACGACACCCTTTCCACACTACTCACCCATATGTGTACCTTTGGTCATTCGGTAGACTAATATTAACTTGACTTCTGACAGTACTACTGACAGCATTCTGTCAAATGTACAAATCTTGTGACTACATACACTTGAAGCTATCTTCTTGCAAAAAGAAGGGATATAGAGGACATATGTACATCAAGCTAGATTTATTATGCCATACAATTATTTTACAAATCAATTGACAGTATTCAACATGGCTTGAATGCTTTGCAAGACAATCATAATGTGCATGCCAAGGCTCATTTTGATTGCAAACGGTGTTGTTATTGGTACATTGGTAGGCTACCAGAGTAAGTACAAAATCATGATATAGTGCAAATCTTTTCAAAGTTATTTTCTATATTTCTAAATGAAATATAGGCATATTCTGCCATCTGTAAAGTGCAAAATCATTAGACAATGTATTTCACAATCCTCTCAACTAATCACCAATACAACCGTTAATTAAAAATGTTAAGGCAATGTTGTGTTCTGGTAGGCTACACCTTTTCCCATATAGTACACCATACGAGCCACTGCAGATGTTTATCAATGGCTAGAATATGGGCCAATGCAGCAACACTTTATCATGTCAATTTCTTGTTTCATTTGCCCTCTGAGATGACATGTTCTGGAGACGCCCGTTTAAACCACTCCGTCCAGGACCCGTCGTATAGGGCGGGCCCCGTGTGGCCCAGCAGGTGAGCGGCCAGCGCCACGTGGCACGCCGTGACCCCGGAGCCACAGGACACCCAGAAGGGATGGCCCGGGTCCACGCCCGCCTCCTGGAACAGCCTGGACAGGTCCTCTGGTCCCCGCTGCTTCCCAGAGGCGTCCATGAAGGAGGTGAAGGGCATGTTGATGGCACCGGGGAAATGGCCCGGC
Source organism: Coryphaenoides rupestris (assembly GCA_002895965.2). Classification (NCBI taxonomy): domain Eukaryota; kingdom Metazoa; phylum Chordata; class Actinopteri; order Gadiformes; family Macrouridae; genus Coryphaenoides; species Coryphaenoides rupestris. The sequence continues at coordinate 264,714 of PIJE02000381.1, read as the reverse complement.
AGTGTGTCTGGGCAATTGTAATAAGTTGTTGTTTTTGAAGTAACTAAAAAGTTACTTTTCACAGTAACGCATTACTTTTTGGTGTAAGTAATCAGTAAAGTAACTGAGTTACTTTATACATGCAATTATGCTCTTCCCATGACACCCATTATGAATTGGGTCATGATGGTTCATCAATTATCAGCAATGTAATAAAAGTTTGGGGTAACACTGCTCTACGTCGTGTCTCTACCACGTAGGGACGAGGATCTTCAGACGTGCTGCACGTAGAACTGTAACTCCAGTGTAACACAGTGGGGCCCCAGCGTCTCAATCACTCAACAAGAGCATCTCAGCCAATGAGGCGGCAGCAGCAGCACCAATGGGGCTTAGTGCATCTGTGTATTTGTGTATAATCACGCAAGTTCGAACCTGCTTGATAGTGATGGCCGGCCTCCAGTCCTTGTCTTCCTCCAGGATGGACAGACACACCGTGCCGGACGGGTACACGTTGGGGTGGAAGATAGGCGGCTCAAACTTGCCTGAACGGAATCCCAACACACCACAGAAAAAAAAAAACAGGCTTTAGTACTCGAAAACTGGATCGAACAAAACACGACAATTAGTTCTGCTATTCATAACCAGTGACATAACTTTCTTTTTAAACCGAATATAATGATATTACTTACTAAGGTCAAGTCAACATAAACAAAAACAACATTCTAGTTTATATTATTTAGCTATTGGATACTCACATTTGGGAGGTGAGGAGGGGTAGTCGTCTTTGAACAGCATTCTCAGCTTGTACAAGCCTCCTTCCCACAAGGTCTAAAGAATGAAAGAGGATAGGATCACGGTTTCAGTCAAGTGGTCCGTCAGATACATGGGGGAAAAAAAACACACTTCTCCGGCCTTGACCATTGTTGACACAAGCAGCAGGCGTCAACTGTACACGGCATGCAACTAAAATGGCTGCTATTTCTGTTTAACGTACATTTTATGCAGACCACAATCACGTACTGTATTATAATTAAATTCAGGATCTTGGACAACATGATTTGGGTTCACGTAGTTTGTACATCCTGGCATTTATAATAGTACTTAATAGAAAGGGGTGAACCTTATTATGAGCGCTTGAAACACGTTCTATTCAAATCTTACTGTACCATCAGCGATACATTGTTGTCTCACTCTCTGGACAAACACACTTATTGGAAGCCGCTTTGGAAAAAGTATCTGTTTAAATGCCCTAAACTCGTACATTTGTAATAGTCGTTATCTGTACAGTCAAATAACTACAGATAACTTAGGAAGATATGTCCATAGTTCAGATAGTTTATCCATGTGCCAGGCTCAAGATTGAAATCGGGCCAAACGAAGGGAACTCTGTTGTCCTACAATTCTACATTGTTTGCTTCATTTTCTGCACCTTGTATGGCAGACATCTCGCTGTGAACAAAAACTCATTCAGTTGCCTGAATCTATCAAGGTCATGCTTTTAGAATTATGCTATTATCTCCCATGGGATGAATTTGAGTTCTCGTGTTGCCATAACAGCATTTGTGGGACACTGACTAATCCATGGAGCCACATAGCCCAACTCAACATGTCCAGTCCACTTACGCCTTTCTTCCCTGGGATGGCACACTCCCAGTTCATCAGATTCATGGTCCCATCCGGATTTTTAGTGGGCACTGCAACGAATCCCTGTGTGGCAGATCAGACCAGAGGCAGAGGGTTGTTTTCTTTTTTACCATGATAAACAAACATCATTCTCTAAACTGGGACCATAATAACGCACTTATTAGGATTATGGTCGATGATTGTGGTCCCAGTTTTATTAGAGAATCATGATGCATTGGTTATGGTCAATAATGGCATCATCTGAGGCCAGTAGGACCACTACTTACAAAGGGGTGGTCTTTTCTCCACGCTTTGCGCTCCTGGGACAATCTGCTAAGAGCAATGCCAGACATTGCAGCTCATTAACGCCTCCCTGCGGAAAAACAAATCAGAGCAAGTTGAGATGATGATGATGATTACAATTACAGCTCAGTTAAAACGTATTTGTCTCGTATTTTTTTAATCGTAAACATCCAAGTGGAGCGTTTCAACCCGACTTCAAACATTGAACGGCGTATGGGGACAGCGGCCATCCATACCCATAGCGTTGCGCTGGATGCGTTATTAAAATAGAAAACAGGGGAGGGGGGGGGGGCGGGCAAGATCCATGCTGAATGGTCATCAAGTCATCCGAATTCACGTACCTGGTTTTTCTGTTTAGTCGAACAAGGACTAGTGAATCCTAGTGGAGAGTACGCGGTGGGCTAACTAGCTTGTTTTGGCGACACTGTTAGCGATGCAGACCGCGGACCAAATCGCCGGAAAAACAAAAGCTTTCAGGTGTTCAGAGACCACGGATTGAGTCGGGCGGCGTCGGCGGCGGCGGGCGGGGGGGCGTTGTCTGATCCAGGCTTGAAATACTACAAGATCAACATTACTCCGAGTACATGTATCTACCCGTCAGCTGTTATTTATTCCAATGTAACAAACATAACAGCTGTACAGGACAATGCAACTCGTAGACGCCGCTTCGATAGCTAGCACAGAAACAGGACCCCAGTGTGTTTATTTCGTCAGGACCCTCAGGCAGTCGGCGGGACGACTATATGTTTTCATTTCAAGTCGTAGACGTAAAAGTGCCGTTTTTGTTGTGACATTCTTAACCGTCAAAATTATATATATTATTTTTCTTCTAAAAATAGACCCGATTATAATAATACACCATTTACTAATAACGACGAAGAGCTATTACAATTATTTATCTTAAGTGTTTTGTTTTTATGTAGATGACTCCAGAGTGAATTATTATTGTCGAAGTGGCTCGTATCGCATAATGCGTCGCAGCGCATGGTTTACATACACATATACTTATGTTATATCTATATAGGTATGGCTACGATACGAGCCATTTGTATGCGCTGCATCTGCCACACGTAAAAATGAGCGCCTCCGCGACCCTATCCCTGTCTAAAACCAGGTTGTCTTTGTCTGGGACACGTCACATATATATGATGCGGGGATTATTCATGGAGGTAGTCTGCATTTTTTTTTTTGGTGTGAACAGGCAATTTGTTTGACCCCCCAAAATCGAGTGCTGAAACCGGTTTGAACTGGTTTCCATTCGCTCTGCGTCAGCACACGTCTCCAACTGAAGTCCCCTGTGATTGGTTAATTTGATATCGGTTATCCCCGTGATTGGTTGTTGGTCCCCTGTGATTGGTTGATCGGTTGTTCTCTGTAAACATTTTGGCTTATAATGTTCCCATGATAGGCAGCCATAAAAAAAAGTCGAAAATCAATGATCTACAATGACAGGAGCACCAAAGGGAGAACACTCAAGCAAACACTGTTACGTAACTTATAAACGACACCCTTTCCACACTACTCACCCATATGTGTACCTTTGGTCATTCGGTAGACTAATATTAACTTGACTTCTGACAGTACTACTGACAGCATTCTGTCAAATGTACAAATCTTGTGACTACATACACTTGAAGCTATCTTCTTGCAAAAAGAAGGGATATAGAGGACATATGTACATCAAGCTAGATTTATTATGCCATACAATTATTTTACAAATCAATTGACAGTATTCAACATGGCTTGAATGCTTTGCAAGACAATCATAATGTGCATGCCAAGGCTCATTTTGATTGCAAACGGTGTTGTTATTGGTACATTGGTAGGCTACCAGAGTAAGTACAAAATCATGATATAGTGCAAATCTTTTCAAAGTTATTTTCTATATTTCTAAATGAAATATAGGCATATTCTGCCATCTGTAAAGTGCAAAATCATTAGACAATGTATTTCACAATCCTCTCAACTAATCACCAATACAACCGTTAATTAAAAATGTTAAGGCAATGTTGTGTTCTGGTAGGCTACACCTTTTCCCATATAGTACACCATACGAGCCACTGCAGATGTTTATCAATGGCTAGAATATGGGCCAATGCAGCAACACTTTATCATGTCAATTTCTTGTTTCATTTGCCCTCTGAGATGACATGTTCTGGAGACGCCCGTTTAAACCACTCCGTCCAGGACCCGTCGTATAGGGCGGGCCCCGTGTGGCCCAGCAGGTGAGCGGCCAGCGCCACGTGGCACGCCGTGACCCCGGAGCCACAGGACACCCAGAAGGGATGGCCCGGGTCCACGCCCGCCTCCTGGAACAGCCTGGACAGGTCCTCTGGTCCCCGCTGCTTCCCAGAGGCGTCCATGAAGGAGGTGAAGGGCATGTTGATGGCACCGGGGAAATGGCCCGGCAGTGTGTCTGGCGAAAGAAGAGGAGAGCATAAGAAAAATGCCACATGTTTAACATCCACTCAGCTTCCCCATTAGCAGCCTCTAATGGCTAAATGAGGCAAATATAACTTTCCCACGATTTTCCCACGGTGTGGGGGAGACATTTCCCTTGGATGGATGAACTTATGAACTTTCTAGTTCAGATATTTTTTTGAATAATTGAGTTAATAGGTGCAGTGTTATTTACACTATTCATATGTTATTTGCACTATTCATTCCTGCACTGACTGAACCAACTATGCTGTTCAATTATGTTACTGTACACATAACCAGTGTTGGGACTAACGCATTACAAAGTAACGCGTTACAGTAACGCCATTACTTTTGGCAGTAACTAGTACTCTAACGCATTACTTTTTAAATTCAGTAACTCAATTACCGTTACTAAATGGTTCGTTACTGCGTTATTTTGATGTAGATTGGTAGCGAGCTGCAGTGCAGTCCTGACTCCTGTGTCACATGATGCGGAGACACGTTGTGGGCGTGTCTGTGTTTACTCTCGTCTAGACTGTCATGGCGGCGCCCACTAAGTCGAGTTTTTTCACATGGAGATATTCTCACTATTTCTCTTTTGTCGAGCACAAAGAAAAGAACGTCAACAGATTTTATTATTCTCCAATGCAGTAACGGTACTGAAATGAAGGCTGTAAGGGCATTAATGGGAGCAATTGAAATAATGTTGTTGTTTTTGAAGTAACTAAAAAGTTACTTTTCACAGTAACGCATTACTTTTTGGTGTAAGTAATCAGTAAAGTAACTGAGTTACTTTTGAAATGAAGTAACTAGTAATGGTAACTAGTTACTATTTTTCAGTAACTAGCACAACACTGCACATAACCAACTGTAGACCACATGTTATTTATACTGTTTACACATACAACCTAAAGTTATTTTTGAGCAACTAATATACTAATAAAGCAACTAATAAAGTTCCATCTTATCATTTGCACTCTATTCAATGCTGTACATATTTATAATATTTAAATGTATAAGAAACTCTGTTCATCTATCTCTTTAGATGCTAACTGCATTTCATTGGCTTTGTACCTGTACCCTGCACAATGACAATAAAGTTGAATCTCATGCAAGTAGAAGATAGAAAAGTGACAGATCAGTGCATGGGTCAGGGGTCAGTGTATAGGATCACCGTTGATGATCATGCTCACCATCTCTGGGCTCCGGCTCGGTGCCCCTGAACCTGCCCGCTGACCTGGCGTCCACCACCTGGAACCGCTTGGTTGTGATGTTCTCCAACACGTCCTCGTACGTTTTCACCCACGTAGACGACTGATCGGCCTTCGCCTTAAACTCCACGCGGGTCTGGTTTAGTGTAGTCCGAGGTCAAGGGTCGCTCCTCGGCCAGCCAGCTCTTCATGCCGCCGTCCAGCACCGACACGGCGTCGTGGCCGAACAGGCGGAACATCCACCAGACGCGGGGCGAGCTGAACGAGCCGAAGCCGCTCGTGTCGTACACCACGACGTGCGTGTCGTTCCCGATGCCCAGCTCGCCGCCCACGTACTCCGCGAATTGTCCCGGCTCGGCAGCATGTGATCCAAGGCAGAGCTGCGGTCGCAGCACACGTCGATGTCGAAGAACGACGCGCCGGGGATGTGCGACTGCTCAAACTCGGCCCTGGCCGTTGCGCATCAGTTTGGGCAAATACCAGGAGCAGTCCAGTACCCGGAGCTTGGGGCGGTTGGTTTTGATCACGTCTGCGAGCCATTTCCCTGTGACTATGGCCCGAGTCTGTGCCGCCATCATGGAGGTTCGGGGTCGTTGACGTCCAAGCGATACCAATAAGGACAGCTTACCGCCTCCGCCTGCAGGGAAGGTACACACTGTCGCCTTGTTATGTCTGCCTCTTAATACTTAATTAGATCAGACATTTATATTGCTAGCTCTTGGCTAAAAGAATCACGCAGCTATCACCCCGTTCATGTTCTTTATTTCAACTCCCGTGCATAGCATTACAATCCATGACGTCACACACTACGGATGCCCTCAGGGTTATTATAAACTCAAACATCACACCGCCCACTACTGACAGCAGGAGAATAGCATAGTAGAGCATGGAGCACCTGTACTTTCTACTGGAATTCAAAGTGTACATCCGCAATCAAACCACAAGAGGGCACTGCGTGAGCACACTTGTCAATATCACTTGCGTCACAAATAACAGCTGAAATGCAGGCCTATATGGTAAATAACATCAAATTTGACCCAAGCTTTTTGCAAAAGTACGAATTTCTTTGTGGATAGGGCTGGGTTGTATTAGAGTAATTTTGAGTAGCCTATGTCTTTATTTTATGTCTTGAGAAGTAGTCTTGTTAAAAGTCCAGTGTTTACCAGGTACACTACTAATTAATTAGATATGCAACTTAAAACAATCACCAATATAATTGGCATATATGTCCTTATGATTAGGCGTAATGCACGCAATTCCTAGTGGACGACATATAGGCCTAGACTCAATGCAAGGGTAGGCCAACTTTGAGCGATTGCAGGGGCTGTGTGTGTGTTTGGTGGCTGGTTTAAGCAGCCTCACCTGGCCCGAGTCAGGCTGATTATTAGTCTGGAGTTGGGTGAGGCTGCACACTTCTATATGCACACAATGACATTTACTTTACTTTTTTCGTTATATATGGATACATCTTCAATTCAACAACTGCAATTCTCACAATTATTATATTCCTGCCTGCTGGTGATGTCCTGGTATTCTATCATGACCAGGAACCTGTGAGTCACTGCTCATCAGGGCATATATTTCTTTGACTTCATTCTGGGAATGATATGAATGTCTCTGACGTCATCATGCTGGAGATGCCAACACAGGTAGCGTTCCGTCCCCATGCCCCACCCACTGGAAAGGATTGTCTTTGTATGGGACACGTCACATATATATGATGCGGGGATTATTCATGGAGGTAGTCTGCATTTTTTTTTTGGTGTGAACAGGCAATTTGTTTGACCCCCCAAAATCGAGTGCTGAAACCGGTTTGAACTGGTTTCCATTCGCTCTGCGTCAGCACACGTCTCCAACTGAAGTCCCCTGTGATTGGTTAATTTGATATCGGTTATCCCCGTGATTGGTTGTTGGTCCCCTGTGATTGGTTGATCGGTTGTTCTCTGTAAACATTTTGGGTTATAATGTTCCCATGATAGGCAGCCATTGAAATCAGGTTGAAATCGAAAATCAATGATCTACAATGACAGGAGCACCAAAGGGAGAACACTCAAGCAAACACTGTTACATAACTTATAAACGACACCCTTTCCACCCCCCCTCCCACACTACTCACCCATATGTGTACCTTTGGTCATTCGGTAGACTAATGTTAACTTGACTTCTGACACAGTACTACTGACAGTATTCTGTCAAATGTCCAAATCTTGTGACTACATACACTTGAAGCTATCTTCTTGCAAAAAGAAGGGATATAGAGGACATATGTACATCAAGCTAGATTTATTATGCTATACAATTAATTTACAAATCAATTCACAGTATTCAACATGGCTTGAATGCTTTGCAAGACAATCATGTGCATGCCAAGGCTCATTTTGATTGCAAACGGTGTTGTTATTGGTACATTGGTACAAAATCATGATAGTGCAAATCTTTTCAAAATTATTTTCTATATTTCTAAATGAAATATAGGCATATTCTGCCATCTGTAAAGTGCAAAATCATTAGACAACAATGTATTTCACAATCCTCTCAACTAATCACCAATACAACCGTTAATTAAAAATGTTAAGGCAATGTTGTGTTCTGGTAGGCTACACCTTTTCCCATATAGTACACCATACGAGCCACTGCAGATGTTTATCAATGGCTAGAATATGGGCCAATGCAGCAACACTTTATCATGTCAATTTCTTGTTTCATTTGCCCTCTGAGATGACATGTTCTGGAGACGCCCGTTTAAACCACTCCGTCCAGGACCCGTCGTATAGGGCGGGCCCCGTGTGGCCCAGCAGGTGAGCGGCCAGCGCCACGTGGCACGCCGTGACCCGGAGCCACAGGACACCCAGAAGGGATGGCCCGGGTCCACGCCCGCCTCCTGGAACAGCCTGGACAGGTCCTCTGGTCCCCGCTGCTTCCCAGAGGCGTCCATTGAAGGAGGTGAAGGGCATGTTGAATGGCAGCACCGGGGAAATGGCCCGGCAGTGTGTCTGGTGGACAGAGAGGAGAGCGTAAGAAAAAATGCCACATGTTTAACATCCACTCAGCTTCCCCATTAGCAGCCTCTAATGGCTAAATGAGGCAAATATAACTTTCCCACGATTTTCCCACGGTGTGGGGGAGACATTTCCCTTGGATGGATGAACTTATGAACTTTCTAGTTCAGATATTTTTTTGAAATAATTGAGTTAATAGGTGCCAGTGTTATTTACACTATTTCATATGTTATTTGCACTATTAATTCTTGCACTGACTGAACCAACTATGCTGTTCAATTAGGTTATTGCCGTTATTTTGATGTAGATTGGGTAGCGAGCTGCAGTGCAGTCCTGACTCCTGTGTCACATGATGCGGAGACACGTTGTGGGCGTGTCTGTGTTTACTCTCGTCTAGACTGTCATGGCGGCGCCCACTAAGTCGAGTTTTTTCACATGGAGATATTCTCACTATTTCTCTTTTGTCGAGCACAAAGAAAAGAACGTCAACAGATTTTATTATTCTCCAATGCAGTAACGGTACTGAAATGAAGGCTGTAAGGCATTAAATGGAGGAATTGGAATAATGTTGTTTTTGTAAGTAACAAGTTACTTTTCAGCAGTAACGCTCTTTTTGGTGTAAGTAATTCAGTAAAGTACTGAGTTACTTTTGAAATGAAGTAACTAGTAATGGTAACTAGTTACTATTTTTCAGTAACTAGCACAACACTGCACATAACCAACTGTAGACCACATGTTATTTATACTGTTTACACATACAACCTAAAGTTATTTTTGAGCAACTAATATACTAATAAAGCAACTAATAAAGTTCCATCTTATCATTTGCACTCTATTCAATGCTGTACATATTTATAATATTTAAATGTATAAGAAACTCTGTTCATCTATCTCTTTAGATGCTAACTGCATTTCATTGGCTTTGTACCTGTACCCTGCACAATGACAATAAAGTTGAATCTCATGCAAGTAGAACATAGAAAAGTGACAGGTCAGGGGTCAGTGTATAGGATCACCGTTGATGATCATGCTCACCATCTCTGGGCTCCGGCTCGGTGCCCCTGAACCTGCCCGCTGACCTGGCGTCCACCACCTGGAACCGCTTGGTAGTGATGTTCTCCAACACGTCCTCGTACGTTTTCACCCACGTAGACGACTGATCGGCCTTCGCCTTAAACTCCACGCGGTCCGGTTTAGTGTAGTCCGAGGTCAAGGGTCGCTCCTCGGCCAGCCAGCTCTTCATGCCGCCGTCCAGCACCGACACGGCGTCGTGGCCGAACAGGCGGAACATCCACCAGACGCGGGGCGAGCTGAACGAGCCGAAGCCGCTCGTGTCGTACACCACGACGTGCGTGTCGTTCCCGATGCCCAGCTCGCCGCCCACGTACTCCGCGAATTGTCCCGGGCTCGGCAGCATGTGATCCAAGGCAGAGCTGCGGTCGCAGCACACGTCGATGTCGAAGAACGACGCGCCGGGGATGTGCGACTGCTCAAACTCGGCCCTGGCGTTGCGCATCAGTTTGGGCAAATACCAGGAGCAGTCCAGTACCCGGAGCTTGGGGCGGTTGGTTTTGATCACGTCTGCGAGCCATTTCCCTGTGACTATGGCCCGAGTCTGTGCCGCCATCATGGAGGTTCGGGGTCGTTGACGTCCAAGCGATACCAATAAGGACAGCTTACCGCCTCCGCCTGCAGGGAAGGTACACACCGCCTGTTATGTCTGCCTCTTAATACTTAATTAGATCAGACATTTATATTGCTAGCTCTTGGCTAAAAGAATCACGCAGCTACCCCGTTCATGTTCTTTATTTCAACTCCCGTGCATAACATTACAATCCATGACGTCACACACTACGGATGCTCTCAGGGTTATTATAAACTCAAACATCACATCCCTTTTTTTTTCTTGAACAATTGTAAATACGTTTTCTTTTATTTTTTTTTCTTCCATTAAAACAGTTTTCAACTTGTCTACTTTTTATATAAACACTTTTTTCCATCGATACCTTCAAACCTGTATCTCACAGAATAATCAAATTATTATATTCTTCCTGAACATCAATCAATTATATCAGTCAATGAAACACTCTCCCCCCTAACACCTCCCATGCCTCTACTCTTAGTGGGTTAGGTCATAGTCAGTCTCAGAGGCACCTGTCTGGTTCACTGAGGTCTACCTGCGCTGGGCATGTCTGACATGCAGGTCACTGGGTCCCTATCAGAGTCCACTGTGATATCCTTCAACCCTTGTGTTTGGTTCTGTTCCTGGGTTGTCTCGTCCGGCCCATTCGCTCTGTATTTCTTTATGAATGTGCTGTTTCTCGCATAGCGCGCTCCTGTTGGAGATTCTACTATCATCTGACTGCCTGTTCGACTGATAACTTTGTGTGGTGTGGCGTTAAAGGGAGTGGTAAACTTGTCCACTTTGTCCTGCCTTACGAGTACGGCGTCCCCAACTTCAATCTCTGAGCACTGTGCTCTCCGGCGGTCATCAGTGTACAGTTTGGATTTGCCTTTAAGCTCAATGTCTCGGTCACGCACCTCCATGTCTGCGGCTGCGCGTGCCTCTTTAATGTCAGGTAGTTTCCCTCTTATCTTGCGTTTAAAGAGTAGCTCTGCCGGGCTCTTCCCGGTCGTGGGATGTTCAATGCTTCTGTACACAGTCACATATTTTCTAAGCTCCTTTGTCCAGTCAAGACCATCTGAATGAGCAATCCTGATTCTCTTCATCAGTGATGCGTTCTGGCGCTCGACCTCTCCGTTGGCCTGAGCCCTCACAGTATTCTCGAAACAACTCAGATTTAAACTGCGGACCGTTATCGGATTTGATGGTGACTGGTAAACCGTGACGGCTGAATACTGACTCAAGGCTATCAATAACCTTCTCAGCTGTCGTGGATGTCAAGATATCATATTCGTAATAACGACTGTAATAATCTACCACTACAAGGATAGACTGGTTGGTTGGCAGGGGACCAAGCAAGTCCACGGCCACATCCTGCCAGGGTCCATCAGGAAGGTGTGTGGGCCTCAGTGGTTCTGGTGGGTCAGGTCTGGCCACTATCTGGCACCCATGACACTCTTTGCAGTGTTTCTCAGCTGCTCTATCTATTCCAGGCCACCAGACTTTTGTTCTGAGATGTTGCTTTGTTCCCACAATCCAGAGATGTGCCTCGTGTGCTAGGTTAAGTGCTCTTGCGTGTAGAGCTCGGGGTAACACGATACGTGTCCCTCGGAGGACTAAGTGTCCTACTACACACAGTTCATTCACTATGACTGCATATGCTTTGCAGTTCTCAAACCGTCCATTTCTGACTGCTCTCCTCACCTCAATGAGCTCTGGATCGGTTACCGAGGCTTCCTCCACCTCTCTGGTTGTGAGTGCTTTTGGCGTTGCGTTGACAGCGACGAACCGCACATACTCGTCCGAGCCGTGGTGGTGTTTCTCCTGTTTTGCTGTCTCTCCCAGTAGTCGTGATAGTGGATCTGCAATGTTTTTCTTGCCTGGGATATGCATCACTTTAAAGTCGTACGGTTGCAGGTGGAGTACCCACCTCTCAATGCGGGCACAGGGTTTGGAGTATGGTCCGTATATTACTTCTAGGGGCTTATGGTCGGTTACTAAAGTGAACTGTCGGCCATAAATATACGGATGCAGTCTCTCACATGCCCACACAAGAGCCAGGGCCTCTCATTCAGTTTGCGAGTACTTACGCTCACAATCACTCAGACTACGACTTACATAATATATTGGCACCTCTTTCCCCTTTTGGATTTGAACTAGCACCGCCCCTAATCCCACAGGGCTCGCATCAGCGATTACTTTGGTCTGTGAATCCTTATCAAAATATGCTAAAGTACCTGCTCTTGCTAGTTCGTTCTTGAGTGCGTTGAATGCATCTCTCTGTTCCGTGCCAAACTCGAATGGTGCGTCTTTTCTTGTTAGACGTCGCAGCGGCTCTGATAACGTTGCAAATTGTGGTATGAACATACTGCTGTATCCGACCAGTCCTAAGAAGCTCCTCAATTCCTCGGTGCTCTCTGGTTCACGAGCTTCAGCCACAGCTCGCACTCTCGGCCCGATGCCTTTCTCGGATAATAAGATGCCCATGAAGACCAACCTGCCCATGTTGTACTGGAATTCGTCCGGGTTCAGGGTCAGGCCTCTCTCCATCAGCCTGTTCAGAGCGGCATGGAGACGCCTGTCGTGTGTCTCTTGGTCTGGTCCGTGTACTATTATGTCGTCAGAGATATTTTCAACTCCTTCTATCCCCGTCAGTGCGTTTGCCACCTCGTGCTGATATTGCTCGCTGGCTGAGCACACACCGAAAATCAGCCGCTTGTACTGGTACCCTCCATTGTGTACTGCGAAGGTTGTGATACCTCTCGACTCTGGGCTCAGTTCTAGCTGATGGTATCCCCACTTTAGGTCTAGCTTACTAAACACAGTTGATCCATTCAAGCCTTGCAGGGTCTCGTCCACTGTTGGAATGGGGTACCTTTCTCTCACTATCGCCTGGTTTGCCCGTCTCATGTCCAAGCATAGTCTCACATCATTATCTGGTTTTGGTACGATAACCACGGGGTTTACCCAGGGGGTAGGGCCATTTACTGGTTCTATAATGTCCATGTCTATCAGTTGTTTTATCTTGGACTCTACTGCCCCCCGGAGGTTGAATGGTATACGCCTTAGAGGCTGTGCTACAGGCTTCACGTCTGGGTTGATGTATAAGCTCACCTGCTTTGAGTTCAGTTTTCCAACCCCTTGGAATAGCTCTTGGAATAACTCCTATTTTCAAGACTCCAATCCTCATAGCTGTATCTCTTCCTAGTAAAGCCTCACCTTTACCCTTAACCACCACAAACTGTCTGTTCTGTTCTGTCACCTATTGTGATCTCGCATTTGAATGCACCTTTAATGGGCAGTGGTTCACTAGCGGCATAAGAATATAACCTCTTTTCTGCCTTGGGAACATATGACTGACATTTTATGCTTTTTGATTTCAGTCCCTCCCATGTATCTTCCCCCATCACATTACTAGTTGCTCCCGAGTCAACTAACATCTGTAGTTTTACTCCTCCCACAGAAAAGGTAAGTCTCTCTGACATGTTACACTCTTTTACAACTAATGCATATTCATCTTGTTCTTCTACATTCCTCACATACATCGACGTGCACCTGCTCAATATAGCATCTCTTATCTGGTTATTCACATCTGCACCATAACCACAGTCCTTAACAGCTAATCGCAGACGAGTAGCAAACTGCTGAATGGTCTCGCCTGAGTTCTGAGTCAACTTCTGAAAAGTCTGACGAGCGAACGCAGCATTCACCTGCGGCACGAAGTATTCGTTCAAGGCTCTGACCGCTCCATCATAATCTGTCGCCGGCTCTGTGTCTGGTAGTGTCTGGAAGATGTCTTGTACATCTGGGCCAGCAAGGTGCAAAAGCAAAGCCCTTCTTCTCTGCTTCGTAGCATCTGTAGCGGCGTCACCCAAAATCAGTCCCTTGCCGTCCGCAAATAGCTCGAACGACGTTAGCCACCTCGTCCACCTTGGACCAAGCGTGGAGGGATCGTCAAAACATTTGAAGTTTTGTATTCCGGATTTCTCCATGTTTAGCTATCTTAACTCACTTTTAGTTCACTAAACTTTTACTGTCGCCATTGTTATGTCTGCCTCTTAATACTTAATTAGATCAGACATTTATATTGCTAGCTCTTGGCTAAAAGAATCACGCAGCTATCACCCCGTTCATGTTCTTTATTTCAACTCCCGTGCATAGCATTACAATCCATGACGTCACACACTACGGATGCCCTCAGGGTTATTATAAACTCAAACATCACACCGCCCACTACTGACAGCAGGAGAACAGCATAGTAGAGCATGGAGCACCTGTACTTTCTACTGGAATTCAAAGTGTACATCCGCAATCAAACCACAAGAGGGCACTGCGTGAGCACACTTGTCAATATCACTTGCGTCACAAATAAGATAAGATAAACTTTATTGTCCCAAGGAGGGAAATTTGTCTTGGGCAGTAGTGGCACAGCTGCATCATAGAGTTACAATTTGACATACAAACACAGTACAAATAACAGCTGAAATGCAGGCCTATATGGTAAATAACATCAAATTTGAGCCCAAGCTTTTTGCAAAAGTACGAATCTACTTCTCAAGACATAAAATAAAGACATAGGCTACTCAAAATTACTCTAATACAACCCAGCCCTATCCACAAAGAAATTCGTACTTTTGCAAAAAGCTTGGGTCAAATTTGATGTTATTTACCATATAGGCCTGCATTTCAGCTGTTATTTGTACTGTGTTTGTATGTCAAATTGTACTCTATGATGCAGCTGTGCACTACTGCCCAAGACAAATTTCCCTCCTTGGGACAATAAAGTTTATCTTATCTTATTTGTGACGCAAGTGATATTGACAAGTGTGCTCACGCAGTGCCCTCTTGTGGTTTGATTGCGGATGTACACTTTGAATTCCAGTAGAAAGTACAGGTGCTCCATGCTCTACTATGCTGTTCTCCTGCTGTCAGTAGTGGGCGGTGTGATGTTTGAGTTTATAATAACGCTGAGAGCATCCGTAGTGTGTGACGTCATGGATTGTAACGCTATGCACGGGAGTTGAAATAAAGAACGTGAACGGGGTAGCTGCGTGATTCTTTTAGCCAAGAGCTAGCAATATAAATGTCTGATCTAATTAAGTATTAAGAGGCAGACATAACAATGGCGACGAGGATATGGCGAAAGTAAAAGTTTAGTTAACTAAAAGTGAGTTAAGATAGCTCGATCCCTCCACACTTGGTCCAAGGTGGACGAGGTGGCTAACGTCGTTCGAGCTATTTGCGGACGGCAAGGGACTGATTTTGGGTGACGGCGCTACAGATGCTACGAAGCAGAGAAGAAGGGCTTTGCTTTTGCACCTTGCTGGCCCAGATGTACAAGACATCTTCCAGACACTACCAGACACAGAGCCGGCGACAGATCACCACGAAACTGTTCACCACGTTGCACAAAAAGAAGGGAGACGTGGGACACGGTTCAAAGAATGGAAGCCATCAGAAGGAGGAAACGAGAAGAAGTGTTACAGATGTGGACACACGGATCACTTCGGGAAAGATCCAAATTGCCCCGCACGTGGACAGACTCGCCGTAAATGTAAAGGGAAAGACCACTTCGCAACGGTTTGTCGTACCAAGTCTAAAGAGTCAAAACAGGGTGTGAGGAATGTAGAAGAACAAGATGAATATGCATTTGTTGGAAAAGAGTGTAACATGTCAGAGAGACTTACCTTTTCTGTGGGAGGAGTAAAACTACAGATGTTAGTTGACGCGAGAGCAACTAGTAATGTGATGGGGGAAGATACATGGGAGGGACTGAAATCAAAAAGCATAAAATGTCAGTCATATGTTCCCAAGGCAGAAAAGAGGTTATATTCTTATGCCGCTAGTGAACCACTCTCCATTAAAGGTGCATTCAAATGCGAGATCACAATAGGTGACAGAACAGACAGAGTTTGTGGTGGTTAAGGGTAAAGGTGAGGCTTTACTAGGAAGAGATACAGCTATGAGGATTGGAGTCTTGAAAATAGGAGTTGATGTTGCAGCCGTAGTGGACACAAAGCAGTCACTAGAAAGGCAGTACCCAGAGATATTCCAAGGGGTTGGAAAACTGAACTCAAAGCAGGTGAGCTTATACATCAACCCAGACGTGAAGCCTGTAGCACAGCCTCTAAGGCGTATACCATTCAACCTCCGGGGGGCAGTAGAGTCCAAGATAAAACAACTGATAGACATGGACATTATAGAACCAGTAAATGGCCCTACCCCCTGGGTAAACCCCGTGGTTATCGTACCAAAACCAGATAATGATGTGAGACTATGCTTGGACATGAGACGGGCAAACAAGGCTATAGTGAGAGAAAGGTACCCCATTCCAACCGTGGACGAGATCCTGCAATGCTTGAATGGATCAACTGTGTTTAGTAAGCTAGACCTAAAGTGGGGATACCATCAGCTTGAACTGAGCCCAGAGTCGAGAGGTATCACAACCTTCGCAGTACACAATGGAGTGTACCAGTACAAGCGGCTGATTTTCGGTGTGTGCTCAGCCAGCGAGCAATATCAGCACGAGTTGGCAAACGCACTGACGGGGATAGAAGGAGTTGAAAATATCTCCGACGACATAATAGTACACGGACCAGACCAAGAGACACACGACAGGCGTCTCCATGCCGCTCTGAACAGGCTGATGGAGAGAGGCCTGACCCTGAACGCGGACAAATGCCAGTACAACATGGACAGGTTGGTCTTCATGGGCATCTTGTTATCCGAGAAAGGCATCGGACCGACCGCCGAGAGAGTGCGAGCTGTGGCCGAAGCTCGTGAACCAGAAAGCGCCGAGGAAGTGAGGAGCTTCTTAGGACTGGTCGGATACAGCAGTAGGTTCATACCACAATTTGCAACGTTATCAGAGCCCCTGCAACGTCTAACAAGAAAAGACGCACCATTCGAGTTTGGCACGGAACAGAGAGATGCATTCAACGCACTCAAGAACGAACTAGCAAGAGCAAGTACTTTAGCATATTTTGATAAGGATTCACAGACCAAAGTAATCGCTGATGCGAGCCCTGTGGGATTAGGGGCGGTGCTAGTTCAAATCCAAAAGGGGAAAGAGGTGCCAATATATTATGTAGGTCGTAGTCTGAGTGATTGTGAGCGTAAGTACTCGCAAACTGAACGAGAGGCCCTGGCTCTTGTGTGGGCATGTGAGAGACTGCATCCGTATATTTATGGCCGACAGTTCACTTTAGTAACCGACCATAAGCCCCTAGAAGTAATATACGGACCATACTCCAAACCCTGTGCCCGCATTGAGAGGTGAGTACTCCGCCTGCAACCGTACGACTTTAAAGTGATGCATATCCCAGGCAAGAAAAACATTGCAGATCCACTATCACGACTACTGGGAGAGACAGCAAAACAGGAGAAACACCACCACGGCTCGGACGAGTATGTGCGGTTCGTCGCTGTCAACGCAACGCCAAAAGCACTCACAACCAGAGAGGTGGAGGAAGCCTCGGTAACCGATCCAGAGCTCATTGAGGTGAGGAGAGCAGTCAGAAATGGACGATTTGAGAACTGCAAAGCATATGCAGTCATAGTGAATGAACTGTGTGTAGTAGGACACTTAGTGGGATAGTGGGACACGTATCGTGCTCTACACGCAAGAGCACTTAACCTAGCACACGAGGGACATCGAGGGATTGTGGGAACAAAGCAACATCTCAGAACAAAAGTCTGGTGGCCTGGAATAGATAGGGCAGCTGAGAAACACTGCAAAGAGTGTCATGGGTGCCAGATAGTGGCCAGACCCGACCCACCAGAACCACACACCTTCCTGATGGACCCTGGCAGGATGTGGCCATGGACTTGCTTGGTCCCCTGCCAACCAACCAGTCTATCCTTGTAGTGGTAGATTATTACAGTCGTTATTACAAATGATATCTTGACATCCACGACAGCTGAGAAGGTTATTGATAGCCTTGAGTCAGTATTCAGCCGTCACGGTTTACCAGTCACCATCAAATCCGATAACGGTCCGCAGTTTAGATCTGAGTTGTTTCGAGAATACTGTGAGAACAACGGCATCATGCATCTGAAGACAACACCCAAGTGGGCTCAGGCCAACGGAGAGGTAATGGTAAATGGATTGCATTTATACATCGCTTTTATCCAAAGCACTTTACAGTTGCCTCACATACACCCATTCATACACCGACGGCGGTGCCAACCATGCAAGGTAACAACCAACACGTCAGGTTAGGTGTCTTGTTCAGGGACACCACGACACTTAGCTAGGTGGAGCCCGGGGATCGAACCAGCAACCTTCCAGTTGGCAGACAACCACTCTACCTCCTGAGCTACTGCCTCCCCTGTGCTAGGTTTAGTGCCAGAACGCATCACTGATGAAGAGAATCAGGATTGCTCATTCAGATGGTCTTGACTGGACAAAGGAGCTTAGAAAATATGTGACTGTGTACAGAAGCATTGAACATCCCACGACCGGGAAGAGCCCGGCAGAGCTACTCTTTAAACTCAAGATAAGAGGGAAACTACCTGACATTAAAGAGGCACGCGCAGCTGTAGACATGGAGGTGTGTGACCGAGACATTGAGCTTAAAGGCAAATCCAAAGTGTACACTGATGACCGCCGGAGAGCACAGCGCTCAGAGATTGAAGTTGGGGACGCCGTACTCGTAAGGCAGGACAAAGTCGACAAGTTTACCACTCCCTTTAACGCCACACCACACAAAGTTATCAGTCGAACAGGCAGTCAGATGATAGTAGAATCTCCAACAGGAGCGCACTATGCGGGAAACAGCACATTCATAAAGAAATACAGAGCGAATGGCCGGACGAGACAAACCCAGAAACGAACCAAACACAAGGGTCGAAGGAATTCACAGTGGACTCTGATAGGGAACCCAGTGACTCTGCCGACGGCCCCACTGACACCTGCATGTCAGACCATGGCCCAGCGCAGGTAGACCTCAGCGAACCAGACAGTGCCTCTGAGGACTGTCTGGACTATGACCTAACCCACTAGAGTAGAGGCATGGGAGGTGTTAGGGGGGAGAGTGTTTCATTGACTGATATAATTGATTGATGTTCAGGAAGAATGTAATCATTTGATTATTCTGTGAGATACAGGGGACGGAACGCTACCTGTGTTGGCTTCTCCAGCATGATGACGTCAGAGACATTCATATCATTCCCAGAATGAAGTCAAAGAAATATATGCCCTGATCAGCAGTGACTCACAGGTTCCTGGTCATGATAGAATACCAGGACATCACCAGCAGGCAGGAATATAATAATTGTGAGAATTGCAGTTGTTGAATTGAAGACTGTATCCCATAATATAACGAAAAAAAGTAAAGTTAAATGTCATTGTGTGCATATAGAAGTGTGCAGCCTCACCCAACTCCAGACTAATCATCAGCCTGACTCGGGCCAGGTGAGGCTGCTTAAACCAGCCACCAAACACACCACACAGCCCCTGCAATCGCTCAAAGTTGGCCTACCCTTTGCATTGAGTCTAGGCCTATACGTCGTCCACTAGGAATTGCGTGCATTACGCCTAATCATAAGGACATATATGCCAATTATATTGGTGATTGTTTTAAGTTGCATATCTAATTAATTAGTAGTGTACCTGGTAAACACTGGGACTTTTAACAAGATACTTCTCAAGAATAAAATAAAGCACATAGGCTACTTCAAAAATTACTCTAATACAACCCAGCCCTATCCACAAAGAAATTCGTAACTTTTGCAAAAAGCTTGGGTCAAATTTGATGTTATTGTACCATATAGGCCTGCATTTCAGCTGTTATTTGTACTGTGTTTGTATGTCAAATTGTACTCTATGATGCAGCCTGTGCACTACTGCCCAAGACAAATTCCCTCCTTGGGACAATAAAGTTTATCTATCTTATTTTGTGACGCAAGTGATATTGGACAAGTGTGCTCACGCAGTGCCTCTTGTTGGTTTGATTGCGGATGTACACTTTGAATTCCAGTAGGAAAGTAACAGGTGCGTCCATGCTCTACTATGCTGTTCTCCCTGCTGTCAGTAGTGGGCGGTGTGATGTTTGAGTTTATAATAACCCTGAGGGCATCCGTAGTGTGTGACGTCATGGATTGTAATGCTATGCACGGGAGTTGAATAAAGAACATGAACGGGGTGATAGCTGCGTGATTCTTTTTAGCCAAGAGCTAGCAATATAATGTCTGATCTAATTAAGTATTAAGAGGCAGACATAACAATGGCGACAGTAAAAGTTTAGTTAACTAAAAGTGAGTTAAGATAGCTAAACATGGAGAAATCCGGAATACAAAACTTCAAAATGTTTTGACGATCCCTCCACGCTTGGTCCAAGGTGGACGAGGTGGCTAACGTCGTTCGAGCTATTTGCGGACGGCAAGGGACTGATTTTGGGTGACGCCGCTACAGATGCTACGAAGCAGAGAAGAAGGGCTTTGCTTTTGCACCTTGCTGGCCCAGATGTACAAGACATCTTCCAGACACTACCGGACACAGAGCCGGCGACAGATTATGATGGAGCGGTCAGAGCCTTGAACGAATACTTCGTGCCGCAGGTGAATGCTGCGTTCGCTCGTCAGACCTTTCCAGAAGTTGACTCGGAACTCAGGCGAGACCATTCAGCAGTTTGCTACTCGTCTGCGATTAGCTGTTAAGGACTGTGGTTATGGTGCAGATGTGAATAACCAGATAAGAGATGCCATGTTGAGCAGGTGCACGTCGATGTATGTGAGGAATGTAGAAGAACAAGATGAATATGCATTAGTTGTAAAAGAGTGTAACCATGTCAGAGAGACTTACCTTTTCTGTGGGAGGAGTAAAACTACAGATGTTAGTTGACTCGGGAGCAACTAGTAATGTGATGGGGGAAGATGCATGGGAGGGGACTGAAAATCAAAAAGCATAAAATGTCAGTCATATGTCCCAAGGCAGAAAAGAGGTTATATTCTTATGCCGCTAGTGAACCACTGCCATTAAAGGTGCATTCAAATGCGAGATCACAATAGGTGACAGAAACAGAACAGTTTTGTGGTGGTTAAGGGTAAAGGTGAGGCTTTACTAGAAGAGATACAGCTATGAGGATTGGAGTTCTTGAAATAGGAGTTTATTCCAAGAGCTATTCCAAGGGGTTGGAAAACTGAACTCAAAGCAGGTGAGGCTTATACATCAACCCAGACGGTGAAGCCTGTAGCACAGCCTCTAAGGCGTATACCATTTCAACCTCCGGGGGCAGTAGAGTCCAAGATAACACAACTGATAGACATGGACATTATAGAACCAGTAAATGGCCCTACCCCCTGGGTAAACCCCGTGGTTATCGTACCAAAACCAGATAATGATGTGAGACTATGCTTGGACATGAGACGGGCAAACCAGGCGATAGTGAGAGAAAGGTACCCATTCCAACCGTGGACGAGATCCCGCAAGGCTTGAATGGATCAACTGTGTTTAGTAAGCTAGACCTAAAGTGGGGATACCATCAGCTAGAACTGAGCCCAGAGTCGAGAGGTATCACAACCTTCGCAGTACACAATGGAGTGTACCAGTACAAGCGGCTGATTTTCGGTGTGTGCTCAGCCAGCGAAGCAATATCGCACGAGGTTGGCAAACGCACTGACGGGGATAGAAGGAGTTGAAAATATCTCTGACGACATAATAGTACACGGACCAGACCAAGAGACACACGACAGGCGTCTCCATGCCGCTCTGAACAGGCTGATGGAGAGAGGCCTGACCCTGAACCCGGACAAATGCCAGTACAACATGGACAGGTTGGTCTTCATGGGCATCTTGTTATCCGAGAAAGGCATCGGGCCGAGAGTGCGAGCTGTGGCTGAAGCTCGTGAACCAGAGAGCGCCGAGGAATTGAGGAGCTTCTTAGGACTGGTCGGATACAGCAGTATGTTCATACCACAATTTGCAACGTTATCAGAGCCGCTGCGACGTCTAACAAGAAAAGACGCACCATTCGAGTTTGGCACGGAACAGAGAGATGCATTCAACACACTCAAGAACGAACTAGCAAGAGCAGGTACTTTAGCATATTTTGATAAGGATTCACAGACCAAAGTAATCGCTGATGCGAGCCCTGTGGATTAGGGGCGGTGCTAGTTCAAATCCAAAAGGGGAAAGAGGTGCCAATATATTATGTAAGTCGTAGTCTGAGTGATTGTGAGCGTAAGTACTCGCAAACTGAATGAGAGGCCCTGGCTCTTGTGTGGGCATGTGAGAGACTGCATCCGTATATTTATGGCCGACAGTTCACTTTAGTAACCGACCATAAGCCCCTAGAAGTAATATACGGACCATACTCCAAACCCTGTGCCCGCATTGAGAGGTGGGTACTTCGCCTGCAACCGTACGACTTTAAAGTGATGCATATCCCAGGCAAGAAAAACATTGCAGATCCACTATCACGGACTACTGGGAGAGACAGCAAAACAGGAGAAACACCAACCACGGCTCGGACGAGTATGTGCGGTTCGTCGCTGTCAACGCAACGCCAAAAGCACTCACAACCAGAGAGGTGGAGGAAGCCTCGGTAACCGATCCAGAGCTCATTGAGGTGAGGAGAGCAGTCAGAAATGGACGGTTTGGAGAACTGCAAAGCCATATGCAGTCATAGTGAATGAACTGTGTGTAGTAGGACACTTAGTCCTCCGAGGGACACGTATCGTGCTCCCCGAGCTCTACACGCAAGAGCACTTAACCTAGCACACGAGGCGACATCTAGGGATTGTGGGAACAAAGCAACATCTCAGAACAAAAGCTCTGGGTGGGCCTGGAATAGATAGAGCAGCTGAGAAACACTTGCAAAGAGTGTCATGGGTGCCAGATAGTGGCCAGACCTGACCCACCAGAACCACTGAGGCCCACACACCTTCCTGATGGACCCTGGCAGGATGTGGCCGTGGACTTGCTTGGTCCCCTGCCAACCAACCAGTCTAGATCAGACATTTATATTGCTAGCTCTTGGCTAAAAGAATCACGCAGCTACCCCGTTCATGTTCTTTATTTCAACTCCCGTGCATAGCATTACAATCCATGACGTCACACACTACGGATGCCCTCAGGGTTATTATAAACTCAAACATCACACCGCCCACTACTGACAGCAGGAGAACAGCATAGTAGAGCATGGAGCACCTGTACTTTCTACTGGAATTCAAAGTGTACATCCGCAATCAAACCACAAGAGGGCACTGCGTGAGCACACTTGTCAATATCACTTGCGTCACAAATAACAGCTGAAATGCAGGCCTATATGGTAAATAACATCAAATTTGACCCAAGCTTTTTGCAAAAGTACGAATTTCTTTGTGGATAGGGCTGGGTTGTATTAGAGTAATTTTGAGTAGCCTATGTCTTTATTTTATGTCTTGAGAAGTAGTCTTGTTAAAAGTCCAGTGTTTACCAGGTACACTACTAATTAATTAGATATGCAACTTAAAACAATCACCAATATAATTGGCATATATGTCCTTATGATTAGGCGTAATGCACGCAATTCCTAGTGGACGACGTATAGGCCTAGACTCAATGCAAGGGTAGGCCAACTTTGAGCGATTGCAGGGGCTGTGTGTGTGTTTGGTGGCTGGTTTAAGCAGCCTCACCTGGCCCGAGTCAGGCTGATGATTAGTCTGGAGTTGGGTGAGGCTGCACACTTCTGGCTCATTAACTAATTGATTGATTGTTTTACTTCACATATAGGGCCTACTGGGGGGTTCACTCCATCATCTTGAATGCATGGTGATTGGCTAAATCGATGTGAGTTCCCATATTGGTTATTGTATCTATCGGCTAAAAGGTTGGATGCACTTTGAAGTGTTGAACATTGTCACGCGGCAGTGCTAGTGCTGTCATAGAGGCCGCCTGATATTCCAATGCAAAGTTATTCATAAATTCATTGTCGGTTCTTTCATCCACAATGGCATTTTTAAATAAATGAGACAATGGAAATCCTGAGTATTAATTTATTTAGAAATATTTAAATACAAAAGTTTGAATGTATAAAAGAATTGCGATGGACCCAATCCGAATTATTGTTGTATGATTGTGATCAAGATACGAAATATTGTCTCACTTCAAACAAACAATGTAAAACAGTTGATGCATGAACAAGTGGATATGCACAAAACAGGCAGAGCATTTCAAGGACACTTAAAGAGGATATTTATTAAAACATTCTCTCGATATGAACTACTCAGTATATTTTATATTGTTTTCTATTATTGCAAAAAACATTAGTTTCTCTCATCATATAGAATAACCCAAGACAATTGTTATATACAAGTATAGCAAAACGAAATATCCAATTAAAATAAACTGTTGTTTTGGAAGAGATAGAAATTAATATCTCACTTCTGTTGTTAAGCATATTGTACGTTTTATGAATTATGAACGCTTGAATCCTGTTCTATTCTTATCTTTATGTGATATATTGCTGTCTCTTTCTACAAATGTACTTATTGTAAGTAGCTTTGGATAAAAGTGTCTGACAAATGCCTTAAATGTAAATGTAACATCAAACATAATACATGAACTGTAAAACAGATAAATGAACAAGTGTATGCATACAAAACAGGCAAAAAAAAAATTCAAGGAGAATTCAAGATTATATATGAAAACATTTTTGTAATAACCTACCCAGGATTTTTTCTATTATAGCAAATGCAAAGAAATTTGCTTATATCATAGTATAACATGTACGTTAAGACAAATATAGGCCTATAGCAAAACAATAATATTTCGGCATCAACATATTCCTGTTGTATTTCTGCTATATTTAAGAAAAATAAGGTAATATGCACACAATGACATTTACTTTACTTTTTTCGTTATATATGGATACATCTTCAATTCAACAACTGCAATTCTCACAATTATTATATTCCTGCCTGCTGGTGATGTCCTGGTATTCTATCATGACCAGGAACCTGTGAGTCACTGCTGATCAGGGCATATATTTCTTTGACTTCATTCTGGGAATGATATGAATGTCTCTGACGTCATCATGCTGGAGAAGCCAACACAGGTAGCGTTCCGTCCCCATGCCCCACCCACTGGTAAGGAGGGGTGTCACCTGCCGCATGTTGACATACCACTTGTAGGACTCTTCAGGCACGGCATGGTGCCGGAGGGCCTCCTGAACCAGTTCAGGTGTAGAGTGGCGTTCACCCAGACCTACAGTCTCTCCGAGGCCAAGCAGAAGGTCACAGGCCTTTGCCTTACTTTGCCCTGTTCCCTCCACGTACGCCTGATAGAAGGGAACGCCCAGGTGGTCCATCTCAGTCAGCCAAACAGCACATCCATATTTCTCGATCAGGATCCTCTCTCCTTTACGTGTCAGCTTCCTGCCGAACTGTGGCTGGCCTTCCTGAACCCACTCTAAACAGTCTGCGGAAGGCATCATGGGAATGGCTTGGTCAAGTGTGACTCTTGGCAGAGGTTTGTTTCCATTTAGCTTGCTCAGCATATCTGTGACATGAGTTAGGGTCCCAGCAGTGTTTAGTATGATGTCCGAGTGGTTTTTAAACATGGCATTGGTGAGGTGAAACACATAGCCCTCTGCTATTTGAATGGCATTGTCCATATCACCGAGAAGCTCACACTCTACATGGTAGAATTGATTCAAGTGTGTGGCGTCAGGGTCCTCCCCTCTGAAGCTGGGCGATATGTAGTAAGTCCCTGGAAGTTTCTCCTGAAAGCGGAGGAAGTACTCAAGTACAAACTGCATGGAGTCTGCAAGGTAAACGTCTTGGCCCAATATGTTCACAAAGACTGGTTCTGAGTCAGATCCCAGGCCCATGGGGGAAGAGATGGTGTCAGTGGTGAGAGGAGTCAGAGCGTAAGAGTACTGGCAGATGTTATGGAAATACTCCACTGTGCTGTGAAAGAGGGTGTTTTGAATCTGAAACATGTTGTGGTACCACTGACTTCTGATGGCAAGCATGGAATGTGTCTGAGGTTCTTGCCATGATCCAGGAGGCTTACATTGGGTGATGGTTAAGTGGACTTTCTCAAGGGCTTCAGGTTTGGCAGTAGGACCATCGAGGGAAGACACATATCCGGGGTAGTTTTGGAAATATTCAGGTTTCAGTTCTCCCGGCTTGTTGCCATCTGGTGAAGGTACTAGAGGAATCATTTTAGCATGGGCATAATCGATCTCAAAGCCTTCAAAAATGAGTGCAACCCCTCTTGCTCCCATTCCCTCTTCAAGTAGTTTGGCTACTTTGTAGGTAGCTTGGATCAGTGCCGTGTAGTCTGCATCTTTTAAACTCAAGATGTCACTGGGAAGGGGCTTACGAGGCACGACAACAGTAAGTCCAGGTGTGTTGGGGTATGGTGTCAGGAATGCAACATGTTCAGAGTCTTCCCAAACTCTCCATTGTTCCTCCTCACCACGTACAATGCGGGAGAACAGGTCATCACTTGAATGATCACCAAAGTAATCATAGGAAGAAGGGGCATTTGGTGTTGGCAATTTATCCCTAACCTTGGCCTGAACCTGGTTCAACAGTATATCCTCCCAGCGAGGGCCATTCACTGAAGAGCAGTAGCCAGGATCATAGGCTTTGAAATCCTCTTGTTTGGATACATGAGGGTGCCAGTTGGGATCTAGGCCATGGAGTGGTAGCAGTTTTATTTGGGCTGGGTGGTCAGGGGCTGGATTAACAACCAAGGCACAACGCTGCACTCCGAGTCGCTTGCAAAGCAGGTTGGATACCGTTTTTGCAGCTTGAAGCATGGCCACAAAATCCGGTAGAGCTAACTGGAAGATGCTGCTTGGACCACTCAATGTTTTCCTTGTCAGAATTGTGTCCCCTGGGGTCCAGGGCTTTGAATTCAGGTGGGCAACTAGCTCATCTGTCTCCCAGATCACATTGGGGATGTCGCGCATAGGTCTGAGGACCTCCACCCGTGTAATGCCGCCAACCATGGAGGCTACAAACATCACCCCAGCATTTGTCTCAATGACAGCCTCACCTTTAGAATCTACAGCGATGATCCCAGCACAGATTCCTTTTAGGTTTTCAGAAATCACTTCTCTACATGCTTTTCTGAGTGTGTAGCCTTTGTGATGGTAGAGACTAGCTACTTTCTGTGCCACTGTGTGCCTCAGAAACACATCTCCATCTCCAGAACAAGTAATAGCTAGTTCTTCGTCACCATATATCCCTGCTCCTACAACTGCTGTATCTCCAACCCTGCCTTTTAGTTTCCCAACCAAACCGCCTGTAGATGTTGCAGCAGCTAACTTACGCCAGCGGTCCAAAGCAACGGCTCCAACAGTCTGGGGATGATTGTTTTTTGAATGGTTGTCAGCCCTGAGCTTCACCATTAACTCTTTGTGACGTATGTCAGTGTAGAAATAATCAGGGCCAAGAGGCTTCCCTGGATCCAAGCCTTGAACCAAATCCTCTGCTCCATCTCCCACGATCATTGAGTGGGGACTTTTCTCCATCACACACCTGGCAGCTTTTATGGGGTTTTTTACACTGTGCAAACAGGCTACAGATCCAGAGTTAATCCCACTGCCATCCACGATGGTTGCCTCCATTTCATTTTTTCCCTCTTTGTTAAAAACTGAGCCTTTCCCTGCATTGAAGAGGAAGCAGTCTTCCAAAGCTTCCACTGACTTCTGAACTGCATCAAGACTGCTGCCACCACGTTGAAGCACTTGGGAGCCAAGGCCCAAGGCAGTCTGGAGAGCAAACTCAATGACCTCCACCACTTTGCTGTTTAACGTCATCTCCTCTCCAGCCCCTCCGTGTATTACCAGAGTAAAGTCTGGGCTCATGGACCCTGAATTGTGGTTTGTTTTAGCCAGAGGGCCTTCTTCAGAGCGGTTCACCTCTCCATTCATTGGCCCTCCTTGGTCAGCTTGGAGTACACACTCCAGAGCACCCATTTGGCATGCAATGGAGTATCTAAGAGCTAGCATCATCACTAGCTTCATGTTGATCTTCAGACTGTCACAAAGCTTTTCCAACACTGTGGCAAAGCTGCCTTTAGCATTGAGCACCATCAAGACTTTGTCTTTCCTCCCTAGGTAAGTTACTGCTAGTTGGTCCTTAGCATATACATTTCCCACTGCACACTCTACCCCTTCCATTAGGTCTTTACCAGTGAGGTAAACAGAGGGACATCCAAAGGGATCCAGGAACTTTTTCAGTGGGTTGTCAGGGGGCATAGACCACCGAAGGGCAGCAAGATGGGGACCTACTCCCTGGCCATTTTTTGTTGCTTTTATGAGTTTCTTGTGCTCCAGAAAGGCAACATGGAACAGTTGTAGAAGCTGAGTGGTATACTGAGGTGTGTTGTCGGGCCCCACACAGGATGCAAGAGCTCCTACCAGCTCACGTGACCTCATAGTTACAGAGTATGTCGGGTCACAGCGGCCATGTTTGTAATGCCGCATATGGGTTGGTGTGACAAGGATGTGATTGGCTGCAGACTCACCAAAAATTTGCGTCAAGGAAAGTTGCAAAGAAAAGTTGATCCAGGCGTCGTACAGGCCTCTTTGACTTCTCAGTGCTGAAAATACATCCGGGTATGATGACACCTCAAAGGTAATGACTGGATGAGTGGCCTTTAAGGAAGTGCTTGGGTTGGTTTTGATTCCTTGCAAGGGGAACGGTAGGGGCGTTGAGTTAACACCATTGATGTTGTTGTTTTCTGTGTCAGACCCAGGGCCATTGTGGTCAAGGCTTACATTTACAGTTTCAGAGAGACGATACACACACTCGGATACAAGCCCGGCTACCATTCCATCAACGGCACTGTGCTCAAACAACATTCCAGCCGTGCTGTCCTTAAAAACCACCACGTTGACCACCTGTCAATAAAAAAAAATCATGTATTTAGCAATAACAAATGTTTGTCTGTGTGTGTGTTGTATCGTGCATGCGTGCACATATGCCATTATTTACCTTGTCATAGTATCGCAGACAAGGCCCGTCTCCTCCTCCCAGCCGGACTGTATTCAGGATATTCTCCATCTCAGGGGGGGCGTTGCAGTCCTCCAGGGAAAGGGCCACCACTGCACTCTCCATGAGCCCCAGTGAGTCTGCTGCAGTGCCACCTTGTGTCAAAATCTCCTCCCTGAGGGCAGCCCAGGATTTGCGTTCCATGGCTGATAGGCCACATATCACCGGATCGTGGCTCTGTTTAGTGGAGCCGGTGTGGCTCATGGCCTGGGCCAGCTGATTGTATATGTCAGAGACTGGCCGAGGGCTCATTGGTCCATCGCTGCTGTTGCTGCGGCTGATAATGTCAATAGGGAACACCCCTCCAACACAGAGGGCAATAGCGTGGATGCTGTCTGGGTACATCTATAATTAAAACAAGTATATTTTCGCATTTAGAATGTCATTTGAATTATTGGGTCAGAGGTAAGCACATTTATGATGGTCATGTTTTGCAAGATTTATTCAGAAATTGGTTATTTAGCTTAAATTTATGCCCACCTTAATCTCATCTTGCTGTGTGCCCGGTAATCGGGAGGTGGCAAATATTTCCGACTGCTGCGTTCGCTCCGTGGTCGATCCGTCGCCCTCCACCAGCGAGGGCTGGCAGTACAGCTTGGCCACCCCCCAGAGCAGAGCGGCTGCCCTCTGCAGCTGCGTGCAGTCCTTCCTGGCCCGGGTGGGGGGGAAGACGGCCGGGAGGGCTGTGGACGTCGGCAGGGGGTCGCCACACAACAGCAGCCGTCTCTTGAACTGCTCCGTCACCCAGTTCTCCCGCCCAAAGGCCGAGGCAGCTAGCTTCTTCTGCGCGGCCTCCAGTACGTCTCGCTGCTGGCCCAGGGTGTTTTTGAACTCAGGGTACAGGTCGGGGTTCAGAGTGAGCTGGAGGACACGTCCCACCTCTTGCAAGGTGATGTCCAGCGCCGGAATTGGGTAGTCAAGAAGGGCCATCCTGTTGAAGAGAACAAGGGATGGGAGAGGGAGGGGATGCACATCATGGATCAATATTGTGCTCAGGCATCATGAAGAAATGTGTTGTGGGATTTTCTTTACTTTTAGGTTATTTGAGAGGGATGAGAAGGGATAATGAGTAAAAACACACAAAAATGCCATAATTGCCAGAATAAGAGGCTAATTTCATCGGTAATCCCTGACCAAGGTATTAAAAAGGGTTCCTAAAGTACATCAAAGTAATAACAGAACAGGACAGTTTAAAGATTGGGAAAGGACACACAATTTTTAAAAACAGTAAAAGCAGTAATGACTGCTGAATAATAATGAGGGTATGTATGATGTCAAGTCGAGTCTAAAGTCATCAAATTTGTTTATTCTGACCAGGGCCGCATTAAGAATTCAGAGGCCCCTGGGCCAGACTCTTGTGGTTGTGGAGGCCCCCCCACACACATAGACGTGCACGCACGCACGCATGCACGCAATACACTACTAGCATACTATTTGTTGGAAACTCCTGTACTTGTACAGGATTTACACTGACAGGCTACAGCATACAACGTTCAGGACAATATCAACACCTGTAGATAGCTTCATACAGGATTTACACTGACAGGCTACAGCATATAATCACAACTTTCAGGACAATATACCTGTAGATAGCTTCATACAGGATTCACACCACATGATGTATAAGCAAGGCATTAGCCCAACTGTGTCACTAGGTTTTGCTGTTGCAGCCAACAGTACTCAAATATGCAAATACAGCCTACTGGTGTTCTACCTCCACCAACAGTTCTATGATTCAGTCTTCCATCAATCTCACTCACACACACACACAGGCTAGGATCAATTCATTCTGCATATTCAGCAAATAATAATACCTGTATTTCCTATCATACAGGATTTCCACCATATCACACATCCTGGCATAGAAACACAATGACACAACAATAATGTTTTCCAAAAACAACCAATGCAATTCTTTCTTTCCCTTTCCTGTTTAGATTTTAACTTAGCAGCTCCACTTTCCCACAGTTTTACTTTTTTATCCATGTTTTTTTCGTCTCTTACTCTTACTTGATAAACTTTCAGCGCCAAGTGCAAGGTATCCTATTCTCGCGGTCACCTGACCTGACCGTGGGACTTTTGGACGTGTCACGTCACCCTCATTATCGTCATCATGACTCATGATAGAGTCAGCAAACCAATCAATCATATTTTTATTTGCAAATAAAGTAGGTATAACTTGGTTTGCATTTCAACACACACTCAATTATTCCCCCCCCCACCAAAAAAATAATAATACCGTATTGGTCCGAATATAAGACGACCCTGATTATAAGACGACCCCCCGTTTTTCAACACAAACATTTAGAAAAAAAGATTTTCAGACCAGATTTGCAGAACAAAGAACTTCATTTCATTTTAAAATAACAATATTAAAAACACAGTGAATTAAACACTTGTTATATTAATGACAATAATAATAATGCCGGTAAAGGCCACGGCACTTTCAAGGCAAAATATGTACAGTATGATTCAAAATTAATATCAAGCAATAATCAAGCAACATTGGGAACATTTTTAAATAACAGAGAAAATACAGGCCACATATTTAACTAAACTTAACTAAAATTCGCCAAACTTCTCCTCCGATGTCTCTCTATCCCTCACACACGTCCTCTGCCCCGCTGTGTTCGCTCTCGCTGTCATCGCTCCCCAGCTGCTCCGCTTCCACCGGCTCCTCCCAAAGCGCGTCATCCTCACTGCCGTCCAATGCATTGGAGATGCAACATTTTTTAAAGCCACGGATGATGCTCTGTGAGGAAACAGCATCCCATGCATGCAGGATCCATTCACGCAGTAGACGGACTGACGGCTTCTGTATTTTCCCGGTCGGTGTGAGTGCGTGGTTGCCAGACAGGAGCCACTCTGTGTATTTCTTTCGCAGGTTATCCTTGAAAGGCTTGTTCACAACAACGTCCAACACCTGTAGCTGGCTTGTCATTCCCCCTGGTATGATCACAAGATCACCGTTCATTGCTCGCACCTGACTTTTTACGGGCTCAGTCAGATGTCCGCGGAACGCATCCAGAACGAGCATGTTCCTCCTCTTCCTCAGTCCCCCGTAGCGTGCGCCCCACACAACCCCTCTCTTAAAGGGAGAGGCGAAGAAGAGAAGCTGCGCTCTGAATACTAGACCCCGAATATAAGACGACCAGACTTTTTCGGACCTATTTCGAGGGGAAAAAAGGTCGTCTTATATTCGGACCAATACGGTAATAATAATAATAATAATAATAATAAATGAATAAATGAATAAATAAAAATCTATAAAAAAATAGATGGGATGATACGCTGTGAAAGTGATGACCTCATTTTCATAATCAGAACGTACCTTGGAGACAAACAGTCATTCAGTTAAATTAGCTTGTTAAGCGCCATTGACGGTTATTGTAAGTTTTAATCACTCATACGAACATTTACGCTGCCAAATATAAAACTCTCAGTACCACAGAAAGTGAAAGCAATAAGTTGAGCTGTGTGGTAAGCCAGGTTACCTTTCTTTATTAGTTGAGTTTCATCCCTAAAAAGTGTGGAGATGCCATCGAAACCAACTGGAGACAACGCTGATTGTTTGTCTCCATCGGCCCGTTGCTATGTTCGTTACTATGTGATGACGCGACACTTTCATAGCGTATTGGAGGCCCCTCGCCCCTAGGGGGAGCTCGAGGCCCCCGGGCCGCGGCCGTTAATACGGCCCTGATTCTGACTCGAGTCCAAGTCATGCGACTCGAGTCCGCACCTCTGGTAAACACTGACACAAGTTAAACTTTATATACCACTGACTCACTCTCTCACAGACACACCCAGACACACCCTCACAGAACATATTTCTACAGAACAATGGGACATCCAGCCTCTTGACACATTCGCCACATAATAAGACAAGGCTGTCATTGTCCTCCTCCCCGGAGCGCAGCACGTCATCACAATCGGGTCGTGATTCCAGCCCGAACATGCCGGAAACAACCGAGCGAGTGAGACGCGCCCTGCAGAGACAAACGCTGCAGCGCATCGAACTTCAGCTCTTCCAGAAACGCAGTTCGGAGCTTGAACGTACTGAACCCTCGTCGTCCTCCCTCCGCGTCTCCCTCGCTTCTCGTCCCCAGTGTCTTCCTC
The DNA here is from genome assembly GCA_002895965.2 of Coryphaenoides rupestris. Taxonomy (NCBI): domain Eukaryota; kingdom Metazoa; phylum Chordata; class Actinopteri; order Gadiformes; family Macrouridae; genus Coryphaenoides; species Coryphaenoides rupestris. The sequence continues at coordinate 231,445 of PIJE02000381.1, read as the reverse complement.
GCCTCTCCCCGGATTCCCCTCTCCCTCGGACGGACCCCCTCATAACCCCTGGATATTGGACTGCCCTGACTCTCCCTTAAGCCCAACGTTGAGTACCTCGCACGCACATGTAGCATAAATGCAGACACATAGCCAATAGCCACAACTCACCTGTTACACGTAGTTTAAACACACCTGCCACAAACAAAGACTTATACGCCGTGGTTGTCCCGTGTTTGGACAGTGAGTGACAATAACTTCCCCACTCAGGACGAAAGGCGATTGGATTGTCCTTTCGAAATGATTGACCTTTTGTATAAATATATCACTGGTTAGCCTACTGCGCTCTCCCAATTGACAAACTCCACCCAATGCATGGGGATTGGGTGTGTTGTTTTGTACCCCTGCTGGCCTCGTACTGACTACGTCATACTGGTTGGATGGCTCGTCTGGAAAATTGCATGCTGACCATTGGTGTCGGATGACGTAAGTCTCCTGGGGTGGACCGTCATGTGATAGACGACTTGAGAACAATAGGCGGAATGACTTAACAGCTTTTTGTGTCACGTCATTTCTAAAATGCTGGCCAATCATTTAATTGATTGATTTGCATTCGTGATCAAACATTTTAGACATTTTAATTGGGAGAATTGGTAGACTATAAAATACAATCTTGTGAGCACAACATAGGATATTGGTTTGTACTGTACTACTATACTAAATGGTATAATATATAATTATTATAATATACTGTATTATAATATACGTGTAAAATAAAAGAACAAATGTGATTTGCACACAAGTTGTCAATGTTTTTTCACATGTTGAAAGTATTATAACAACATTTTGTAAAGTACGCAGCACAGCTCCTTACCTGTACAGCGTCGTTTCAGTCTTCTTGCCTGGTTGGTGTGAGTGTTGCATACGTGTCACATCTGTCTACATACGCATAAATATAGTACATATACAAATCACAACATAACAATCACATTGACATTTGACAATTACTACATTATGAATAAACTAAAACTAAAATAAATAAAACAGTGCACAATTCATAAACACAAAATATTACAAGTGTGCTTAGATCCACATCCAACATCACCTCAGTTCCTCAACACACTTCCTCATTATAAAATGTGATATTAATATTATTATCAGTTGGAAATACACCAGTACTATAACATTATATTCAAGATATGTCAGCCATGGTATACATTGTGTCATGTGCGTGTATAACAAATAAAAAGTTAAGAGTTTACCTCGAAACCAAGCGCTTGCCAAGGTCTGACAGGTCCGAAGGATGGCGCAGCAGTCAGGAAAGAGGACGTTTGTGAGTCTACACAACCAAGGGTTCGGCTCTAATGCATACCCAGTGACTTCAATTAAGGAGTCACTGCTTATTGCATCAGGACATTTGTCTGTCTGAATATCATCTTTCTCTCTATAGGTGCTCTCTCTCTCTCTCTCTCCTTCTTCCTCCTTAGCCTTAATAAAAAACATTCTCTAAATGTTTTCTTTAGGTTTTGAGTGTATTCTATAATTGTGATCATCCATTTGGTTAATTAACGATCTCTGTATATATCTTCTGTAGTGACAAACTCAAAAACAAATAAGCATTGCTGCATGTGATTCAATTTAGGGCATTTGGCAAAATCTATATATATATAGAAATATGTCTGCTATATATAGTTTTTTTTTTTCTTCTTTTGCAGACGGGTTGCAAGCTTTCCTGTAGACGGTTGCACAAAGATCATGTGATAAGAACTTCCTTTTTTCGATGTATGTGAATTTTTTTGTGGTGTGGTGTGTGTTTTATCAAAAAGTTTAGATATTGTAATCATGTTTTATTTTGTTTTCTCATCTTGTATATGCCTGTGTGTGAAACACAAATGTTAAGGATAAAACACAATTAGTATTAATTGTTTTTGCCGTCGAATATCTTATCATGCCTTCAAACTTGTATATTGTAACGAACACCGCGGAGGAGCAGGCAGAGAGGAGGCGGACGCGGAATATAATTAACCTTTTATTGACCGAAGAACAAAGAACCAAGAGCCACGCCCCCCCCCCCTGGCCGCTACAATATTTTAACTGTAAATTGGTAAATCCTTTAGTTTATTTTGTGTCATTGTTTTATACTGTATCACTTAGTTTATTTTTAGTTTATTTTGTATCATTGTTTTATACTGTATCACTTAGTTTATTTTTAGTTTATTTTGTATCATTGTTTTATACTGTATCACTGTATCGCTATGTAACCTGGCACAATAATTTCCTTCGGGATAAATAAAGTTCTATTGTATTCTATTGTATTCTAGTAACCCAGGGTAAGGCTGTGGGACCCAGGGTGGGGGCCGGGGGGGGGGCGTAACCCGCGTCATCTTAACCCGGATGTACGCTCATCTCAAGTGTTTCCGGGGTGTTGCTGACTGGCTGACTGACCCCAGGCGTGAGGAAGCAGGGTGTGTGTGGGTGTGTAAAGGACAAACCCTTGGTCGAGTTCCCGCTCCGTAAGTGCGTCAGCGTCTACCGGCAGCGTCGACGTGTTTCACGCCGCTCCTTCCCGCTCACCCCACGTGTTCTGGAACCGTAGAGCCCATGGCGAGGCTAGCTGGCTGTAGCACGCTAGGCTAATACGCTAGTGAGTCTTTGACTTTCCATTGCGCTAGCCGTCCTCTTCTTATCTAACACAGTCGGGCCACGGCCTGTTGTAATCACAGCCTCTCAGTCACCAGTTTACCTCCCTAGTAGTCATCACTGTGGTACATGTGTAGGCGGGCGGGGGGGGGGGGGAAGCTTGTTGCTGTCATGCAAGTTAGCCTAGCTGAAGCTATCTCTGCAATGGTGACGTCGTGGTGTCTGTTGTCCTCCAGCCCATGACCTCATGGTGATGACGCTGTTACGCCGCTCTTGTGTTGTGCAGTGGGGTTCGTGTGCATGAAACGGACCAGCGGCACAGCGCACACACACACACACACACCTCGACCTTTTGAGCTGCAGCTGGCCTCATGGCTTGGGTCATAGCAGCAACTGGTGAACAGTGTGTGGCCTATGGGTTTATGAAGTCATTCTATACCGCATCTGCCTGTTCCTGCATTAAATGTATCCTACTTTAATTGTTATTCTCTTGGGCACTTGTACACCTTACATGTATTATTCTATTGTATTTCTTCTTATGTTGTTGCTATCTCATCGTATCTTATCTGACCCCCATATGCGACTGTTCCTGCATCTGCCCTCCATTGAAAGAACCTGTCAAAAGTGGTGGTGGGCGGGACCCATTGGACACCAACACAATTCACCCTGTCAACATGAGTGCTCACTAACGGTGCTCTCCCCTCCCCGCCAGGTCTCCCTTCAGACAAGGTGTCCTCCTCGCCGCTCCATGCGTGATCCCTGATGGGCGGCTGGTCTCGCTGTGCGGTGCTGGAGCTGTACCGCGCGCTGCTCCGGGCCGGGCGCCACCTGCAGTACACCGACCGCGACTACTACCGCCGGGCCGTGGGCCGCGAGTTCCGCCGCTGCCAGACGCTGACGGCGCCGGGCGAGAAGGAGGACGCGCTCAGGCGGGGCCAGTTCTTCCTTAGCAGCCGGTTGGGCGGACTGATGTAGGAGGGGGGGGGCGCGGGGCTTCGTGGGGGAGGGAGGGGGGCGTCATCTGCAAGTGCGACACAGAGGGCTGTGGATCTTTTTTCAGGTGGGTTTTTTGAGGGACTTCTGTGTTGTTGTGATTGCTTGTTTTCTATTAAAGTACTCCTGTCGAGCGTGATTAGCCATTCCAAGCGGTTTCAAAAAACGGTGTCATCTCGGGTTTCTGACATCACAAGTGGGAGTGTCTACCCAGATGTATGGTGGATGGATCAGCCTACCCAGTGGACTGTAGCAACTGGTCGGTGGACACTCCCACTTGTGATATCAAAAACTGGAGATGACATAATTGAATCCTCTACATTCATAGGATATTTGGCCCTCCTAACCCTCATCCTCATGAGGCTGGTTGAGGGTTGAATCCATCCATTTTATTAACCGACACGATCTCTCCTCTCCTTCATTGTGTGTGTGTGTGGGTTGGCTGCTCCCAGGATGGCAGGGGTGAACCGAGACCAGAAGGGGGGAAAGAAGGACGACACGGGCCTGGGCACGGCCATCGACTTTGTGCTCTCCAACGCCAAGCTGGTGCTGGGGGTCGGGGGCGCCGCCATGCTTGGCATCGCCACGCTGGCCGTCAAGAAGGTACGATGCACCTCTGAGAGAGAGTAGACCCACCTCTGGTACAGGTGGCTTCAAATATGACGTGTGTATATATATATATTTATATTGAACCCACCTGCAGCTCCTGGGTCTTGCATCAACAAGACCCAGGACCCCCACTGATTCACACCCCCTATGGACACTATACTACATGTTTAATTAACATTTAACCCCACTGACTTCCACCCCCTATGGACACTACTGTGTTACATTAATGCACATCTTTACTTTAAACTGCACCTTTTTATTGGTTATTTTTGTAGAATTTTGTATAATTAGTTTTCTTTTTTTAAATTTCTATATTACTTTGTTTAATGTTCAATGTTATGCACCAATTTCACAAAAGCACATTCCTTGTTGTAAAACCTAAGGCAATAAAGCTGATTGTGATTCTGATGTCTGTCTTATTGGGGTGTGTCTCAGATGTACGACCGCGCCATCAGCGCCCCCACCAGCCCCACCAAGATGGAGCAGGGGGGCCAGAGGAGCTGGGAGGAGCCTAGCTGGATGGGCTCCTCCCCCCGCGTGCTGAGCCAGGACATGAAGGCCACTGTCAGCCGCTCCCTGCAGACCCTGCCCAGCACCTCCGCCGCGCACTGCTTCGAGCCGGGTAGGAGAGGCAACAACAAGCGTGTAGCAAGTGTTCACGAAAGCAATACCAGAATCTATTTTTGATTTTTTTTTTTTACTAGTTTTACTAATGTTCTGCGTTTTGGTCCTTAATGCTCATCGCTCACGTTTCCAGTGTTGCTCTTGATCTACAGTGGGTGTCGACTCTGCAGTGTTGCTGTAGTCCGAGACGCTCCGAGCAGCCTGTTTAGCATAGTAGCCGCCTTATTCTTAATTAGTTATTGGTGAAATAATAATCCCTGTAAGGTCTTAAGGCCAGCCGCTGTAGCTTTCCTGTAATCAGACCCCCTCCCTCCCCTCCTCCAGAACTCCATTAGATTAAGAGAATAGTTTAGTTAATGACTTTATTTGACAGGGACAATGCATGTTAAAAGCATTTCAGAAAATTAGCCAAAAGGCTGATGTTCATCTGTAGTCCCCTGGCAGGCAATAGTTTGAAAGCACAAACATTAAGAATAGAAGCATTAAAAATATAATCGATGATAAAAGCAGTGGAAATATGCAGATAAACAAGAGCCTGCACTACACGGAGACAAGAAAGACCGCTCTGTATAACACTCAAAATCAACAACAGCATGACAACAATCAACAAATAAACAAATGGCAATACAATGTTAGTACAGGTGAAGTTACATTTACGTTTAGGACATTTGGATGCTTTTATCCAAAGCGACTTACAAAGAGTACATTTGTTGAAGGAGACGGCAATATATCACTGTGATAAATAAAGATAAGAATAGAGCAGGTTTCAAGCATTCGTAGTTGCGAGGCTAATGGACCGAGTTTCATAATTGCTAGGTTACGTGCATAATAGCTGGAATAAGAGCAAACGTGCCATTCTGAGCACATTACCAACATCTAAGAACATGCATTATGCTAAAGAATGCTAAGTACTATTAATAATGCCAAGAGTGTGATATTGTGTACAGAGCCTATGATAAGCAGAGTAGTTCTGACACTGACGCCACAATAAAATGCTTGGTGGTTATTTATTCTTCCCACTAAACATTTGACTCATAAATATTTCCCTACCTCCTTCTCCTCTTCCCCCCCCTCAGAGAGTATGCGCCGGGCTGCGGGTCGCTCCGGGGGGGCCGGGGCCGCCGCCCAGACGCACCTGCTGCGCGCCCGCATGCGCCTCTCCCTGCAGGAGCACCTGTGGGCATTCTACCGGGAGACGGTGCACATCCCTGAGGAGGAGCAGGCCTCTGCGCGGCGGGCGGCGTTGGACATCTGCGCCGAGCTGCGCGTCTTCCTGCACGCCAAGCTGCCCGACATGCCGCTGCGGGAGATGTACCTGAGCGGCAGCCTCTACGACGACCTGCAGGTGTGCTGGGGCACGGCCGGGGGGGAGGGGCCGGCGTTTGGTAGAAGTGGAATGCATGTTAAGATAAGATGAAACTTTATGAATCCCGAAGGAAATTGCCAGAAGTTGCACATGATATTGAGGTGAAGAGATGTAGGAGGAACAGGCAAATATGGAGGGCAGATGTATTGTAGAATGACTTTATAAACCATAGATCACAGTGTAAAGGGGTTGTATTGAAGCCTGGCAAATACCTGCCAGATAGCTTTGGCCGACTGGATTTACGAGACGTATGTCTAAATATAACATCTAAATGTTGACCAACTTGTTTTTCCTCTTCCAGTGGCAGTACGTTTAGTGGTTTATCTTCTCTTGTGCGTCTCACGGCTCCCCCTGTTGGCCAGGTCGTGACGGCGGACCACGCCCAGCTGATGGTGCCCATGGTCCTGGAGAAGAACCTGTGGTCGCAGGTGCCAGGCGAGGACACCATCATGAACGTGCCGGGCTTCTGGCTGGTGCGCCGCGAGAACCTCGAGTACTTCCCGCGCGGCAGCAGCTACTGGGACCGCTGCATGGTGGGCGGCTACCTGTCGCCCACGGCGGTGCTGGCGCTGTTCTCCGGCCTGGTGGCGGGCTCCATCAACTGGCCGGCCATCGGCAGCGTGCTGGACTACGTCATCCGGCCGGCGGTGCCCTCGTCGGACACGCTGGCGCTGGAGGTGCAGTACGAGGCGGACCGCCGCCTGCGCGTGGACGTGCTGCCCCTGCTGGCCATGGAGGACGGCGGCTCGCTGATTGCCAAGCCGCACCGGCTGGCGGCCGAGCGCCACGGCAACCTGTGGCGCCAGAGTTTCCGTGCGGCGGCGACGGCGCGGCTGCGGGCGCTGGACCAAGCGGACGCTGGCTGCCGATGCGCCTGCCTGAAGCTGGCCAAGGCCGTGTGCAAGCGCAACGCGGCGCTGCAGCGGCTGGATGCCGGCCAGCTCACCAACGCCCTGCTGCTGCTCAGCGAGGCGGAGGAGGGCGGTGACTGGACACGCGCGGCGCTCGCCGACCACTTCCTGCAGCTGTTGCGCGCGCTGGTGGGCCACCTGGAGGCCGGCCGGCTGCCCTGCGCCCTCAACCCCCGCGTCAACCTGTTCTGCGAGTTGCAGGAGGCGGAGGTGGACGAGCTGGGCTACACGCTGTACTGCGCACTGTCGGACCCTGAGGGCCTGCTCAGGACCGCAGGGGCGGAGGACCCCCAGCATTGAGAGGGTCCCCCCCCCCCCCGTTCAAACACACATGCCGAATATGATCTCAATATATATATATATATATATATATATACACACACTGTATATATGTTTCACAGCCTGCGTGGGGACATGCGCTGCTGTGCTAGAAGTTCCGCATGGAAACCTGGTCCTGAGTGTTTGTAGATCAACCAGTGTCAACTTTGTACTTTTCGATTCACACATTAGCCGTGTTGTGATGAAGAAGTGTAACGCACACCACCCGCTTATCGTGTCCGCGTCACAAAAAGCCATTGTTTTCTGTCTGCATCCATGCGTGTGTCTTAGACAAACGGCCATCCAAAAATAGAAACCTGTATAACCTCAGATCAAGAAGATTATCCTAGGCAAAAAAAAGAGATGGCGATTCAACTAGCATACTGCCTGACGGGACGATGATGCCTTGTGCCCAATGGACACACGCACGCACGCACACACTCGCTCTCTCTGTCTCTCTCTGTCTCTCTCTCTGTGTGTGTCGTGGACTGCACTGGTGGATGAATTACATGTTGGCTGATCATAAGCTAAATAAGGGTGATGTTGGTCCAAATGACAAACTGTTTCTCTGAGTGTTTACCCCGCGTGGAGACGGATTTGAGTCTGAGGTCTTGTCTTTTCTCCCACTGTGTCTTACCACGGAATGCAAATGGGTAACTTGAGTGTATGTATGCGTGCCTGTGTGCGTGTGTTTTTGATGCCAAACCTAAAGGTAAATAAATTGTTCAGCCTGAAGTTTGCATTCTTGAATGAAACCGGCGCATAGTCTTGCCTTGATTGAAGCGATCAAAAGTTTGTTGGGAGGAAGCAGTTTGCATGATGATCTGAACTCTCCAGAAAGGGTTCCACTTCATGGGAGGAGGAGGTTGTGATGTTTACAGGTTGTATTCACTTTATTTTTTTTGTATTTGAATCAAAATTGGAATATTATTTAACTTTTTTCAAGTTCTTAGACTTTAGTTTTGGGAAATGCCAAATTGTTTGTTTATTGTTTAACTATCTCCAACAGGTTAGCGGTAGGATTCAACAGCAGCACGCTATTAGCCAACCAGTTAAATTTGACTTTACCTTGGAGGGTAAGACTAGGCTTGTATTGTCCTGCGGCCATGGATGTACGTTTCGGTTTCAGATCATTTTTTCTGGGTCATACCACTGTTAAACAAATATTAATTTTCCCCTTGTTGAGCAAAGTCGTATTTAAAAGAAATGGATATATATGTAGGGCTTCTACAAGAACCAGTGGGTCTGGGTATTCGTCTCGTAAATAGGAATGCTCGAAAACAGCTCTATTCTTATCTTCAGGTACCACAGTGATATATTGCTGCCTCTCCTTCAACAAATGTACTCTTTGTAAGTCGCTTTGGATAAAAGCGTCTGCCAAATGCCCTAAATGTAAATGTAAATGTCTGGTTATGGTTCTCTTGTAAAAATAACTGCACTGCTATTTCGTTTGGGTTTCAAAGAAAGTGTAATTCGGTCAACCCTGATCTCCGCTAATCAGTCCTGGCGTGACTTCAGGGACAGTAGCCAGACTGGTGGCAGGCCGGGCAGGTGACCCAGGCGAACCAGATAATAGCCGACCACTGGCTAAATCAGTAACCGTTGTCATGACAAAGGACTGTTTTGGTCAATGTTAGCTTGCTGGTTCATGCGGTCAGGGAAGTGGTTTTGGGATACTGTTCCTCTTAGTTGAGAGGAAAGTGACTAGTAGCTAATGGCAGCTTCCCTTTTCTTACCTGTGTTGTGTGAATAACGACTCCACCCCTCAAAGCTGAATTCTAACACCTGCATAGAAAGATCAACTTTCAGGTTCAAGGGGAACTTGGCTGATGTTCAACCTTATCTCCATCTGTCCACATTAGGGATGTAGGGTGAGAACTGCCTGCAGTTGTTGCCCATGCTCTGTGTCTCCCTAAACATTACCCCAACGCCCTCATTTGAACTAATGACGGACTTGGTAAGACGTGTGGGTGCTGGCAACATGGAGGAAAGGTAAACACTTCTCATGCGTACATGCAATCATACTGAAAATCAGCCAAGTTCCTCTAAGATTCACCCATGAATGGAAAAATAGAGACTAAATTAGTCAGAGGCCCGTTGTGTGATCTCAGTCATTTCAGTGTTCCAAGTACGCCACGTAGGATTTAAAGTTGCACCTTCTTCTGTTGGTGTGCATTATGAAGTGGAATGCAAAAGAAACGCCGTTTGTCATGCAACGTTAAAGTGTCAGGGTGAATTGGTCGGGAGTTAGACCCAGCTGTTGCCCATACCAGTGATTGGCATTGGTAGGGAGTTAGACCCAGCTGTTGCCCATACCAGTGATTGGCAGAGCAGGATATAGAGGTTGATTCCCCCTTTAAAAGGCACTGTGTTTGGTGTGCGGGGGTGCAGGTCGGCACTCTGTCCAACTGACTACTATTGTCTCTTGTGAACCGCTAAGCAAGAGAATAGAGGTTCTCCCTGTATGTGTCCTGTTTTATGTGTCCTGTTTTTACGTGTCCTGTCCGTGTGTGCCTGCTGGTTTCACGGGGAAGAGTGGGCGGCTGTATTCCCGGTTCGTGATCGGGACGAGGAGGCGGTGACAGCGGGGGGGGAGATCGGAGACTACGACTACTCATTTTAGAGTGCAGTGGAGTGCCTTCACTTTTCCTTTTGCAGCGCCCTAGGTAGATTGGACTTCATTCTCGAACATTTTCTTAAGTGTCTTCTTAAATATCTAATTAAGAAGCAAGGTCAAGCAAATAGAACTAACAATGAAAAATAACAATAGAGAACAAGACGGCTGAGAGCAGATTCAATTGTACAGTTGAGTTAAATACATGAGTAGGCTACTTGTGGATCTTGATAGGGCCTATCATGGGCGGTAGAATTAGTGGGACAGCGTATACCCAGCGTATATCCAGCGATTCCCCCCCCCCATCAGAAACGCGAATTAAACGCTGACTCGGAGCCCGACGCGCGCCTCACGGGAGCGTAATTGCGCATCCTTGGCGCAATATCTCTGATGTCCCCACCAACGTCCAACAATACGTCCTTGGGCCCTATGTATATGATGTATGTTATGTATATGATGTAGATGTTGGAAAGCTACATCACGTCAACATATTTAGTTAAATATTACAATTATTAGCATAATACTAAAGTTTTTATACCAGTTTATATATCAAATATACAGCCCACCCGCACTCTAAATAGCATATTTAAATTATACTGGGAGAGGAGTGGTCACATGAGAACGGTGACGTTGGAGCCCAGAAATGTTTAGTTTCAAAGCGAGCGTTGGTATTAAAACAATACGATGAGGGGGTGGGGGGGAGAGAGAGAGGGGCAATCAGATGTGAATGCTGAGACTGTGGACAGGCGAGGGCTCCTGGTTAAGTAGAAGCCCACCGCCGTCCATTAGAGTCCACCACGAGAGAGACAGAGGAATGCCTGCCCAACAACAGGTCTTGTGACTTGCTGAATTTGAATTTCTGAATTTCGTGACTGTGTGTATGTGAGATTGTGGTGAGTGTCTGTGCGCTCGCTTGCAACGTCCTAAACAACAATACGTCCTTGGGCCCAATGTATATATGGTATATGATGTATATGATGTATATGATGTATATTATGTATGTGATGTATATGACTGTATATGATGGATATTATGTATGTGATGTATATGAATAGTATAGTGCATGTATATTACTATATGTGATTGTATATTATATAGTTGATGTATTGATGTATATGATGTATGTGATGTATATGATGTATATGATGTATATTATGTAGGCCCATCTGATATATTCTAGTTATGGATATTCACATGTTCATTCACAGAATGTAGATGTGTCAACATCCACTTGACTTTAGTGCTTATTTATTTATTCACTGCCATTTGCAGTGTTCGTGTCGTGCTTTTATTTATTTAAGGACATCACGATGCCTCATAGAATCATGACTATGCATGTGAAACGTAATTGTTAATGATACAAATATTCTCGTATTTATTATTATTATAATTATTTACATCTGAGGATGTCTGTAGAATTGATGTGAACGCAATCACCAATGATTTCTCACAAATTCAGCCCTTAAGAACATGGACGCACTCCAAATAGGTCTCTACGACTGCTTTTCCGCGTTCTTAAATCCTGTTCTTAGCTAAGAACCAATCCCAGATAAGAAACCATTCATGAATGCCAGAATTGTCGCAGGAACTTCGTAAACGGAGTTAAGAAGAAATTTCTTAACTTTTTCTTAACTGCGTTCGTGAATGAGGTCCATTGTTTGCATTGCCCGATCATTTAGTTTGCAGTGTTTATCACGTGTGTCACGTGACTCGTCCTGCTCGTGGTCCCAAGCTTACGCCCGCCCCCATTGACAAAGGGAGGGAAGTTCCCCTGCCCCATTAGAGCTGAGTAGGGGAGGGTGTGGGAGACCCTGTACATGTTGCTCGGTGTGGGCAGTAATAAATACATCTATTTTCTACAACCTGTCCTGGTCTTCTGTGTGGAGTAGGGTGTTGAGAGATCCTTGTACGTGTACCTGTGTTGGGTGGAGTTAAAGGTGTCAGTAAAACCTGTGACAAAGGCAGGGTTGTATTTTTATATTTACTGTACATTTAGAGAATTGTATGCAGTGGTGAAAGTACTGCGCTTGCTTGAAGCTTTGTTCTGCATCCTCAAGTGGGGGTTGAGGCAGAGGATGTATGTAATATGTGCACTTAAGTCTTTCTCTGCGTTGCGATGCATTTCGTCTGCGCATTGTAGCAACAGGATGAGCCACATGATTCTGAAACAAGATGGTCAACTGGTCGTCAGGGCGATGGGTCTTGCTTGCGTGTCATAGTTTTAAAATGGCACAGCGATCTAGTGATACAGAACTTTGCGTGTTTTTAATGTGCTCATCCCTCATCACCCACACACGTCTCCTTTCAGTCCACGGTGACAGAAAATATAATTGCCATGACAAAATAGTTATTTTATTCACTTGTCAGTGCTGATGACTGTTTGTTTACACCAATACTGCACACAATTAAAAACAATCAGTGTATAAAAAGGTGTGAAAACCCCCAAAAATTGCTTAAATACTAAAATTGCATAGCTTTTGTTTAGACCTGTGCAAAACCCACAAATAAACTAATCGAAGCATCACAACAAACCAAGTACCAGGATAACTGTCCCTTTGGGTGAAATGCGTCAGATCAGATTTCATAACAGCTTCCCGGCTCACCGAGTATAAATCAATATTGTGTGGCCCAGTGCTACTTGACGGGGGCGAACCCCACGCGGTCTGCATCCCGGTCGAACACGGTGTAGTACCTCCCGATGAACACGTCCCCCAGGACCCAGAGGGGCCCCGCGGGAGGGGGGATATCCATGGCCATGAAGCCCGACAGGCAGATGGATTTGCCCATCTGAGAGTCCTGCAGGGGAGGGAGAGGGGCAGAATCAATCTCAACCACTGAGCTCTCAAGTTCATGTTTCAAATGTGAACGCTGAAAAGACTACAAGGAGTGGTGTTCCACTCACAGCTTGCTTTCTTGGGGTGTGTGTGTGTTTTGACTGGTTTAAGCAGCCTCACCTGGCCCCTGAGTCAGGCTACCTATTAGACTCTGGGGCTGCTGGGTGGGTGAGGCACCACCAGCCAATACACCCCTACACACCTGCTCTGTCCACAAATGACTACAAAGTCATCAATTTAATTTACAATTTATAAATGATTTATGATGGTGATTTTCTCATCATCACCATCACCTTCCTGTGTCCTGGCTTCAGAGGAGTGCAGCAGAAGCCACTTGAAGGAGCATGTTGCAGCCGCAGCAAACATTTGGTTTGAGCAAAAGTTACTTAAATACTAGCCAGCTGTGCATTGCCTTCCATTGCAGACATTGTAGCTACAGCGAGTGGATTCTGATGCAAAATAACCAATATGGGAGTATGCACGCACACACACTTTTTTTCCCTTTGGTTCCTACTAATATGATAATATGATAATGTGTGGATTTTGACACACATTTAAAATTTTAAAGCAGACTTTGCTAGCTGCTGTAGAGAATATTGACAACTCCCAGCTCCTGTTCCCCCATGCAGAGCAGCGTCTACCTTCAGGACGTAGTCTTCTCCCGTCAGGTTGAACAGCTTCCCTCCGATGCTGAAGGAGATGGTGGGCAGCGTGGGGATCTTCTTGCAGTCGATCATGTACTGGAGGCAAGAGAGGGGAGCACAAGATGGAGAATGAGGAGATCTACACTGTGGCCGGGGAACATGACGTGCTGATGAGTAGTGGACCCCTTCATGGATAGGAGTAGTTGATAGCTGGTACAATTTCAATGAATAACCGTGTTGGAAAGCTACATCACATGTCAACATATTTAGTTAAATATTACAATTATTAGCATAATACTAAAGTTTTTATACCAGTTTATATATCAAATATACAGCCCACCCACACTCTAAATAGCATATTTAAATTATACTCAAGGTTCAGAGTTCACCTGAACTCTGCATAACCCCCCCCCCCCCCCCCTTCCCTCTCCTAACCCTGGCACTAACTTGCGGGTTTATCTGTTGTATGTTCTTAGATGACTCAGAATGACGCTTCTGCTCTTATCCCAGCTATTATGCAGGCCACCTAGTAATTATGAAAGTTCTATAAACCTCGCAATTATGCATGCTGGAAACCTGTTCTATTCTCATCTTTATGTACCACAGCAGTCTGCAGTCTGCAGTCTTTTTCAACAAACATACTCTTTGTAAGTCGCTTGGGGTAAAAGCGTTGGCCATGAATGTAAATGTTTATCTTAAAGTTGTGTGACAGACCATGCTCCCGTATCCCAGGACAATGCACGGAAGTGAAATTTGCTCCAGATGCATGCATTTAAAAGAAAAAAAAGATATCTAACTTTTGCAAAAGCTCTCCATCGGCATGGCGATGGTGACCGCACCTCTCCCAAGATGAGGGGCAGAGCGCCGATGGCCTGGTGCAGGGCTTGGACCTCATCCCGGGGACCCACCATCAGAGACGTCCCCGTGTCCACGATCGCCTGGCAACCGCGTTGGCACAGGGTCAGGTGACTTCCCACCGCGACGCTGCCGGGGTGGGTGTGGGGGGGGTAAAATGTAAGTAAAAGTAAAATATATTAATAGGGCTGCACTGTGACAAAAGTTATTGGGATTATTTTTGCCTGATATTGGGACAAACAGATTACTGATTTAATTCGCCAACCATGCCACAACGACGTAAATGGTCAATGGATTGTATTTATATAACGCTTTTATCCAAAGTGCTTTACAGTTGCCTCACATTCACCCATTCATTCACCGACGGTGGTGCCAACCATGCAAGGTAACAACCAACACGTCAGGAGCAGTTAGGGTTAGGTGGTGTCTTGCTCAGGGACACCTCAACACTTAGCTAGGCGGGGCCCGGTCTGGCAACCTTCCTGTTGCCAGACCCGTTCTTACCTCCTGAGATACTGCTGCCCCTAAATCTTCACTAAGGTTGACATTATAATGTCAAATCTCTTCTCATCTGTTCAAGTAAAACAAATGAATCGGGCTGCACTGTGACAAGAGTTATATTGGGATTAAGAGATTATTGACTGAATTACGTCACATATTAAGTCAAGTAGTAGTTGATTACTTGTTTGTGGTAATTCTGCACACTGGACACACAGGATTCTAGTAGCGTTAACATTTCATACATTAACTGCGCCCTCTCACGATTGGCTAATTGCAGAGGTCAAAAACCACAATTTCAATTGTTTAGCCTCAATTATGTTGCCCTGATTAGCAATAATGCCAACCATCAAGGGTCCATCGGCCACACAAAGAAAGAAAGAAAGCTCACTTGTCCATCTCTATCTGCCAGTAGGCCTTGCGGGTGACATGGGTGTAGTGAAGCTCTCCACTGTAGTGTTGGGGGTCACTCCCACCCAACATCAGCTCCCCGCCCATTGCCCCAGATGGGCTCCTTCTGGGGGGGGAGGGGGTGGGGGGGTGATGAGAAAAGAGATGTTGGAAGAAAGATCACATTGATCCCGTGTGTGAAAGAACAAAATAGCAACCGCTGTGTAAATAAGATAGAATTGTGTTGTAGTAGCTAATAATAATAATACAAATAATAATAATAATGACACCTTTTTATTGTCACTTTGTGCAACTCATGCAAAGTATTGTAATGTACAATGCTCCTACATGAATCCAGTGAGACACAACTCTAAACCAACAAAAAAAAGGTAGCCCTTTTTGTTAAGAACCAAAGTCACATGACTACGAGTTTATCTCACACACACACGCACGCGCACGCGCACGCGCGCGGTGGTGGTCTGTCCTCCTCACCTCTTGATGTAGAAGGAGAAGACGTTCTGGGGCAGCAGCTTGGCCGCCATGACAGTGTCGAACACGGGCATGACGTTGGCCACCGCGATGTCGGGGTAGGCCATGCCCAGCACGCCGTCGAAGCGCGCCATCGCAAACGTGATGCCCGGCTGCTTCACCGCCTCACCGAACTGCTGCCGAGGGATGGGCAGCCCGGCTACCTGCCAACGCCAGGGTGGGCATCAAAACCAATACGGGGTGTGTGAGTGTGTGTGTGTGTGTGTGACACAGACAGACAGACAGACAGAGAGAGAGTGAGAGATCAGTCACATGAGTCAATGGGGACGCTGGAACTCAGAAAATAATGTAATTTCAAAATGAGGTTTGATATTAAAACAATACGATTAAGGAGAGGAGTGGTCACATGAGAACGGTGACGTTGGAGCCCAGAAATGTTTAGTTTCAAAGCGAGTGTTGGTATTAAAACAATACGATGAGGGGGTGGGGGGGGGGGGGGGGGGGGGGGGGGGAGAGAGAGAGGGGCGATCAGATGTGAATGCTGAGACTGTGGACAGGCGAGGGCTCCTGGTTAAGTAGAAGCCCACCGCCGTCCATTAGAGTCCACCACGAGAGAGAGAGAGGAATGCCTGCCCAACAACAGGTCTTGTGACTTGCTGAATTTGAATTTCTGAATTTCGTGACTGTGTGTATGTGAGATTGTGGTGAGTGTGATATTGTGCGTGTGTGTCTGTGCGCTCGCTTGCATTTCTATAGAAGTGTGTGTGTGTGTGTGTGTGTGTGTGTGATGTGTGTGTGCGAGATTGTGCATGTGTGTGCGCGAGATTGTGCATGTGTTTGCAAGACTGTGTGTGTGTTTGCAAGACTGTGTGTGTGTTTGCATGTGTGCGACTCACAGAGACCATGTCCCCGCTGATGAACCCGGTCAGGCTGCCCCGGGCGTACTGTATGGAGAACTTGGTGCCGTTCTGCAAATGGCTGCTGGACTTCTTGGAGTTGTATTGGTTATGGCTCCCTGTGGAGATCAGACCCCCACCGCCAGCCAGAACAATATTAATATATAGACACATTTACACCTGTATCCCACGCTGTGCAGCCTCAGATGCACGCATTCTTACCTCAACACACATACCAGCAACGCCATAGGGTTAGCATGTTAGCATTTAGCATGAAGCACACACACACACACACACACACAATGTCAAAATAAAAGTCTCACAACACACATGGTTCATGTGATACTTTTGTGTTCATTTTCATTACCACATAACTATGTCGACCCTCAGCTTCAGGAGGAACAATGCGGATTCCGTCCTGGCCGTGGAACAGTGGACCAGCTCTTTACCCTTGCAGGGTTGTTTGGGGGGGGCGTGGGAGTTTGCCCATCCAGTCTACATGTGCTTTGTGGACTTGGAGAAGGCTTATGACCGTGTCCCCCGGGGAATCCTGTGGGGGGTACTACGGGAGTATGGGGTACCGGGGCCGTTGGTACGTGCCATTCGGTCCTTGTACAAACAAAGTGCGAGCTGCGTCCGTATTCTCGGCACAAAGTCAAGCACGTTCTCAGTGGGTGTTTGACTCTGCCAAGGTTGTCCCTTGTCACCGGTTCTGTTCGTGATCTTCATAGACAGAATCTCAAGGCGCAGCCGAGGTGAGGAGAGCATCTGGTTTGGGGACCTCAGAATTGCATCTCTGCTCTTTGCAGATGATGTGGTTCTGTTGGCTACATCAGACCGTGACCTCCAGCATGCACTGGGGCGGTTTGCAGCCGAATGTGAAGCGGTCGGGATGAGAGTCAGCACCTCCAAGTCTGAGGCCATGGTTCTCTGCTGGAAAACAGTGGAGTGTTCCCTCCGGGTTGGGAATGAGTTGCTGCCTCAAGCAAAGGAGTTCAAGTATCTCGGGGTCTTGTTCACGAGTGAGGGCAAAATGGAGCGGGAGATGGACAGACGGATTGGTGCAGCGTCTGCAGTGATGCGGGCGCTGTACCGGTTCGTTGTGGTGAAGAGGGAGCTGAGCCAGAAGGCGAAGCTCTCGATTTACAGGTCCATCTACGTTCCAACCCTCACCTATGGTCACTAGCTTTGGGTAGTGACCGAAAGAATGAGATCGTGGATACAAGCAGCCGGAATGAGTTTCCTCCGCAGAGTGGCTGGGCTCAGCCTTAGAGATAGGGTGAGGAGCTCAGACATCCGGAGGGAGCTCGGAGAAGAGCCGCTGCTCCTCCGCATCGAAAGGAGTCAGCTGAGGTGGTTCGGGCATCTGATTAGGATGCCCCCCGGGCGCATCCCCTTAGAGGTTTTCCGGGCACGTCCAACTGGGAGGAGACCCCGGGGCAGACCCAGAACCTGCTGGAGGGATTATATATCTCGTCTGGCCTGGGAACGCCTCGGGACCTCCCAGGAGGAACTAGAGAGTGTGGCTGGGGAGAAGGAAGCCTGGGGGGCCCTGCTTAGCCGGCTGCCCCCGCGACCCGACCCCGGATAAGCAGACGGAAATGGATGGATGGATGAACTATGAGTCATGTATTTTGTTGTTCCCTCCAGACACACTGTCTGCTGTTCATCATCATGTGACCAGAATGTGACCAGGTCTGGTGACTAAGGGCAGATTAGCCCTCAGGGGGAAGTTGTGGTTAGACTATAATGTAAAATACGGAACTCAGAAAGCAGCCTTTTCTGTGTCGAAAATGTTGACGATGGCGTGTTAATTATAGTCGATTTGCGGGGGGGGGGGGGGGCTTGTTCCTTCTTTTTTGTTTTTAAATATCCCACGATGTCTGCTG
Source organism: Coryphaenoides rupestris (assembly GCA_002895965.2). Taxonomy (NCBI): domain Eukaryota; kingdom Metazoa; phylum Chordata; class Actinopteri; order Gadiformes; family Macrouridae; genus Coryphaenoides; species Coryphaenoides rupestris. The sequence goes on along the minus strand of PIJE02000381.1, from coordinate 212,896 downwards.
TGAAAAAAACTGCCCGTCATCGTTAAATTCAATGATTAGCATTGTTGTGTGAGTTGTGTGGGTCGCAACAGGTCAGCAGAGCTCATTCATCAATGATCTCACACACACGCACAGGCCCCGTGGTAACCCAGACATACTAGGAGCCAAGGGGCCAGAGACTCACAGCAGGCTATGTCTACGAAGGAGCACTGGATGGAGGGCACCCACAGGTTGGCGGAGCCCGTGTCAAACAGCACAGTGAAGTCCTGCGGCGGCGTGCCGATGCTGATGGTGCCGTAGTACTGGACCTGCGGTAGTTAGACACACGGGGTGACCAGGGGAAAGGTGGTTACAATACAGCCGTGTGTCAACATAGTGACACGCCCGTTTGGTTCTGGAAATAAATAAATAAACCACATGAAGACGTCACATGCTATTTTCAAGTCACATGAGATGTGGTGTGTGAATTCGACAATTCAAGTGAGTCATCTGCTATTTTACTAACATAACAACTGTGGACGGTGGAAACACCAAATCACATGGGGGACATAATGAGGTGTCGAATGTGACCACACTGCGCAATACGTACGTCCATATAGTTGCTCAACCTCTCCACGGGAAGTTTCTGGGTGTTTTGTGAGGACACGGAGTCCGCATGGGAGGCCAGCTTCAGCAGCTGCTGCACGGACACCAGGCCACTGTCGCTCA